>CM034150.1:12055439-12655439 GCA_019776745.2 Taxus chinensis | reverse complement strand
AAACAAAACAGTTTATTGCTCATTTTTTTTGGGTATTAAGTATGGCTGACCCGTGACTGGTGGTGATTCATTTCAAACAGATGCAAAATCTCTTGCCGGGTCTTTTCTTTGAACGCAACTAATTTTCATAAAAATCTAGGGAATTCTTTATGTGGGGCATAATAGGCAGTCCTCTGGATTGAGACATAGAGGGGGATGTTGGAAACGGCATTTCCAGCTTATCTAGAGCAAATAAATGTTTTTTTATGAAATAGTTGTCTTCTAGAATATCCTTATGCAGGGTTACTCTGTCCAGCTTGTTCTTCACTAAGTTGCCGATACGTTTTGGATATGGGTACGGGTACGAAGTATCTGATACGTAGATATGGCAATTTTATTTTTGGTTCCGGATATGGCGTTGGATACTGCCATAGAAAAAATTATAAAAGATATAAATTTCCAGCCTAATAAATAAGAATGTTAACCACATATGCAACAAAATAAGCTAAATAACCACAACAAACAACTCATAATATGATTAATCCAAGCAGTACCATAATGCATTGCAATTTGTCAACAATATCATTAAAATGATTTGTTCAACATTACTTTAAAGCAGACTAAGAGCTGGTAAATTTCTTCTAGACAGTACTCACACGCAGTATAACTTGGCCAGCCCTGGAAATATATTCATATGTTCTGAGTCCTGACATTTAAGATGACTTATGCAAAGCACTACCGCTAGCATTTAGCATTTAGTTTACCCACTTGACTTCTTGGAAACATCTTGATTTCTGCTACAGTACAAGAAACAGCCCTGCAGAGCATTTTAGCTGACAAATAATTCAACATGACAAGATGCAATAATACATCCCGCCCAAATGACAAGTACAAACCTTGGTCAGAATATATATATTAACTGTGTTAGAAGGGTGGGATTTTTTTTTTAAATAGTCCCAGAAACGTGCCCGGGAGCGGCTAGGGTATGGCCAGGTACGCCTGCAAACATACCCGGTCGTATCCAGGGGGTCCCGGCCATACCCGGCCGCTCCTAGCACGTTTCCGGGACGTATCCGTACCGGTACCAGGTCATGTTACCCTGCTGTACCGGCTACTTAGGTTCTTCACCATTATGATATTTTTGTCCATTTGTTCTCCACTATCAGAAATGGTTTCATGAAGATACATTCCAAAATCCAAACACTGCTGTAGATATTCTTTCAAGCCCAGTTAGTTTTTGGTTTTGGTTGAAATTGTTGTCTGTGTTATATTAAAGGTGACGAAGAATGTTGAGTGTTATTTAAGTGCGGCAGGGGTGTGATTGCAGAAGTAGGCATTGTTTCAACTGACAGAACAGTGACAATTTGGAGGCTTTGTTACTGCTGGAGGCATGACTGCTATTGCAGGAATCACTGTGGGGGAAGAGTTATTGCAGGGCCAGAGAGTGCTGAGATAACAGGTGGCAGATCAGGAGATGGGCCTAGTGCCGATTAGGTTATCTTTGCATGTTTTGTTGTAGGCCTTTGGGTACTTTGCTGCAGTAGGCCATGGATCCATCTTTTTGCACAGGGTCTAATATACTTAAAGTTTTCCTTCAATTTTTCATTGGGCGATTTCTGCTATAGTCCGGGGGCCTTGAGATGGATCCTGATTTGGGTGAACTGTGGTTTAATATACTTAAAGTTTTCCTTTCATGTTTCATTGGGTGATTTGTGCTATAATCTTAGCGCCTTGAGATGGATTCTGATTTGGGTGAACCATGGTTAAGTGTTTGGATAATATAAGCATAATTTATATGTGGATGTTTAAAAATTTCTCCTCTGGAAGTGTGATTCCTACCCAAAATGCTTGAATGGAATCAAGTTTTACCTTTGTTGCTAGACTGTTTCGGTATGGGTACGTATACAGGTACCGGCACGGTACGCTGAAACAGATTTATTTTAAAAACCTCGGGTACGGTACGCTGGGGGTACGTTTATATATATATATATATATATAAATTTAAAGAAGCATTTGCATACTTATTGAAATTTAATGCTCATATAATCATTCATGGAACATGAAAACAGATTTAAAATACTTTGAGAATTGAGACTCGAGTTTGTATTGATTCATAAAGTTCAAAATATAATAGCGTGTTTGTATAAGCTTGTTAGAACTTGAATGCATACAATATTACAAACTCAAGCTCTCTCTCTCCTTCAAGCTCTCTTTGTCTCCTTCAAGCTCAAAATTGGAAAAATGCCAAAATATGAGAGTGTGAATTAACAAGAGCAGTTAGGTGTATAAATAGGTTTTTGGAGGTGTTTTTTAGGGTGAAATTAGGGTTAGGTTATGTTCTTTATAAGTTAGGTTTTTTATTTAATGATTTTAAGTTGAAAATGGAGGAACATTGGAGCGGGTACGCTGCAGGTATGTACCTGCAGGCCCTGGGTATGGATTCCGTACCCAGGACGTACCCGGGGTCTGCAGGTACGCACCTTCAGCGTACCGGTACCTGTACCAGGTACATATCAGGTAATTGTTGCTGCATTGTTGTTGTTGCTAGACTGTTTCGGTTCGTATCAGGGATGGTTATAGGATTTCTTTCTTTCTTTTTGTAAAGGAGACTCATTAGTTTTCACTAATCTAAAAGTCAGCGATTTATCACCTTGAGAATTAAATTACAGGATATGTGGTTGTATGATGGAATCAACAATCTAACAAGGTACTTTCAATAAATTTCATTGTGACTTTAAAACAATATAAGGAATTAGTATAGGGTAGCATATTTTCCTGTGAATCTCATTAAGCCATCGACAAAAAAAAAATCTGATCTGTCGATCACTCCATTCTGAGGAAGTTCCTCATAAGGTATGGGAACCAATTTAAAGAGAGATGAAACTTCGTTGCTGCATTGTTGTTGTTTGCACCCATCTCTGTTGCTCTCACATTGCTCCATGCAACATTTCCATGATTGTTTCTTTTCATGGCAATGCGAATGTCTATACACTACAAATGTCGAAGCCTTAGCCTTTGGTTCTTCAGCCTCCTGTTGTTCTGTAGAACGAGTGTTATGTATTTCATTAGATTTTTCCTTATGTTTTTCTTTTGCTTTTGAATTAGGTTGCTCTTGTAGAAGTTCCTCTTGGAGCTGCTCTTCAATTGATTCTTCTTGCTGCTCTTCTTGAAATTCTTCTTTATGCTTGTCTATAAATTTTTCTCCCTGCCTCCTCTTTTTTTATTATATTTTTTCTTAGATTTTTGTTCTGTATGTTGTGAAGCATCCTGCAAAGTAGTTTTCTTTCTCCTGTACCAAAGCTTTATGAACATATTTGTCCATTAATGTTAATAGTTTCCAAGGTTTCAGATCATGGATATGCTGACACAAAATATGCACATCATCCATAGCAATAATGCAGAACATATTTATGCATAGTGACATTCAGATATATAAAAATCTGAACATTCTCTCCTTGAACATGTGTGGTCTATATTCTTTGCTTGAAATTGCAAACTCTTGGCCAAGTCAATGTTCAGGCATTTATGCGTTGCTAGGGTATATGTAAACAATGATCTTCTGAATGCATCCGCAAATGTGCAAAATAGATTTTTTGTGTGGCTGAAATGAAAACATTTGTTCTTGATTTCTGTCTGTCTTCTTTTCTTTTTCTTCCGCCTTTGAGCATTTATTCTAAAATATTTTTTCTGCTTCTAATTCCCTAGTCGTAAAACATTTTTTTTCACAAAGAGCAGGCCACCAATATTGAGCCTCACCCCTTAACTACAAAGCTGAAGGTGTGGATCAACATTTTGATAAGATTAGACCCTTGAACCACTAATCTTTAGCATCAACATTATCATCACCACCAAAAAGTAATTATCATCCAAGAATTTGCCTTTGCACTGAAAATATGAGTGTGAAAAACGTGGACATTTAGATCTAAAAATTCTCTTCAATTTGTGAAAAAGAAAAGCAATGAATTTCATTACCTGAATTGAGAGAATTTAAAATTTTCTCCTAAAAAAAATTATGCAGGCAAAAAATGCCACTTTTAAAAGCTTTTTAGCCTAACTTTAAAAGGTGGCTTCTCTCTCGATACTATTGTGATTTGTACATATAAACACTACTTTGGAAAGGTCTTGAAAAGAACTTTCAAATAGAGCAAGAATCACCAAATTTGAATACACTCTTGCTGAGAGACACTCTTCTAAAATGAGACGTTTTTCTGTAAAAAAGTTGTTCAAAATTCCTTGATAATTATTTTTTGCTTACCTGTCGAAATCACTGCTCTAATACCACTTGTTGTGAAACTTGATAGTTCAATACAAAAGTAATGCCAAGGCCCAATATACTCTACAAATATTGTGCAAATCTCATAAATATGCAGTTATAACATGAAATAGCATAGCATCCACAATAGAAGAGATCACATGAGATATACAGAGAGTACCAATGTGTACCCGAATATTCAATAAGTTACAGAAAATACTCTTAGGGCAGAGTAACACCATATAATAATCATGTAGTTAGGAATCCACTCCACGAATGTCCTGATATGAGGGTCCAATGACATGACCTATCAAATAGGCGATACACCAATACATCACAATATCTCAACCTCCCTAAATCACATTGACATGAGTCCTTTTACAAGCTCTGCTCCAATATTGAGGGTAGAGTAAAATTCTAAATCCTATTTCTAATCCCTTTGACCTAGTTTACTCCTTTGAGCACATATAATTACGGTTAAGTGTCCATACACTAAAAAATTCATAACTCAATATACATTGCAATATCACATCCCTAGGTACTTATTAGATCATGATTACAAAAACTGGCAGTGAGAGACCCTAATTTCTCATAGTACTCAAGTAACCTAGATATAGAGTGTCCCTTTGCCTACACCTCCTTGAGAGAGAGAAGACGACTAATCCTACTACGCTATGAAATATGGGGGTGATTTGTCTAACTTGTAACTGGTGCAAACATATATTAAAGGTCATGTGACTAATGGTGTTGAGGATAATTGGGATTTACACTGGTGCCATTGTTTTCCAAGATGGAATGCACAACATAAAAAGCATTTTAGTGCTGAGAGGATGTGTGAGGGAAGGCCCAAGTGATGAGAACATATTACTGATATATGTCCTCTCAGAAAACTTTTTATATAGAGGGTGTCTAAGGAGTATCTAAAAGGAGGGAGCAAGTCTATGGAGATACTGAAAGATTGAAGAAGAAATCCTGTCTTAGGGTATCAACATTGTCTGGGAGAACCAAGGAAGAAACTTACTCCGAAGAACATAGAGAATAAGTGCATATCTCTTGCATTGAAGATGAATGACCAAGGGACCTAATTTTGTGAATTTAGAAGATCAAAGAAATATGCACCTCCTCAAGCTAGCCAATAACATCTCAATTTTTATAGTTATTGCAGAAAGAAAGTTTCAACTATTATTTTTGGATTCCTATCAAGCAATTGCTACCTTTGATTCAATTTTTTTATTTTGCCCGATTTGCAGTTGGTGTTTCTCAAGTTGAATAGAGTTTGCTTCTTCTAGATGCATTTATGGTGGCTTTCTTTCCTTGCATTTTTACAATTGAACTGCCTCCTTGATCTAAATGGGCATTTTGCTTTGGAACTGTACTAAATAAAAAGGTTATGTGAAGACAAGTGGACTATAATATTTAATGCAACTCTTGAAGTTACGTACCCGTATCTGTTCAACATTTGCTGTAAGATTTCAACATTTCCTCACAGTGGGTGAGAAATATCTTGTCATAAGTGTAAAGTATCTTATGTATCAATGGTAAATAATTTATTGGTAAAAATGTATGATTAAGAAGCTCTGGATCTAGTTGCTTGCAGCATTTGAATTTCCAACTCCTACTGGGTTGGTTGGAAATGCATCTATACAGTGGCCAGGATGACGCTAGCTTGTTTGGGATTTAACTCTTAGCAGGACTTATGGGACAGTGACTGTAATAGTTGGCTTGACGAGAGAACTATAAATTGAGTAGCATTTGACCGTCACTGATAAATTTTTTTTCTTCAATTGTGTAATGAATCTCATAGGTTACTTGTTGAAACTGTAACGTGAAGTTCGAGGCGCAATTCGGAGAGATGGTGATGGAGATGGAAGTTATGATAAATCAATTGAGAAAGCCCTTGTATGAGAAATATGAGCTAACCCTCCTATTGCCCCAAGATTAGGTAAGAGTTGGGGACTGTAGAGTTTTGAGGGCCTAAGGGTGACAAGATGTCAAACCATATAGGATTCAAGGGTGTCCATGTGTTAGAATCTAGAAGTTTACGAAAGATTGGTCTAGTTTGGAGTTACTAATGAGGCTTGTGAGATGTCTTAAACAAGAATTAGTATGGTATGCTTTTTTGGAACTGCTGGGAAGAAAAATTGTTTTGGGACAGGGTTAAATCAGATTTTGACATTTTGTTGTTCCATGGACATCCATCTAGCCTTAACATGGAGCACTGTTTGAGGTTCAATGCAGTTCTGGATGTTAGTGTTATGACCAAGATGGATGTGTTCGAGATAGATTTTAAGTCTTCATAAAAATGAGCAAAAGGTTCATATTTTGGCTCTTCTAGCTTATGTTGAACGAGTGGCACATTTTGTTTGCTAAGGTTATGCAGGACAGGTAAGAGGGGGCCAAGTGAATGGTAGCCTTTCCATGCAGCCTAGATTCTACACACTTCCATGGACACACTAAACACAACACAACCTGACTTGGAACTAAAATTCAATCTTTTTTGTATATAGAATTGCATTATAGAGATTACACACTTTAACACTTACATTGCTTTATTGAATGACGATAAACATGAAGATTAAAGTATCAGTACTATAGTTCCTCAATGGACTTGATACAATTTTATATTCTGTTATAGTGTACACCTCCCTAGCAAGCTCCTACAAGCTCTCTATTTCTCTTTCACACTTGCTCTCTCTTGCTCGCTTTAACTGAAGTTGCTTCTCATTGATTCCATCAGATCTTTCTAACTACTTCTAACAACCTAGGACACCTCTTCAAATTCCCAAGCATCTTGAAATTACTTAGTTACCAACATTTCATCATAGTGGGTTGTTACTTGAGTTTTACATTCCACATAGGCAAATCCACAACTTTTTGTAGGACGGTGATCATGAAATGACCGGGGTTGTTACCAAATAGCTATGACGGTTGCGTAACCATTGGCTAACACAAACTAGCAGTTTTGAAACCATTGTCTACATAAACCAGAGGTTTTTTAATGTCCCCTTTTTCAAATTAATCCGAAAATAAAGGATTCCTTACCTTTCATCTTTCCCAAGGCAAGCAATGGTTGAACAAGGGAAGCTCGTGGATTATATTTTAGTTTCCTTCATTCATACTTATGTTTTTATCTTTGTAATTCCCATTATAAGGGGTCGGCTGGGTTTGCTGCATTTTAAAAGCCAATTAAAAGGTTATAATAATGTTATATGGGTCGGCCTTGCCTTTTTGGCCTTTGGCGCCATGATGGGGATATAAAAGAAGATTAGAGACTTCATTTGCACAAATCTACTTTTGGGAATTTTGTCTAATTTAGACCGTTGGGCTGTTTGCTCATTTTCTTTCTAGTTTTGAGTGAAAATCCAATAGTGTGGCTTTCCAAGAAGGACGAAAACCCTTCTTGTGGTTGGTTGGAGGACGAAAACCTTCCGTCCTTGGTTGAAGAACATTATATTGAAGACCTTTTTGCAGATTTGAGGCATTGGAGAATAAGGAAAGAGACCTACAAAATTTTGCATGCATTTTAGAGCCATTCCTAGTTGGAGCGATTAGGGTTTGATTGTGTTTGAGTGCCGTCTAGGGCACAAATTACAAATCTGAATTTATATTTTGATTCGTCATATTTTATAAGGCCAAAATCTTCACTTTGGTGAATTTTGGCAAATGGTTACTATTTTTCCTAGCCCTTAGTTTTGGCTAGTTTGTTGCTGTTCTGCATAATTAATTCCACCTGTGAAATCAGATATTCCTTCAATCTTTTGATATATTTATGATTTATAAATATTGTCCTGGCTAGATTAATTATTTCATGGCATTCTTCATTGATTTGCATAGTGGAAAGTGGACTTGAATTCCTTATAAAGTTCGCTGCCCTTGGAGATTGCTGATTTTAGATTGGTTTTTAGTTATTATTAATTTATTGTGTGAATAATTAAAGGTGTTTCAAGATCATATTTGTTTGGGAAAGCCGGTTAACCCCTTTTCTCCATTTGCAGTCCCAAAATGGATCTTATAGGTTTTGTCATCTGCTGAAAAATGTTCAACTTGATCCTTGTCAAACGAGCGAAATCAGCTGCACATGATGTTCTTGGAATGTTGGAGCTCTGTGATGGGTATTTGACCCTGTTTAACACCATGGATCTGCTCCTTGGCATTGTGGAATCGATCCTTTGCAACCTCTTATTGGGCCATGGG
The DNA here is from genome assembly GCA_019776745.2 of Taxus chinensis. NCBI lineage: Eukaryota > Viridiplantae > Streptophyta > Pinopsida > Cupressales > Taxaceae > Taxus > Taxus chinensis. The sequence goes on along the minus strand of CM034150.1, from coordinate 12,647,014 downwards.
AACAAACACACACAGTGAGTTTCTTTTCCGCCACCGGGCTTTCTTCGGCTTTGTATGTTGAAGGGTATTCTAGGGGTGGTTCTTTGCTTCCTCCTATGATTATCCAACCTGCCTCCCTTAGCCATATACACTCCTCGATGAACATTTTTAGATCTTGCATTGACTCTTTCACAATGATAGGCGATGACACCTGTGATTCTTTTGTCCCGGGTATGATCAAACAAATTTGATGGAGCTACCATCCATTCTTTATGATCTTCATCTGCCCATGCCCTTTGAGTGTTCTTGTTCTTGCTCCCCCCACTTGACTATTTATCCTAACCATATAAGTTGGGGGCTTTACTACGTTGGGTTTATTCCTCGTCTATTTTTAGTGCTTTTGTTCTTTGTAATCCTAGGGTCCTTTTACCGTAGCACTTTCTATCGTAATTGGATGTATTCTTGAGTCCCATTGACCTACTTTTTGCCATTCTTGGACTTTAATATAATTTTTTTCTGTAATTTCTTTGTTTGTTTGATCTTCTTTGACATGCACCACAATGTCGACAAGTCACAAACACACGCACTAATGCCTACTCATGTTTTTGGTTGATGCAAGATTACTTGCAGACCTGGATGCTTGCATCATACACCCTTGTGAAGTGAAATGATGCATGAGCTCCTATTCATGAACCTTCCACGAGCTCTTCCACTATTTTCCATACAAAATAATTTAATTCCCAAAAATACAAAATAAAAAGGGGAATTAGTTAAATAATAGTAGAGTGGCTTTTAATGTCAAAAATACCCTTAGAAAGGGGACGCCACACATAGGGAAAATAAAATGTTTATAAATTGTGTTTTCCCTCCAAAAGGGAAAGGTAGGTCTTTATTGAATATTGCACCCCTTAACTCTATAAAAGGAGGTCGCATTTCCTGTAGTGGGGTTATGTTGATAAATCTTTTGATTTTCACTCCATGCTTGGATTGATGGGATGTATGCCCTAGTTCTCTCTCTTTCATTGTAAGCTCCATTGGAAGTCATTGTTGAAGATATTGAAGACTCTTTTGTTCTATTTATGGTTTTCTATTGTGTCGAAATATTTTTTATGCACGATTCATACTTGCTAACATTGGCGACTTGATTTGAGCATCTTTTGGCATGTTTTAAGGGTGAACAAGTTATATTTGTAATTTGATCTAAGTTGGCTTATTTTTCTGAGTGTGGGCAGCCATTTTAGGACGTTTTTGAAGAGTTCTAAGAGCAGGAAATAATTTACATGTCTTATGCTAACCCTAGCGATTGGGTTTCGGATTTTGGGGACTGTTTTGGAAGGGTTACAGTGCTTCAAAAATTCAGATTAATAACTCTTTATAAAGCCCTTAATTTATAGAACAAGCTGCAATTTATTTGGTGAAGAAATATTGAGTTTTGAGTGAGATATCAATTTTAGAAGATTTCAACTGTCTGCAAGCTTTCTGGTTATAAATTAATTATTATTTTAGATTTGCTGTTTGAGGGTCAGTTTAATAGTGGATTTGATTGTAAAAATTAGGAGAAATAAGAAGAAAGTGATTCTATAATTTTTGGAATTAGTTAGATGCTTTAAATGTGTTGGGCGACCTAATTTTTAGGGTTTTATGTTGGCTGTGCAAAAACTGGGTTTGGGATATTGTTCTTCATATTTTTGTGGCCCAAAATCCAAAGTTTGAAGATTTTTTCTTGGATGGTTAAGCGGGAATTAATTTTGGAAAATTGTAGTAGTTGGGGTTTGAATTTTTAATTAATTATCTGCTGTAAAATCAAATTTGGGTAATATTAGCATTCTAATTAGTTTTCCCATCTAACCCACCACCTTGACATACTCCAACCCCGCTTTGGGTTGTATTATTGCCAACATTGGGTTATTTGAGGTCAAACTAAGAAGATCTAATCTTCCTAGGGTGATTCGGATAATTAATTTTTACAGATTTGAAGGGATATTACAGACTTCAAATCATCACATAATCATGCAATAACAACTGAAAATGATTCTAAATAATTATTTCAAGCATGACAACATTTATCCATCCAAATTACATCAAAAAATTGAGAAAAAAAAAGATTACACCCAGCGGCAATTAATTTTATGGCAGCAGTAGGGCAGCCACAAACAAGGGCTAAAGTAGCTCATAAACCTCTCCAAAAATCACCAAAGTGTAGATTTAAGCCTTATAAAATATGATAAACAATAGTATCAACTCAATATCAAACCCCTCACCCAAACAAGTCGCCTAGGGTTAGAAGGGAAGAACTAAATATGTAATCCTCTTTAAAGCTCATTTGTGTCCTCCGTATGAAGCCACCAATGCACACATGAGGGTTTCCGTCCCCAAGTGTGATCCTATTGAAGGGTTTCGTCCTCAGTAGGTGACCAAGGAAGGGTTTTCGTCCTTCAATGGCAAGAAGAAAAGCTGCACTAGCTCCAACTCTAAATAAATGTCAAAATAGATGAAAGACGATGCTCCTCTCCATTCAAACTTCCTTAAGTACCCCTCCTTTGGCGTCAATGATGAATTAGAAGCCCAAACTTCATGGCCGACCTCCTAATGCACTTTTTAATCTTCACTTAAGAAGACTGACCTCTTAATGAAGAAATAGAAATTCTCCTTGCGAAGTCTTCTTTCCCCTAGTCGAACCATTCCAATGCCATGATTAGTAAATAAAATAATTAATCATGAAGGTACATCACTTACAAGTTTACAACCATGGCGAGTTCCCCTCCTTTGCTCCTTGATGCCTAGAGGAGGAGGAATGGGCATAAGGTCTTCGATAGTGACCAGCTTGGAAAAAGGGGACATTACAATCCTTGTTCTTGCTTGTCCTTCATTGTAAAGGTACAAGTCCGCTGCATTGAAGAGGTGAGATATCAAATTCATTCAATAACTCTATCAAATTCCTCAAAACGTTACATCTTCTCCATCTTCTCCTTCATGTGCTGATGTATCTTATGCATATACCCAACAAAATCTTTTGCGACAACACTTCTTCTATGCAAATCAACTCTGTCTCTCAACTTGGCAACATATCTATAGTTGTAACAGTACACAATCTGAAATGGAGTTGCAGTTGTAAGAAAACTCAGCTTGTGCCCTACCAAACATCTGAATGGATCTCTGAGTCTTCTATTCATGACCTCCATTTGCCTATTCGTTGTGGATGGCAGGTTGAACCGAAACTCAACTTTGTGCCGAACTTTCTCCACAAAGTTATTAAAAAATTCTCTATTTGAAACAATGCTCAGATAATCCATGCAACCTTACTACTTCTTTGAAAAGCAAAGTTGCAATTTGTGTGGTATCACTAGTCTTCTTGCATGCTATGAAGCGGGCCATCTTTGAGAATATATCAACAATAAAATATATAGAATCAGTATCTTTGTGTTCTTGGCAACCACTAACAAAGTCCATGCTTATGTCTTCCCACGGTCTTTTCGGTATTGTTGTGGCTGATACATACCTATATTTTGACTTACTCTGTTGGAATGTTGGGAAACTCTACAACTTTGCACAAACTTCGTCACATCCACACTCATCTTAGGCCAATGGTAACTCTCACTCATTTGCGCCAATATTTTATCCACACCAAAGTGACGGGCCAATTCTCCACTACACTTTTCTCTTATCAAATTCTCTCTCATTGATCCTTGAGGTATACACAACCATTGTCCTCTAAACAACAATCCCTTTTGTATAAAAAAATCTAACCATGGAGTTTAATCTATGTCAGTTGGGCTCTTGCAAGCTGCCCAAGCATCTCTAAAATCCATATCTTACTCATACAAATCTTCATAGAGTCAAATCTAACCACCTCTATTCTCATCTCATTCAACAAAAGACATCTCCTACTTGATGCATCAACAACTCTTATTGACGTCCCACTTCAATGCTTCAAAAAAATGAATAGCTTCGAAGAAAACTCAACCCACTTCATGCGCTTTTCGTTCAGCTTATCTTTACTGTTTATGAACTGCAATACCAGATGATCCGTGTATAGAACCAACTCCTTTGGTAGCTAGTGGTGTCTCCATTTCTCGAGTACTTGTACAATTGCATAGAACTCTTGGTTGTTAACAAAATAATTCCTCTTGGCATCATAGGATTTCTCACTGAAATATGTCATGTGCTTACCCTCTTGACTCAAAACAGGACCTATCACTGTCCCACTAACATCACAATCAGCTTCGATTACCTTATTGAAATCCATTAATGCTAATACGGACTGTTCGGTGACCTTCTTCAAAATCTGAAAGCTACGCTCTGCTGCAACTGTCCATATGGACTCCCTTTTATCACCTCTTATTGTTTCCATGATTGGTGTATATCTCTTGTTTAAGTTCTTGATGAATTTCCTGTAAAAACTTGCTAACCCATGAAAACTTCTTGCCTCAAACATGCTTTTTAGCGATGGTCACTCAAAACGGCTCTTACTTTTCTGGATCGATTCTCAATCCATCATGTGAGATTGCAAAACCCAAGTAAGCCAACTCTTCCTTCATAAACCTGCATTTCTTCAAGATGACCCGGATACTTCTCTTCTTTCAACTTTTGCTATTCTAGCCTCAAATGCATCAAGTGTTCCTCTTTTGTTTTGCTAAAAATCAAAGATATAATCCAAATACACAATAAAAAGCTTACTAAGATATGGTTTCATCACTTTGTTCCATAGTTACCATGTTCGAAAAGTTCGGGTTGTTCGGATAGGGAAAAAAATTCGGAAGTTCAGAATTTTGTAAAAATTCGGTTCGGTTTGGTTTGGCTCAAGAAAAATTATGAATTTTTAAAAAATATAAATATGAATAATTATAAAAAATAAAATACTTATTAGTAATATACTAAAAGTTAAACCTAAAATAATTAAATTTATGTAACTAGTTACTAAAATTACTAAACATTCGGTAATAAATTTAAGTATTACTATTACGGATTACTAATACTTTATAGGTCTCTAAGTATTAATATCTCTACATATTTGCTATTAAATTATTAATGTCTCTAAATAATAAAATATTATTATTACCGATTCCTTGAATACTCTAAGTCTCTTAACTATTATTAATAAATGCTGCTACTTTCGAACAAAGAAACAAAAAAGTAAGGTAAATAGTAATATGATAGGTAGATAGTTTTAAAATAAAAATATTATTATTAATATTTAAATTTGATACATATACTCCTTGCAAAAAAAGAAACACGATTACAAGGAAAATCAAATACGTTTACAGTTTAATTTTTACGTGCTGAGCTTGGACGAAATGATAGAGGTTGCAAATCACAACACGTGGGTCACGTTTTTGGTCGCTGTTGTGAGGGGTTTGTGTTTTACTCCTATTCGCATGGCGTCTGTGTTTTCCTGCCTCCACATGATGCTGCGTTTAGGGTTTTTTAATTTCTTTTTGCATTTTTTACTCGAGCTTTTACTTTTTCAGAATCCAACGCTTTGGGTTTTCGTTTCAGTATTTTATTTATTTATTATTCAACGGAATTTTTGTTAGAGTCAAAACCCTAAACGAATCTACCGAACAAGTTCGGTTTTCCCTGAAAATTCGTTCCAAACCGAATTTGGCCTGTGTTTGTACGAATATGGTAACTATGCTTTGTTCATTAATTTCATGAATGTGCTTGGTGCATTTGTCATTCAAATGGCATATCTAGCCACTCATACACACCATCATTCATCTTGAAAGTGGTCTCCATTGCATCACCTTATCGAATTCGGATTTGATGATAGCCACTCTTCAAGTCAATCTTTGTGAAGTACTATGCTCCACTCAAGCAATCCATCAAGACATCAATCCGAAGCAATGGAAACCTTTAGCTGACCATAATCTTGATGATGGTTGTCGAATTTGTGCATGCTCCATTCTCTTGCTTTGTTTGTTAGTACGGATGGAACCACACATAGGCTCAATATTTCTCTGGTCAAACGGCTCTCCAGCAGCTGTTGTACTTTCCACTTCACCTCCTCATTCTTCATAGATGTCAACTTATATGCTCGTTGTTTGGTAAAATAGATTTGAGAGTTAGATCTATGTATAGTGTGGGTTTAACTCGATGAGTAGCTCCACCAACTCTCATCAGCGCAAGCTACTCTCCTGACAGTCTTATCAGACTCTTAATTGGTAATTATGCAGCTGTTGATGATTCTCTGTAACTTCAGTTGATATTTAAGATGACTGGACTGCAACTTTTTGTTTATCACGATGACCATTTTCTTATGGATACTATCATGTATTCTTGTAAGTTTGAGTTATTGGGTTTATATTTACTTGAAAAACCTTTTTACTTTGGCTTTATCATGCTTTATTGTGGGTGGTGCTTTAGGCACCTCCCTTTTCTGCCATTTTTTTGGCTATAGTTTTAATCTTATTGGCCTATTTTGGTCACTAATGGGCATTGATATAATTTTACATCATTTCATTCTAATAGATTTTAATCTAACTCAATTTTTTTAATGTAGCAGTACTATTCAGACTTAAGTTTTTTCTTTCTTATCTGGCTACTTTTAGGTGGAATATATTCTATATACAATTATGACAGCGAGATCCGAAACTTGTGTTCTGAGTGCTTGTTTCGTCAGCAATAATGTTCTTCAAAGCAATTAACAGTAAATGTTTACAAATATGTACAGTCCTTGAATACTTTGATCATTTCATTTTATTTTGTGCTCTAGATTAATGCAATACAGTTGTTATTCTTGACCACTGACTACCACTACTTTTTAATTGTTTGTTTACAATCCTTTTCATACATCCTTATAAAAGGCATCACATTCTCTACAAATTTACATGAAGAGAGGGGTATAAAGAAATTTCATGGAATTTACGTAGTCTCTTTGCTTTGGCAATGATTGAAATTTTTTAATTAGGAATGGGCTGTCTAACAGATGCAATTTGATTGTAGATTGAAGAAACATTAGCAGTATTTACAGTGGCTTCAGAGACGGGTATTCCAGGGCTTTATTTAATTCATAACTTTGTCACAGAACAAGAAGAACATGTAAGTTTAGGATTTATGTAGAACATATAGATTTCATGTATTCATTACAGGAATAAATACTTTATTGGATGATATTTAGGATTGATAGTCAACTTGGTTGACGCTCTGTGTCCTGCCTTAGTAGGATGCATTTTTGGAATGTTAGATTCTTTTATAGCCTTAACTACTGTTTATTGCCGCCATGGCCTCTAATTGATTTCTTTAGGAACTTCTTGCAGCTGTAGATGAAAGGCCCTGGCAAGGGCTTCTGAAACGGAGAGTTCAACATTATGGTTATGAGTTCATGTATAAAGTAAGATATTGGCCTTTGTCTTTTTGCTTTCTTTGATTTTTACCATCTTCTTACTTTGTTATTTCCCTTTGGCTTTCTATTCAGATTTAATGTGGAAATTTATTCTCACTGCTTCAAATGACACTGACATGCCCATAATGCGGATACTTATGTTATTCATTGTGTGACGGCCAGTAATTACCTCGTCACATTTTAGTGTTGTAGACTTTATCTTTTCGTAACATTTTATTAGCGTTTAAATATCTGAGATTTGAATTCTTGAGGCCACGGTTCTGAGTCGGGGTGTAACTCACTGAGATGGAGGACCTGCATCCTGTTTCCACTATTGATTCCGTGAATAAAATTTATCATTTACAGACAATTTAGTTAAGCTCTTCGTGAAAGCTTGTTCAAGAATGCCAAGAGTTCATTTTACACATTTAGATTGAGTAGATAAATTCTTTGTTTAAAACTTATCAATTTTCATCCACACTTTGTTGTATCTTTGTATTTGTACAGCTTGAGTGTGTGTGATGGTGAAGGTGTGTGTACTCCGAATCTGCAGGGGGAGGTTGGGTTTTACACCTTGTTGAACAATATATAAGGTCAATAGAAAAAAAAACCCCTTGTGGGATTCCGCAAGGGAGGTCTCATACACCTGTCTCACTTGGCAGTGAGTCGTAACCCTAAAAACTACCTCTGCCTTTATCTTATATATATATATATATATATATATATATATATATATATATATATTTGCAAGTAACTTCATACTTTGATTTTTGCTTTCATAAGCATGCCAGCCCTCAAAGGGCGATTTTAATGTTCGGCTTACGAAAGAAGGATTTCACGTTCTTGTATGATGTTCATTCAGCTAAGCTGGCATGATAGGGAGTACTATTTGTTCAAATTCACCGAAATCTTATACCTGTCCCCAACTGTTTAAAAGTATTTCTCCGTGGTGATTGAATATTTAGTAGGTCACTCTGTCTGTTACCATCTTGAGTATTGAACCGCAAATTCTTGGACTCCTAATTTAAAAAAAGTAAAAAGTCTACAAGGAATACTTTAGAGTAGATTTCCTTTGTTTGTTTGAGTAATATGAGACAGTCACATGAAAGTTGTTGCAATTCATAAAAGGGTAGCTTCTAATTATATTACTGTTATTGTCACTAGGAAACTCCAGTATAGCTACGAGAACTTCCTTCCCGTCCCCATATGCATATCTTCTGCTGACTTTAAGTATATTCATATAATATAGCTATAATGTTATTCATTTGCTAGTGTACCCTGATTTCAATAATGTCCATATACTAGTACCAGCACCGTTCCCCCACGTCTCCAGGTAAATATGCTGTTAATCCTTATTTAGCTAGAATATTCATGCAGGTAGCTGTCATATAGTAGGATCTGTAATAATAGAAAATAATTAAATGCCATTTTCCCATTGGAAATTAAAGGCAAAAAGAGGGTACCATTACGAACATGCAATACTTATTGAACAGCCAAAAGCGAAATGGTAATATACGATATGGTTTATGGCATAAGACAATCTCCTCATCTTCTTGATAGAATATGCAACATTTTGGATCTTCAATTGTCACATCGACTCTTCACATCCATGTAGACAACAAATCACAACTTATGTACATGAAATCTAAATCCATTTCGTCCTAATAATCTATATCTAAACCCCACTTTACATTATATACCTTATAGCATGATTTTTCAAACAGCCTCCTTAATCTTATTGGTGTCTTTGCTACTTTTTTATATCTTATACAATGATTTTCTTGTGAATATTTCTCTATCTGCGGATTCAGGGGGGGGTTGGTAATCTGGGCCGTAAAGGTGAGGACTGTACGTCGTCCCTTCGGGACTTCGGACAATAGAACAAGGAAGATCATTTGTGTTTTGTTGTTCTGTCTTTCGTCCATTTGGGACTTAAGACGAGACATAAACCCCACTTTACAATATATACCTTACTTTACAATATATACCTTATAGCATGATTTTTCAAACAGCCTCCTTAATCTTATTGTTGTCTTTGCTACTTTTTTATATCTTATACAATGATTTTCTTGTGAATATTTCTCTATCCGCCGATTCAATGCTTGTCGCTTGTTGGCGGTCTTCCCTTTCAAGTAGGTAGTAGGTAAAAGTTAGCTCTTTGGTGTAGATGGCTACTTTATGCTGATAGTCGGAAGCTAAAACAACCTCATGATGGATCTGAACAAGGATATAGACAAAAACACTTAATGAAAAGGATTGTCTCTAAAGGGTTTAGAAAATCACTGGAGATAGCATATGCTTTTCATATGTGAGACATTTCAGTGCCAACTTCTTACTGTAAGATGTAAAGTACTTAGAAATAAGCTAGGTGATGACATGAACAGATATTTCAGGGGATAACATAGGTGATTAGTGCCCGCAAAAAGGTTAAAGAGGACCTTTAGAAATTTAATAAAGTGGCTTGCTGGTTGGCACTCAACTCTTATTGGAGTGTACCTAATATATGCTTGTAGGAAAAATCTTTCATAAAGGCCTCACCGTGAATGCTTGTAAACATGCAGAAATAATTAAACTAATGTTCAAGTGAAGGCCATGTTATCTCAAGAATCAACATCCAACACATAGTTACCTGAGATGGGGGGACAGGGTTTCCGGGACGGCAAAAAATTTCTAAATTTTGGGGATGGCTAATTAAAAAATATATAAATATTTAAAATATAAAGATATAGTGACTAAATTATATAAATAAGCTGAAATAAAACCATTTGAGATTTAAATAAGGTGAAACTTGAACTCATAAACATCAAATACATTCCTTAATACTCATGATTCTTTCAGAAGATTGCAAGAAGTTGCTTGGTCCAAAAAGGTGCAAAAATTGATTTTATGAAAATAAGAAAAATATTGCCATCAATGCGTAGAGCTCAAGAAAATATGCACTTTTAGAGTAAACGGCACCTGAAACAGAGCCACAGAATGAAAGTTATGGCACATGCAAGTTTATGTTGCTACATCTTTCTGGACCCTTTCCAAAAATGGCAAATTTTTTTCTATACGTGTTTTTTTCACCAAAAATTGAAAAAAGGAAAGAAATGCCAAAAAAGGAAATAAATTCGTGGGGGATGTCTGGACGTCCCCCCCACGTTTCCCACGTCCCCCCCACGTTTCCCCGTCCCCAAGACGTTTCCCAACATCTTCAGATGTCCCCAAGACGTTTCCTAGAAAAAAAAAGGGAAACGTGGGGGAAACGTTTCCCCCACGTCCCCAGGACGTCCGGGACGACCCGAACGTGTCAAATTTGTGGGGGGGGCGCGTCCCCGTGTAACTATGATCCAACACCACAAGATTTTATGGTGGCATATCAAGTGTACTTAAGTGCTAAGCTGCAAGTAGTTATGTTGCTTTTTAGCCAGGGTGCATAATGAGCCATCTCCCTCCAACCATGTACTGTTACGGTGTTACCTAACAAACTCACCTTAGTGTCATTCATCATATGAAAGAGTTCTACAGATATTCCTAGATCACTGTTGCTGCATGTAGAGCTTAGTGTTTCATTGTGGTAATGGCATGCAGAAGTGATCCTGGATGTTGAGCTTTGTCAACTCTGTCATGGTATCAGAGCAAGCTTCTAGCAGCTATTACTCAGTGGAAAATATTTTCCTTTCTGTACAGGCTGTACAGCACTGCCCCTATTGCTGCATGTAGAGCTTAGTGTTTCATTGTGGTAATGGCATGCAGAAGTGATCCTGGATGTTGAGCTTTGTCAACTCTGTCATGGTATCAGAGCAAGCTTCTGGCAGCTATTACTCAGTGGAAAATATTTTCCTTTCTGTACAGGCTGTACAGCACTGCCCCTATTGCTGCAATTCTTTATTTTGGCTTTTATTTGCTTTATTCTCAGTTAACTTGGAAGCACCAGCTCGACAGCAGCTTACAGCCTTGCCTTTGTCATGTTTACAGAACCATAGGCACAAGGATGAGCTTATGTTGCGGACTAAGGCGTTAAACATCCTCTACAGGCTTGTACATTGTTCTTGGCATTAGCGTCACATTGGTTCCTTGTGTTGTCACGAACTGTCTGCTCACCACTTGTCTATATGTGCTCGGTGCTTCCTCTATCTGCAGTGTTGTCATATTGGATTTGTTCTACCACCGACAAACTCAAGGCCTAGCTGTTTCAGCCTGGTGTCATGTGCATACCCACCATTGGCACTCGGCATGCATCTATACCACCATTGGCTGGCCCATTGCCGGTCTCCAAAGAGGAGTGCTTCCATCACGATTTCCAGCTGTGCTTTGACAATATAAAAAATAACCAGCTCTTGTCAGCAAATAAAGAGCATCCTGGCCATAGCCTTCAATATTTCTCCAGTGGGATTAGCATCGTTCATGGATTGTTATGTGGTCAGTTTAAACCCGCTCTTTGATTACCTACCACAGACCTATTGCTGCATGCTGGCTGCGATCTTCTACATCTCAGTGGTTTTTCTCTACTGCTGCCTCCTTTCTACCATAGATTCTCTGCTTTTACATGTGCCTGAGCTGCCCAAGCGACGTCTCTCCCTCTCAGCTCTGTCATTCAGCTCTTTTGTAACCTTGGATCCCTTGCTATAGCATCTACAGCCATCTGGTTCTCTGCATGCCAGCGCTGCCTACTTGGATTACACTTGATTGGGCACCTCCACTCATTGCCAACATTGACTGCACAAAGCCTCCTCTCGGCTCGTTGGCATTGACCTGTGACTGCCACCTATGTGTTTGCTGCTTCTACCTTTCATCCGGTCTGATTATTCAAGTGGGAGAAATGTGCATTGTTTATTAATACTGTACATTGAGATTTATAATTGAAGTGTTGGACACGCGCATATGATATTTACTACTGTCTCTACCCGACGTCTTCGCCCTATTCAGCAAGAAGTTCATTCCCACAGGCCAGCCACGAACAACCACATTTGATTTGCGCTTGGGTTTTTACTTTACTACTTGCAAATGATTGCGAATGCCATCAAGGGTAGCTTGTAATAGTTGGGGATCTGCGTCAGGTTTTACATGGGTTTTGCTCACATACTCACATACTCTCAGACCTTGGCCTAAATAATATCGTGAGTTATTTTGTTGCATTTGCTCTTAACTCACTTCGGCTCTATGGCCTGCACTGTCATGTGGTCAAATTTCTCCATTCGCTGCTTCTCTGCCAAGCATATGATCCAATCTCCTCCAACACCCTTGGTCACACTAGCCACGACTGTAATTTTATTTGAATTTTAACTTGCTCATTTAAATTCAAATAGAACCTTTGTTATATAAATGTTTAAGTTGTAGTGTGGTCCATTGACATTTCAATCTTTTGCTAAAACACTCAACACCCTTAAGGTCTTGAGTTCGAAACCCCCTTATCCTTTCTTGCAAAGAAATATAGTGCCTTTGTCGTATTAAAGGGGGCCTTTTTTTTCAAAAAAATGGCGGGGTGCAATTTTTGAAGCAGGGGTCACCTATATTTTTTTGGCAGTTATTTTCAATTAAAGTGGGGACTTCACATTGCTTGGAGCAATAGGGGAGATATTTTATGGGGAGGCATATTTTGTACAAGGGGGGTACATTGTAAAAGCACACATATTGATTCGGGGAACCCATTTATTTGTTTCTCAAGAAAGAATTTATTGTCACATTGGGTTTTTGTTTACCCCAAATGACACTCTCGGGCACTTTTATTCTTGGAAGCACATTCATAGCGTCTTGTTTGTAGAAGATTGGAGGATGAGGCTCGAACTGACAGGTGGTCAAGCCCCTTATAAATAAACTCTATTCTGTCTTTCGAGGGACTTCTTGTGTGTGTTCTGAGGCCTCTATTTTTTCCTTTGCAATGGCTTCAATTAACTATGTAGGAGAGAACAATAAATTTAAAAAGTGAAGTTCTTTTCTACGCTCCCTCATTTTTGGCAAGGATGCCTGCATACTCTCCATGCAGAACAGATTTGCGCATTTGTAGCATCATCTTGTTCTGTTAGACATACATTTCCCCACGCTTAGTCCATCGACAGTCACTGCCACTACACCTATTGACCTTGATTTGGAAGTATTGAATTTGCTATTGTATCTACTGCTCTTTTTGCACATCCCACATTAGATCCACTTGCCCATTTGTCCGGATCTTTTGAGAAGCTCACAAATGGTTCCAACATACTTTATTCCATGGGTTATCTTGGCAGAAGTATTGGTAAACATTCACATGGCATTGTTTCTCCTATCCAGCCTGTTCAATGGATTGCTCTCCACAATATTGTGTATGAAGCAAATGTTTCATCTTCCTTGGGATCATTTGATACCAACTCAACTCTAGTTTTTGTTTGCTCCACTCTTCGTGAGGATATTGACCAACACAATAATTCTGCTGCACGTTCACTCAAGATTGAGAAACCCTAAGATTGCTTCTATTAAGAATGATTTTTTTTGTTACTACTATTGATGTTTCTTCGCATGCTCCGCTTGTGCACTTCGCACAGAGTCATATGCAAGAATCTTCCTCTACTATCTGTATTCATCTAGGATGGATTTTGGATCACTAGTGATGGCATTGTAAGCATTCCTGATAAGGCATTTATAGGCGTGGTACCTCCACTATTCAACTTCTGAGTCTGCACATTGCTCCTACTGCCGTTGGATGCTCCTTTGTATCAATGCAACATATTTTTGGTAGTTCTCCCTTCTTTTAGGAGCAATTTTTGATGGCTTTCTTTGAGCAAGCTCTAGAGTCCACAATGTCTATTTGTCTTCATTTGGTGGTTTTGTGTTTCTTGTATTATGTTGTCGCATTGAGTTATAAAGGGCCATGGAGGGTTTGTTGCTACAACCTATTGGCAATTCTCCCTTCTATTATGAGCAACTCTCATACCACTGATGACTTCCTTTGACAAGTTGACAAAGCTCTAGAATCTGAAAATGCTTTATTGAAAGAACAAATGTCTAGCAAGGCAAGCACTCTCCACTGTCCCAATGGCACCATACAAGTAAAGATCCACGATATCAAAAATATGTAGGAGGCAATTAGAGTACAACAAGCTTCTTTCAAACAAGAAACTGAATCACATATTCAGTCATGGGTGAAGGTGGTTAAAGGGAACATTCCCCCACCTATGGCGATAGTTGAGGACGTCGTCTAAGACAAACTCGTGGAGGAACGCACTAGGCGTGAGCGTGAGCTGAATCTCAAAGTAAGGGGACTTCCCTCATCCCAATCATCATAGGACCCCTTGATAGTTGGGAATTCTTTCATCAGAGATACTTTGGCTATCCAGGATATTCACCTAGAGCGTACCTCGCTCGGTTATGAGTCTACCCTCTTCCTTTGGTTCAGGTCAGTAACAGATAGGCTCAAGGCTCTTAGGGCTAGGAGGTTGATATTTTCCCTCCCTAATAAGATCTTCCTTGATGAGGATGTTACCATGTCACATGTAGCCGAACTCAAACACTCCAGAGAACTAGTTACGACAACTCAGAAAGCAGGGAAGTGGGTGGTTATTAGAAACCTCCGGGCGGTAATTAGAGACACTTTCCCTCCTGGATGGGAATCTCATCCTGGGTCTTCCAAATGACGAGCCATGAAGGGGGTGCAACTGTGCAAGGGCATGACTATTTGATGTTGGAACTGGAATGGCTCCTTTTGGTCACCACTGGGTCTTATTCTTGATGCACTTAGTTCCCCAAACATCCTCTTCATCACAGAGACTCACGAGAGTCCAGTGAGGCCTCTTCCTGGTATCACTAGCTGTCATTGGTACTCGCGCACAGGTAGGAGACTAGGAACTCGGTTGGTGTCAGAGGTTTTGAAGGGGTGGCCTGCTTGTATAGAGATTCGCTCCAGAGCAGGATCTCTTTGGTTGCTAGAGATGAGTTTTCCAGGTTCTTATGGGTTCGTATTTAGGGTGTGGGTCCCCACTGTAGGGATATCTACATTGCAGTGTGTTACTTCGCTTCGACATCCTCCCTTTATACCATTCATAATGGTTTCAATGGTGATCCCTTTACGACTTGTATGAAAGTATTGCCCAATACTTAGTGGTCGGAGAAGTCATCCTTTTGTGTGATTTCAATGCTCGCACCAGAGCACTCCAGGTTCCTATTCATGACTGCGTGAAGGATATGTTTTGCACTTGGACAGTTGATCCAAAGACAATGGGCTTGCAAAAGACTTTAGAGGATGATTCAAGACCTCTCATTGCTTATGGCAGACACCTCATGTAGCTTGGAGAATCACATGAGCTAATTATCCTCAATGGGATTACTTGCTTTCTTGATTCAAATCTCTTCACTTGTCGACGTCATGGTGGTGGTGTGAGTGTGGTGGATTATGTCCTTTCTAGCTAGAGCTCCTTGTCACTGATTAACCACTTCTTTGTTTCTTCCATTCCCCTTGCCAATCATGCTCTTCTTTCTGTGTACCTTCATGTTGACATTCCCCAACCTCCCGTCACTATTGCCCCCCTTCATGGCCTCCCTCGTACCACTTTTCGTTTCGACGAAGGGGATCCTAATACCTTTTCCTCCAATCTTCGGTAACTTCTCTCCCGTGAGTCTCAGTTCTTTTCTATTGGTAATGTTGCTGCCAAATACACCCTCCTTTTCTCCATCATCTAGGAGGCCTCCCTCATTTTCTTCCCTAGTTCCACCCGACCTTCCGCTGCCTTCCACCAACAAAAAACTTGTGCTATGAACGAATGATATGATGACGAGTGTAAAATCTTCCATAGACAGTTACGACATGCCTTTAACCAGGCCCATCCCTCCTATCCTACCTGGAAAGCCTCCTACCGTTGTCTCCTTCGCCGAAAAAAATGCCTCTTCATCTCCTAGTGTAGACAAACTTTATGTGAGTCTCTTTGACACTCCCCTAAGCATTTCTGGCGCACCCTTTTGCCCCGCCATTTATCTCTTCCCTTTGAGCTTAATCCCAATTCCATGTTCTATCACACCTCCAGTCTTTATGATATTCCTGAACAACCACATGTCCAGGTTGACAACCCATCTTCCTTGTGCCACCTTTTCACCTACCCTAGAATAAGAGAGGCTATCAGGGCAATGAACTGTAGCAGGGAATCGGATGAGGAGGGATTTCAAGCGGAATTCTTCAAACTTGGTCAAGGGGTTGTTTGTAGTTATTTGACTGACCTCTTCAATCACGTAGTTTGCTTGGGGTTTCCGCTATCTTGGTCATGTCATATCATTCACCCGATTCACAAATCGTGTCCTAGCTCTGACCCCAACAACTGTAGGACCATTATGGTGGGTCATATATTCTCCAAACTTTATGCCACAGTCTAACATATGTAGTTATTTGAGGAGTTAGAGCACAGGAACCTTAGAGCCAGAGGCAAGCTGGTTTTCACCTTGATCACCAAACTACTAACCATATCTTCACTCTCTGGGCCATCATTGAGGAGGCATGCCATCGCTTGTTGAAGGTCTATTGTTGCTTTGCAGATTTTTGGAAAGCCTTTGACTCGGTTCCTCGTGATGCACTTTTTTAGAGGCTCCGTGACATTGGCATTTGTGAGACCCTTCTCACGACCATCATGCGCTTGTACGAGACTGTTTTGGGCTGCCGCCACACCTCCATGGGAGAGTCAGAGTTCATCAGGAGTACCATTGGGGTAAAACAGGGGTGCCCCCTATCCCCCAACTTTGTTTGGGATTTACATTGACGAGCTAGAGTCTTTTCTCCATGAGCATATTAAGGACAGTGATGGGTGCCTTCTGCACTAGGTTTTGATATCCATTCTTTTGTTTGCAGATGATGTTGTTCTCCTAGCTTCTTCTCTTGAGGGCTTATAAAGACAACTAGATGCCTTAGCTCTTTTTTTTTGATCTTTGACAGTTGACGGTTAACCTGTGTAAAACCAAGGTTATGGTCTTCTACTTTTTCAGGGGTGAGGAGATTGAGATCACTGACTCTTATACCTACTTGAGGATTTTGTTCTTTGGCCCTTGTTTCAGTTTGAGATAAGCCCTCCAACCTCGTGTCAATAAGGGCTATGAGTCCTTAGTTCTTCTAGAGAGACAGTGCTTCCGCCATCACTTTCAGGACATCTCCAAAATGTCCCTCATGGACTCCCTCATCAGACCCACGGTTCTCTACGGTTCTATTGCTTGGGGACCCTCTTTGCTGGGTATTGATTGGGCCTTCGTCGAGATGGTCCAAACACTTCTCCTTCGCCGCTTCATCAGGTGTAAGCAAACTGTACCCCAACACATTATTTTGGCAAAGTTTGGAGCCCATCCTTTTAGATTGGAGACCATATTTGACTTGGTTTCTTTCTTGCACTGCATTCGGGGGTTCGCGGACATTGCCAAGGGGCGAGACAAGTACCTGTACTTGGCATACTGTTCATCAGAGGCTATTGCTATTTCATACGCCCCACGTCGTTGTTGCGGTTGGTATGCTGAAGTCTCTGAACTTTTGGGGACAGTTGGTATTCAGATGGACCATCCTCCACCTTTTTGGTACTCCTTGGACACACCGAGCCACCTTCTATCTGCTAAACAGGAGATGAACAAGATCATCAGAGGATATTTAGCAGTTCATCTGTACCACTTGAGTAAATCCTCAGGGGATTTACGTCCCAAGATGGCATTTTACGCTAACTATTTCTTGGAGTTGAGGGATGGTCTCATTATCCGTCCTCAGTACACCCTTCGACATTGGATGCATGCCCTTCACATCCCCCTTGGTCAGTTCAGGATTGGTTCTCATAGACTCCGTTGTGAGACAGATCCCCAACTTGATCGTTTGGATAGGATATGCCAGCTGTGTAGTCTCTAGGAGACCGAGACGGAAACACACTTCATTTTTCGGTGCCCCATTTACTATGAGATCAAAGGGAGGTTCCATTGTTTATCTAGGAGGACACATGATCTCTTTGACTTCTTCAGGTTTGAGGATCAGAGGTGCCTGACTTTATACTTATAAGAGGCTTTGAAGCTTCGTGAGCACACTCTTCAACCACATCCTAGACCGTACTCTACCCAACGGATCACTTCCTTCTTCATATTGTTACCTTTGGAGAGAGGCACTAAGCGCCCTTGTGAGACCAACCCTGCTTCTTCCTCGAGATTGGTTTGGCCCAGGGAAACCATCCATGGTTCCCTAAGCCATCACATGCATGCCCCTACTAGGTCTAGCCTCAGGAGATAGACTAGATCCACCAGGCATCAAAAGAATAATACTGTGTCTGGACAATGGCATAGTAGGTAGACTCTCTTCTGCGAGTCAACATTCTATCCTCAGCTTTTTCTAGTCGGCCTCGGATGTTAGGAGAGATGGATCTACCATTCCTTGATGGGCTTTCCTTTTTTCTTCTCCTTGCTTGTCTTTCCCCCTTTCTTCCTCTCACTTGTATTTCCACCCCCATTCTGGGTGCGGGTGGTTTCTCCTTCCGGTTGGCCACCTCTTCTGGGTTTTCTACTTCTCTTTCTCGGGAACTCTTTGGTTTTCCCGCTTTGTATCAATGCTTGCTGTTCTCTGCAGTCCCTTTAATCTACTTTTGTTGTCATTTGTTGGACATTAATATATTTATCTTATCTTATCTTATCTTATCTAGAGTCTACAATGTCTATTTGTCTTCATTTGGTGGTTTTGTGGTACTTGTATTATGTTGTCGCACTGAGTTATAAAGAGCCATGGAGGGTTTGATGTTACATCCTTGTCTACCTTCATGCGTGTGTGCTCTATTTTGAGCATTTTTTCTCTATTTTAGTTGCTCGACTCTGCCATCATCACCAAGGCCATCTTCTTTCTTCAGAGATCTTTGTTTTGTATGTTCGACACTTCTTTGACAATCATAGTCTCCTTGTACAGAGCTATTCTGGTGACTACAATATCAGTTTTCCTTTTTTGGTGCTTTAATGGTGGGATTTGACCACTCATACTGATTTTTTTATAATTTCACCCATTCCACCCATTCCACATTATGGTTGTGTGCACTTACTGCTTCTTTAGGTGTGTTCCTTGCTAATCCCTTGGGACATAAAAGCAACTACTTCAGGCTGTTGATCACATGCAATTTGGTGAAATCTTTTGCACTTTCAACATCTCATTCGATAGATTGATAGTCTCCTTGTACAAAATTATTTTGGTGAATACAATGTTAGCTTGTTTTCTTTAGTGATCGAGTAGTTGGTCTAGTCCACTCGCGTAGGATTGAGTTCTATAGAGATTTTCAATCACAATTACCTAAGTCTCGGGGACGGGGGACAGGGAGACAGAGGGACATGGTTTCTGGGACGGTAAAAATTTCCAAATTTTGGGGACAGAAAGGGGACGACTATTAAAATAATATATAAAGTATTAATATTTTAACTTTATTCAATGAAATTTAGGGATTTAAGCTCTATTTAGGTACTTTCAAGATTATAATTTAATGTTCTTCGTAAAAATAACAACTTTTTAAAAGCAAAAACATCAAAAGTTTTTTGAAAGATTTTAAAAAAATAGGGGATGTCCCCTCCAAGTCCCCGAGTCCCTGAAACGTTCGGGACATCACCAAAATCTAGGGGACGCGTCCCTGCGTAACACTGTTTTCAATCCACCCTATGCTTGTATGATTGCCTTCATTCCATTAGAGCACCTTCTCCAACATTTCAACACCTCCATACACTTTTGCTGTTTTATCAAATTTTCAATAAAACCTCGCGGTAACTCATTTTTCGAATCTTTTTTTGAGATCAATGTTTGTTCTGAATGAGCCTTTTATAGAGCACCAATTCCTATTTGACTTGATGGTTACAAGGACTTGATATCCTTGAATTTCGATAAGATGGATTGGTTTCCTTAGGGACACTTAGTATTACATTGTATATTTGTAGACGGGTACTTGATTAGGCGAAGCTGTCGGGACCCATATTTGAGGATCTATCTCTTTGTTTTTCTAGTCTCTTTCTCCCTAATTATGTGCAACGTTGGTGTGCTTACATTAGTATAGAAGCTATCTTTAGCTATCTAGCTTGGTTTTGTCTAGGTTCATAGTAGAATAGGGTTAAGCTTGAATTAGCTCAAGTTATTATATAGTTGGAGAGATATTTTTACTTGCTTGTTTTCTTGCACGTAAGAACTTATTCTCTTGTGCATAATTAGCCATCTCCCTGCAACCACATGCTATTGTCGAACAATGTAATATCCCTTTTAGAGCAGATTAGCACAATTTTGGATTTTAGCTGAAACCCTTATTCAAAATATAGCAGCAATCTGATTTTTATGCAAACCCATAAGACAAAAAATACAACAATTTGAAATCTTTCTTTATCTATCAAATAATCAAAATACAAAAATACTTAGAAGGTCCAAAGCATCTAGAAACCATCTGGTACAAGTAGATGATGAAATATAATTTTTGGTAACCAAGGTTTGAATTGATTTTCAAACCATCTAACAATAAAAATGCCTACATAAGATCTCAACAATTTTCTCACAAAAGACACTCCAAATGACAAGAGGAGACCCAAAAGAGACACTGCAAACTGAAATCAACCAATTCCGTTTGTTGCTAATGCCTGATGCTGATCTGAAATCCAAAGGGGTGTAGATAGCCTTAGAAATGGCTGCAAATCATGCCCTAGCTGTGATGATCCAAAATTATGCTCAAATGTGACCCCTGAGTGAAGCCACCAAGAAAAGATTGAGGGTTTTCGTTCTCAAATCTGATAACAATGAGGGTTTTCTTCCTCTAGTGATGGATGCTAAGAGGGTTTATGTCCTGAATAGCTGAAAGTACAAGCACAAATGCTCAACTTTATAAAATCAAAATGATATATAGATGATAGATGCCATCCTTCTTCGATAACTTTTCTTTCCTCTTTCTTTCAATTTTGGTGGCAGACTTATTTTATTTAAAAGTCACTTTTATTTTAATAATAAAACATAAGTTGCCTTGTAATATAACATAAAGTTGCGTTTGGCCGATTTTTTATTTTAATAATAATAATATTATTAAGTTGCCTAAAGATTAGAATTGACCAGGCCCAACTTAAATAATATTATTAATTATTTCAATCTAGAAAAGGGGATATTGCAAACAAACTCACCTTGGCTATTTATTCCAAGGTGCCTATTGTATCATTCATCATATGGGAGAGTTGTACAAATATTCTTAGATCAATGTTGCTGCATGTATAGGTTAGTATTTCATTGTGGTTATGGCATGCAAAATGATACTGGATGTCGAACTTTGTTAATTCCATCATATTCATGTTCAAGAAGTTGAATATGGAGGAGAATAGGTTTCCACAATCCTTAAAAATACTAATAATAGAATTTTTGGAAAGATTTGTGTTAAAAAAAGAAAAGTCCTCAACATTTCGGGTTTGAACATACAACCCATCATTAGAAGCATAGTTCACTTACTCGTATTCGGAAAATACTTGTCAGACCCAATTTTTTTCACCCAGCTAATAATTGACAACTTAAAAAATACGCAAATTTCTTTAAAAAACATAAATTTTGTGCAAAATATAGATACAAATGTCTCAAATGGGTCTACAAAACGTTGGGGAAGTGTTTTCAATTAGATTTGAATACAAATAGATTACAAAATCACATCATAATGCGAAAACAACCAACTGATAAGTCTTATGAATTTAATAATGATTGTCATTGAAAATTATCATCCTAAATTGCATACCTCTGCAAGTTTTGAAGTTACAATTTATGATTTGAATACAAACAGATTAGAAAATCACATCATAATGCGAATACAACAGCCAATTGATAATTCTTATGAATTTATGATGATTGTCATTGAAAATTATCATCATAAATTGCATACCTATGCAAGTTACAATTTACAATAATTTACATTTTCCTCTTCCCCGTTCCAAAGAAATATTGGGAAGAGGGTCTAATGTCTCTACTAGTCCTCACACTTGGTTGCAACTACGCACTCCTAGAAGGCTGATTGTAGACATAAATGAGGGTCTTGTTACCTGGGCATGTGCACACACATAAGACAAATAGGGGCCCTTGTCCTTGGGCATATGGAACACATGTTTAAGAAGGCGTGCTTTCTTACAGTTCTTACAGTTTCACATGGGGCTGGCCATGCAGTTTCTTGGTGGGCCCTTGTCCTTGGGCATATGGAACACATGTTTAAGAAGGCGTGCTTTCTTACAGTTCTTACAGTTTCACATGGGGCTGGCCATGCAGTTTCTTGGTGAGATTTGAACACGGTTCATCATTGTGGTATTTACTCTGCTGTACCACTGATTCTCACTGGTTGGGATAGCATTTTGCAATATTGGAACATATATTAGAGACAATTTGTTAGTATTTAATAATTTAGGTGCCTAGTTCAATACTCAAGGTTTTGAGTATCTGTGTTTTGAACAGCTCACACGATCTTAATCATGTTAATTTTTAATTATGCCCTTATGAAAACTTTCAACATATTTGCTATCTATATGATGGTATTTTACAAAGTAGAAAAAAGGTTATTATAATATTATATTTACATTATATGCACAAAAACATTTTTTCTTGGAGGGTACAAAAATCCACAGTTTTTAAAGTCTCTCATCTAAAATATCCTTGTAGGATACCACTCGAAAATGCACAAAATCTATAGAAATTGCAGCAAATAAAAATTCTGATTTTTGCAGGAAATAACCAGCTAGGGCAGCGAACTGATTTTAATTGATATCTCACAAAAAAATATCTCAAAATGTATGAAATTTTAAAGAGAGCTTGCAACAATGATAACAAACACTAGAAAAATATTTTTGAATAATATAAAACTGTCAAAAAATTTCATAAAGCCCTAGACAGCTGGAAATCTTAAAAAATTCTTATCTTTTCAAATACAAGTGATAAAATTTTGAAAATCTGGAAATAACATCTACAAATAATGTAAATAAAAGCCCAACCTTCAGATTTGGAAATAACAATCTGAAAACCCTCCAAAAAATGCTGCAAAATCTCAAAATGGGACGCCCCCCTTAGGAAGAGGCCAAAAACCCTCAAAAATGTCTCCAGAAATGGCGCCAAACCCTGCTCTGATTGCTGCAATAAATCTGATTTGGAAACCCTCGATTCTTCTCCACAAAAAGCCTAAAAAATCCTCAAAAACCCTTCTCTGGAAACTCTGAAAAACAACCCTGAATTAGCTCCAAAACGAAAAATTAGGGTGGATCTTTCACCATCGAAGAGTGCCCTACTAGCTAGAAATGGATCTCTCACCGACGAAACTAGGGTTCCTATGGGATCTTACTGCACAAGCAAAAAGATTGCAAAGAACAGTTGCTTAGTAAGAAAATGTGTGAGTGTGCAAGAATGAACTCTATTACTGCCCATACTCCTTTTATAATTTCCCCAAGCAACAAGAGGCCCAAAAAGACCCCAATCGATCCCTTCTAGGGAGAACCACAAAAACATAAAGTAACTTAAGTTACTTTTCCCCTCCTAGTCGCCATAGGTACTTAAGTGACCCCTAACGAAAGATTATAACATTAAAGTGCCATGAGTGCCCCCCTTAACAACAACACATAACATTTGTTCCCACCAAACCACTTGATGCTCATGTCAACGCAAAAATATAACAAATAAGCAAGGTGGTAATAGTCATCCATACCCAATAACCTCCAACATCGTTAGCCCCTCGGGTATGTCCAAGGCTACGATGAATGAAAAACCTCCTAGGCTATCTGCTCGGAATTGGGGACATTACAATCCTCCCCTCTCGAGAAATGTTTGACCCCAAGGTAGGTTTCTCCACCTCATCCTGCAGTCAAATAATGATCGGTGTGATGCGAAGTAACCAAGACACCCCATGTAGTCATCATGCTCTCCATGCCGTGTAGAGAAAAATGCTGCCCCTGAAGTAGTATGATGCCCACACCGACTCTCCACTGGTACCCACACTGAAATTGCCAATTTGTCAAATCGTTGCCAATGCAAGACTTTCATCATGTGATCATTCATTGCCTCATTAGTTAACTCCTGGGTATGAAAGTCCACTATGAATCTTGTAGAATCCCCTGAATAGAATCCCCTGAATCAACCTGTGAAACAATCTGTATACGCACAAAGTGTGCTAACTCTCCCACATGACCCACACTCGTGTGAGAGCATAGTTACCTGAGACGGGGGGACTGGACGACAAAAAATTTCTAAATTTTGGGGACGGCGGGGGGACGGCTAATCAAAAAATATATAAATATTTAAAATATAAAGATATAGTGACTAAATTATATAAATAAGCTGAAATAAAACCATTTGAGATTTAAATAAGGTGAAAATGAACTCAGAAACATCAAATACATTCCTTAATACTCATGATTCTTTCAGAAGATTGCAAGAAGTTGATTTTATGAAAAGGTGCAAAAATTGATTTTATGAAAATAAGAAAAATATTGCCATCAATGCGTAGAGCTCAAGAAAATATGCACTTTTAGAGAAAATGGCACCTGAAACGGAGCCACAGAATGAAAGTTATGGCACATGCAAGTTTTTGCTGCTACATCTTCCCGGACCCTTTCCAAAAATGGCAATTTTTTTTCTATCCTATTGTTTTTTTTCACCAAAAATCCAAAAAAGGAAAGAAATGCCAAAAAAAGAAATAAATTCATGGGGGATGTCTGGACGTCCCCCCCACGTTTCCCCGTCCCCAAGACGTTTTCCAACATTTTCAGACGTCCCCAAAACGTTTCCCAAAAAAAAAAAGGGAAATGTGGGGGAAATGTTTCCCCCACGTCCCTAGGACGTCCCGAATGTGTCAAATTTGGGGGGGACACGTCTCTGCGTAACTATGTGTGAAGGCTCCTCATAATGTATCTCAATGTGTCTCGTGGGGGAAAAGTCCCAAGACTCTAGTAGACGGTCAACCGGCAATATCAACTCCACATAGTCCACCTCCTGTGCTGAATGTGAACCTACTGAATAACCATGAGTTGATTCCGTCCCTCCACTGACTAGCACATGGGTGAAGTGCTCACCGGGCATAAAAGCAGTAAAATACATAGGAGTGCTATCCCATGTCGACTCAAAAAATGATGAACCTGTAAGCTACAACTTGTCATAGTTACAAACCGTACATGCCTGTATAAAGTTGAGGATACCCTCCCTCAACCCATGCCATCTGAGCCTCTTCGATATGAACCCGTAGGTCTCATCGTAGCTCAAGTGTTCAGTCACGGAAGAACAATGCACATGTCATAGTTTCTCCATCCTCAACCATGAAAATAACACAAGGTACAATCTACCTTGATAGAAGATCATCTCATCCTGCAATCTATAGCTATCATCTTGTATGTGACCATCCATAATCTCACAAGTGTGTGAGTTCTTGGAGTACTCAACAAGCAAATGAGATCTCCATTCTACCGAAACCTCATATAACCAACACAAGGATGAACTCAGGTGATCTGAACCTGTAATCCCAATCTCTGTAACCGTCCCTTGTGCAACACTACTAGTCACACCCATACCCATCAAACTCCACATCGGTCCGCAGTAATAAAACCCCTCATCATGTCGGAAATTCCTCTCCATCCCCTCAGTTACAACCACTTTGGTTGCTCCTGTAGATAATCCCCTCAAGATCACATTCCTTCCCTCGGATTTAAACTTTAGTTGCATCGCCTGAAAGTTAGTCCGAAACTCACCAAGAAAGTGAAGCCACTGCACTCCCAACACTATGTTGGTCGCTCCCATACCAACAATGTGAAAATCATCAGTAGCTGTGTAGTTACCCATGGTGATGCTCAACTGTGGAACTCTTCGTGTGCATCTCATATACTCCCCGTTGGCTACAACAATGTTGAAGCCTTCAAAGTCCTCCATCTGCAAACCTCGTCTCTCAACCAACGATGCATCAATAAAGTTGTGGGTAGCCCCATTATCAATGAGTACCACTACTCGCCGACTGTGCATAACTCCTCTAACCTTGAATGCCTGGTACATTAGAGTACTAGACAATGTAACTATAAACTCCTAAGGAAAAGTCTCCTCTTGCTCCACATCAACACTGTCCAATGCAACTCCATTTCGAATTTCAATCATCCATCTCGTGGGTCTCTAACTCCTCTGTCACCCTCACTTTCCTTGAAAACCTCAATGAATTGGGCCTACCCTTTTCCTGTGCAATCATGCCATGGAGCCCAAGGTGTACGACAATCGAAACATAGTTTCTTTTGCATCAACTCATCCCTAAGCTCTCAGGAGATGACTGGCTGCTTAGCCACCTCCTGCCTTAGTGGAGGCTCCTTCTGTTGAAGTTCGTTTGGTCTAGATGGAGGCTCCCACTGCTGAACTTGAGGTGGAAACCTCAACTTTGGAGTGGCTAACTCCAAATCTCGTGCTCTCCTAATAACATCATGCAATGAAGAAGGCTCAAATGCCTTCATAACTCCTGCTAGGGCATCTGTCAACCCTGCTATGAAAAGTGAGGTCAGCCTCATTTCTGAAATATCAGGAACCATAACCGATAGTCTTTGAAAATTTGCAATGTACATGTCTAAAGAACCTATCTATCTCAAATGAGTCAACTCCCTGAAGTGCATGTTAGGGTCCCTCTTTTCAAATCTGCTCGTCAACCTCTGTGTGAACTCTGCATAGGTATCAATATGCATGCGCCCCTGTATAATAAGGCCATGATGCCACCAGTTATGTGCATCTGCTTCAAGATGTAGGATTGCAAACTTAATTGCATCCTCTTCACGCATGGGATTCGAGTCGAAGTATGTCTCCAACTGTTGAATCCAGGACTGCGCGGTATACTTCTTAGAACCATCATAGTGTGGAATGGAGATTTGTCCCAATCTCCTTTGTAAATCAGGTACCTGTGACTGATGATCTCTCTTGGGTTTTTATACCAATTTTCATTTTGCAGTACTCTGTGAAGGGCATGTTATCTCCGAAACTCTCGCTCAAAGATTGGTACCTTTCCCAACAAGGTTCCTCATCTAAAACATCTGATGGTTGTCTTACCTGTGAAACTTCTGGATCCTTCAAGAAAGAGGGTTCATGAAGCCCCAAATGCCTGGTAGAAGAATGGGGAAATCGTTGCCCTGTGTTTCCATTATCACCTCTCTGAGCCGTGTGTCCCCTATTACTGGTTTCCCCTCTCTCTATATGAGTCTCAATCCTGCCCTGTGCTAATCTCTCAGTCAGGTGGCTCAAATAGAGATTAATAGGCTCCTGTTGCTTCAACATGTTGGTGAATAATTGTTTCATCAAATCAACACCCATATTTTCACTGTCACCCATCTTTTCAACCCAACAAACTAGAGAAACAACTACTCTGTTACCACTAAAATATCCCTTGTGAGATACCACGCGAAAATGCACAAAATATGTAGAAATTGTCAAAAATAATTTTTTTGATTTTTGCAAGAAATAACCAGCGAGGGCAGTGAATTGATTTTAATTGATATCTCACAAAATACTCACTCAAAATGTATGAAAATTCAAAGAGAGCTTGCAACAATGATAGCAAACACTAGAAAAATAGTTTTGGAATTTTTTGAATGATATAAAACTGCCAGAAAATTTTAGAAAGCCCTAGACAGTTGAAAATCCTCAAAAATTCATATCTTTTCAAATACAAGTGATAAAATTCCGAAAATCTTGAAATAACATCCACAAATAATGTAAATGAAAGCCTAACCTCAAGATCTGGAAATAACAATTTGAAAACCCACCAAAAAATGCTGCAAAATCCCAAAGTGGGACGTCCCCCTTAGAAAGAGGTCAAAAACCCTCAAAAAGTGTCTCCAGAAATGGCACCAAACCCTTCTCTGATCACTGCAACAAATCTGATCTAGAAACAATAAATTCTTCTCCACAAAAAGCCTAAAAAATCCTCAAAAACCCTTCTCTGGAAACTCTGAAAAATATCTCTGAAAAACAGCCTTGAATCAACTCCAAAATGACAAACTAGGGTGGGTCTTTCACCACCGAAAAGTGCCCTATTAGCTAGGAATGGATCTCTCACTAACGAAGCTAGGGTTCCTGTGGGATCTTACTCCACAAGCAAGAAGATTGCAAACAACAGTTGCTCAATAAGAAAATGTGTGAGTGTGAAAGAATGAGCTCTGTTACTCCCCCCCATACTCATTTTATAATTTCCCCAAGTAACAAGAGGCCCAAAAAGATCCCAATCGACCCCTTCTAGGGAGAACCACAAAAACATAAAGTAACTTAAGTTAATTTTCCCCTCCTAGTCGCCATAGGTACTTAAGTGACCCCCAACAAAATATTATAACAATAAAGTGCCATGAGTCCCCCCGACGAAAAAACATAACATTTGTTCCCACCAAGCCACTTAATGCTCATGTCAACGCAAAAATATAACAAATAAGCAAGGTGGTAATAGTCACCATACCCAATAGCCTCCAACGTCGTTAGCCCCTCGGGTATGTCCAAGGCTAAGACGAATGAAAAACCTCCTAGGATATCTGTTCGGAATTGGGGGAAATTACATCATCCCTCACAAAAACGGGCATTTTCACCAAACTAGCATTTACTACTTGAAAAGAGGCACATGCTCTGCCAAAGGTACCAATGCCATCACTAAAGCTTAAGGCTTTCTCCAGGAGGAAGCAGTTACTAACATGTAAGGACTTTCTGAAACACAAAAGTTGTTTAATTGATCAACATGCACTATCCAGAGTAAAAAAGCAAGTCATCATCAACAACACACAATATCAGTGCTCTAGAAGAGCTAGACATTTAGAATGACAGTTAATCACATCACATTCCATGCCTCCCACAACATGATCGGCCTGTGCATACTTCCTCGCCATGGAGCTAGTTCAGATCACAACGGTGGCATGTAGGAATGAGCCTCTTCAATCTTGTGTGCTGGCCTCCTCAAATCCGTTGGGGGGCAGTGCAATTTCATCCTCCTTTGGGCTTGGTAGACGACACATTTCATTCCACACCTCTTCTGCATTTGTCTTGATAGGGCAAAGTTTCAGGCCCTTGATTACTTTTCTATACTCATTCCTTTGGCTATAATTTTCTCTTGTTTTTCATCCCTCCGCTATCTCTCTCTGGACAATACTTGGGGGCTATGTATACGATTTCGCTGCTATTGAGGTTCCTAAAAATTCAAACTATTAAAGTAACTTTTGTCGATATAGGTATTATGTGATGTCCCCCTTTTTGGATAAATGGAAATTTGCAACAACTTCAACACAAATTGAACCAAGAAGGATTATATCTTTTTAATTCAACCTCAAATAACCCAATGCCAACTAATTACAACCCAAAATGGGGTTTGAAAGAAGCCAAGGTGATGGGTGAGATGGGAGAATCAATTGGAATCCAAATCTTTTCCAGTTCTGATTTTTATAGCAGCAAATATTAAATTAAAATAGTTTGTAGACAGCTGAAACTTCAAAAAATCATAACTTAATCAGTACTTCTTTTCACATGAAAGAAATTGCATAATAAACTAGATTTTTTAGATCCTTCCAATGCACTAACGATCAAAATTTTCTGAGCAAGCAAACCCTTCCAAAATAGGCCCAAAAACTTCATATCTAGTCGCTAGGGTTAGGAAAAATAAATAAAAATACTTCCAACACTTTTCTAGTTTTCAAAACACACCAAATAACCTTCCCTTGCTTGGCAATAAATGCTATCATAAACTTGATTTCAGATCTAGCTTATTTACCAATAAAACATGCCAAAATAATCTCCCATTCAAGTCGCCATAGTTAGAAAAACACAACAGTGAACAACAATAGTAAAATAGCTCAAACCTTTCAAAGATCCACTCTAAAATAAGTAAGACACATGCAGATTTGTCCCTTAAATAAATGCATCAACCTCTGGATCAAGTCGCCTAGCCTTAGGAGGATATATCATGCATAAATTCACTCAACAATAACACAAGAAGACTTCAGACTCTCCAAAATATGGTGGTGTTTGAACAAACACCTTTTTTATGAGAACTCATGGGCATACATCTCTCTTTAAGCATGAAGATAATTTGAATAAAATCAACAACATGCCCTCAAGGGGTCGCCACCATCTTCTTTTATATCTTAACTTTTCAAATCTCCAAGTTTCCCTCATCTTTTTGGTGCAAATCTTCATGTAGGAGAGTTACTTTCAAAATAGTTTTATTTCCTAGAAAGTCACATTCCAATTAAAACATTAATTTCCCCTTTTTATTATTTTAAATAAAAAACGTAAGAGGAGAATGAATATTTAATTTTTAAAAATAAAGGAGTTACGACTTTTTTACCAATTTTTTTTTATCCTTTAATCCATGGGAAGGGTGGATTAAAGGTCTTCATAATTTAATTTAATTAAATGGTCCCGAAAAAAGGGACATTACATATTATAAGATCTATTGATATTTTCTACTATTGTTCAACGGTGGTGATGCAAGTAGTTAATGATTTTGGTTGGTTGATTGTTCTTCCTGCAGACACGAAATGTTGATACGGAGCAATACCTGGGTCAACTACCACTGTTTTTGTCTGATTTGTTAAACAGAATCTCATCTCTTCCAGAGGTTAATCAGGCAGAGAATTCTCTGCCACTTGATCAGTTAACGGTATGTGGTTTGAAATTGCAAGAATATTGTTTCACAATCTTTGTTTTATGCTGGAAATTTAATGAATTTGAGATGCTTATGTTTATTAAGAGTTTATTTGCCATTTATTTAGCTTTGATGATGGAAGATATTATTTTAACTTATAACAAATAGGAACCCCACCCCCTAGATTGGATAGTTAGAGATTTAAAACTATTTCAGATTTTACAATTGGTCTACTTGATGTTAGCCAATGACCTAAGGACATTAATTATAAAGTAATTAAGTTATAATTCAAGTTTTAAACTCAACATCTGTAATTAGCCTTGCCCCTGAACATTGACTTATCATTTATATCTCTATGTTCCAACTCTGGCTTTATCTGAGAAACAACTTTATGCTTTAATGTAACAACTCACTTTGATAACATTTGGTAAATTATGCTGGGGGGTTATTTCCATTTTCCACTTCTGGAA
This sequence comes from Taxus chinensis, assembly GCA_019776745.2. Classification (NCBI taxonomy): domain Eukaryota; kingdom Viridiplantae; phylum Streptophyta; class Pinopsida; order Cupressales; family Taxaceae; genus Taxus; species Taxus chinensis. The sequence goes on along the minus strand of CM034150.1, from coordinate 12,615,710 downwards.
CTATTCATGTCTTGGAATTTATTCGTCTTATTGAATTTAGAAAGCTTTATATTATTAAAGACCCAAAACAATGCTGTTACATCCCGACTTTTCAGCATCGACTTCCCAGACTTTCATGTGGTTTGTTTTTGAGCTAGTAAATGAAAGCTCAAGTAAAAACAAATGAGCAACTAATATCAAAATCTAGTCCAAAAGGGGTTTCAAATAACTCTATTAAATACAAAATCAAACAGCTACTCACCCTAGCCTAATCAAGACAAATGAGAAGGACATTGACAAAAAAAATAGAGGGCGCAGGGATTCCAAAAGGCTAAAGATGTGAATTGAAAAGGAAAGGAAATTGAGTGATTTATCTACCTATTAAGACAAAATTATGGTTTTATAATAGTAATTTGGACTCTGGAGACCTGTAAGAGCACTAAAGGATTTTGGGGGGGGACGTTCAGAGGTATATTGTCAATGATAAATAAAAGTTTACAGGTACGTTACCTATGGTATTTTGAAGATTACAAGGACTGCATATACGTGTTGCAGAAGAGTGTGTTTGCTTAAAGGGAAAATCAGTCTTGATATGTCACTGGTTCTCTATTGGAAACTGTTACATTTTTGCCGCAGCCTTGCAGAAGGTGATATTGTTATGCTATTTTATTTACATGAACATAAATGCACAGAAATTATTGGGTGTATTTCCTTGTCCCAGCACGAGTTTTAAGATTGCTCTTTGGCTGGTTTCTGTATTAATATTTGAATATTTTCCCATGAATATGTCAACTCTAAGTGAAATTAAGCTGGAAGTTGTTCGGGAATGGAAATCGGGGGGAAGTGAGGAGTTCTTTTTTATGTTGCAGGAGGTTTATCTTTGTGTGAGTCTCACAGGGAAGTACAATCTAGTTGGTGCTTGGCCTTAGTGTATCTACAATATGGATGCCTGTTCTAACTCTAACTAAACATAAGCATATCATATATTAGATTATTAATATTTGTTGGATTTTATCTGTGTATATTTAAGTCATCTCAAGATGACCTCAATGAGTAGTAATTACCGTAATGACATTTTCCCTCCTTTATTTTTGGTAATAATCACAAGACAAGGGGACCCACGTAGTACACAAGCATCGTAAACATTTTTGAGTGGGGGGGAGGAACGGTCAATGTAATCCACCACTTTGGTCTTCTGATACTAGTCTTTTTTCATACATTGTCAGGATTCCCTCATAACATTTTTTCTAATGATGTATAATTCTCAATCTATTATTGCCTTTGTCATGCCCCAAATTTTTGCAACCCAAAACTCATTTAATTGACTAGTAAAATTTGAAACTTTTTTTTTTGAAAAACATTCCAGGCATCATGTGGTTTATCCATTATTATTTTTAAAAATTGACCTTCTACTGAACTTCGGGATGGGTGAAGATAACACCCCCGTCTCACTACCATCGTTCACGAGTAATTAAAGCTATTTGAGATTTATATGACCTCTACCACCAACGGGGGAGGGGTGTCTCCAACACACAATCGAAAAGTATTGTGCAACAAAGGTTGGGTAACTAGGGATGTCTTGAATATACTCCAAACATTAATTGTGCCATTCAAGATGACTCGAGTCTTACTCATGTTTAATTTAAAGTGTTAATTTTGCAACAGGGGGAGAAACCATAACCAAAACAAAGTTTTCACATATCTAAGAAGTTATTTGCAACACCATAATTACTATGCTATCAATTAAACGACGTCATTCTAATTTCCTATTCCAAGGCGACGCCTAAAGGTGGAGGTATAAGATAGTCATGACATTGATTCCCCAGTTAACAATGCTTTGAGGTTCAAATCACAAATTTTTCCATCAAGGAGGTTGGCCATACCATAACAGTAGGGGTTATAATTTGTTCTTAATACAGTGGTTAGAGTAAACAAAGATGATTAGAAGCAGTCTAAGGAATTATTTGTGCAAAAAGGATGACCAATGCTTATTATACTCATTCCATATTGTTAAGCTCGAAAGAGGAATGTGCCAATACCCGCAATATTAGTTTGACTAATATGGCTAAAGAGAAATAGTGATCGCCAAATTGCGATATTATACTATCGTAGAGCAAAAACCTTAGTCGGGAAGTATACTCAATTCGTAGCCTTATGTACACTGATTACAAGTGATTATGTTTGAAATGTTTTCCACTGAAGGCTAGTATAACAAGGTGGGTATTAGTCATTATTTAAACGCAATTCTATTTACGTACAACTCCCAATCACCATTCATCTTAAGTTTAAAATTTGGAGCTAACATTAAAATAGTTATACCTCTACTTTCATTAGATGGGAGGGGAAATTCAACCCCATAAAAAATACTTGAGAGGTCTTATCCTAGGTTTAATAAGGGCCCTAGGATCAAACCAATTTACACCGTTGATTTTAGGCCTTCCTAAAAACCATAATCTCATCATATGATTTGTCTAGAGCAATTTATTTCTCTTCATTCTCTCATTTCTATCCTTATTTGTTTGCCTTGCAGGTTATGGAGCACATGAGCACCCATTTATGGAGGCACAAGAGGATTATTTGTTTATTACCTTTGCTAATTATTTCTGTTTGGTTTGTATTCCTTAAACACATTTTCATTTCATTTTCAGATGCCCTTATTGGGGTTTCAAGAAGGTATATACATGTGTATATGTATACAAAATATATACATACACACGTAGTAACTCATATACTTGCGCAAGCACACACACACACACACACACGTGCTTGTGTTTTAGACCCGGATGGATCAAAAGTGAGATGCATGCATGTACAAGGTTGTAGGTGGCAAGGTGGGTGAGTGATTGTGCATTGATAAAATATATATGAAAACAAATATTCAGTGGTGTGTGGCTGCGCCCACCCACAAAATGGAACGGGGCAAGGGTTGGTGGGAGGCAGTCGCAATGTGTTGGAAAGACATTCCAGGTCTACAAGTTTGAAATTTTATTATTATTATTTTTGTTTTATAATTATTTCTTTGAACAACCACCGCCCCAAATGAGTTTGTTTATAGATATAAGTTTATGTTAAATAATATTTTTTTGGTCGTGATAACTCTTATATATATTCCTATTGACATAAATCCATATATATATTTATTTGGATTGTTATATATATATATATATATATATTTGTATAATGAAATGATAAAAGAATCACCATTTATAACTTATGTTGTTTGGTTTATTAAATAAAAGCTGAAACTTGGAATGCTATAAACTTATATACAAGTACACACACACACACATATATACTTGCTCATATAAGTATTTACATATAAATTTAATTTCATACCAATATAACAATATACCTCACTAGGTATATGAAATTCTGCAACCTTAACGAGGAGTAAAAGAGACTATTCCAAAATGTAATATCCCCAAATGGATATTTTGACTCTCATTCGGATTCTTAGCAAAACCCAAACTTGAAATGCAACTAATAGACAAGATACCAAATATGTATTATGTAGATCTGTATAAAATATGGGAAAAAACAACTAGGGTTTATTAGGAAACCCACATAAACCAGTCCTATTTCTTAGCTCTTTATTTCCAAACTAAAATAGATATTTTTCAAGACCAAAATCTGCAGATTTAAGGCATAAAACAAATCTGAAATCTTCTTTAGAAAATGCGACTGGGTTTATGATTAAAGCCCAACAAATCTTCAATGAAATTGTATCATGTTTTACCCAAAACTGATCCTGATTTTTACCAGTCATACAAAGATAAAATACCGAATATTTTGGGAGCAAACTAGTTGGAAAATTCCTCAGAAATCTGCAGCTAAAGAGGACTGAAAAACAGAAATATAACACCTTCCAAAAATTCTGAAAACACTTGCTTTTGATCACTAAAAAATAGTACAATAGATAGGAACAAATTGCAGACCTGGAATGTCTTTCCAACACATCAATATGACCAAAAGATGAGTTGCTCTATTAGAGAAAAACAGTCTAATACTGCTGCAATATTATTCATCACCCTTTTAATGCAAAAACTCAATACCAACTGCTGGAAATAGCTAAAAACCAGTGAAGCACAATAGAATTTCCTATGTGGAAATCCCTCACATTCTCTAAGAGGGTTTTCGTCCTTGGATTGATTTGCAAAAAACTCAAGGCTTCAAATGCAAGAAGAGAAAATATCAAATCAATCTGGAATGCCTCTACATAGGTCGACCTTTTCTTTATATAAGAAATGGGACCCAAAGTGACCTTTGGACTTCCAATGAAAGTGACCTTTAGACTTCCAAATGGAAGTGACCTTTGGACTTCCAAATGGCAATTTCCATAGGAGGAATACAAGACATAAATAATATTTTATCCTTCCCAACTTCATTATTCCTCTTTGGCCCAAGAATAAAATATAATAACCCCTTCACAATGATATTTGCCCCTCGTATTGACCATAGGGATTATTATTTATTTTTATTAAGTCAAATAAATTATTATAAGTGCTTTAATAATTTTATTTTATTTTTTTATAGCACTTTATAATAATTTATTGTGACTTAAGTCACCCTTATATTTTTTCTTTGGCCATCGGGTTGACAAAATAGGCCAAAGGTCTTTGTTTGGGAAAAGGGGACATTACACAAAATCTGTGAGACATATGTGTTTCTTTGTTCACCATGCCAAGTAAATAAGGTGTTAAACGAGAAGAACGCAACACAATAAATCTAGATATTTTCATTTGGAACATGAAGGAATTTATAATTAAGTCATATAGCCTACTCCATTTTCCTTTGAGATGAAAAAGAAAACTATAAACCAAAACAAGGTTGAGACATTCTTATTTCCAACATTTTCAGATGATACAAGTACATGGAAGCTTGGTAGACTTATAATCAAGACAATAGGCGTGTCACCATCCAACGTACATAATTTTCTTTTTTTTGCAAATTAGGATTCAACCCAACAAGGTAGAATGAAGGTGACATGTTTATTCAAGCTTTAAGGGAACACATTCTCACAATCCAATATCATGTAACACCAAAATTGAATATAATTTTGGCAACAAATATGACTCCCCCCAAAACTATGTTGTTCCCTTCCTTTAACATGAATATCGTCAATAACTACAAGTATGCCAACAAGTTTATTTGCATCTGAAAATATCATTTCTATTCTACAAACACATAACTTTTCAAGCTAATTTTAAGGAAGGATAACTATACAATTTCAAGGAATTTAATACCAAACAAAGCTTGTTGAGGACTTGTAATATCCCCTTCCCAATCGAAGACTCTTAGCCCATTTCGTTTCCCGACGGCTAAGGAATGAATAAAAGGGGAACTTTAGTTATAATAAATTATTATAAAGTGCATAAGAAAAAGAAATATTATAAAACACTTATATTAATTTATTATAGAATAAATAAAAAATAAAAGAGAAAAAGATAAAGTGAAATTATAAAAAGAAAAAGGGGTCACTTTATGTTTTTATTTCCCCTAGGGAAAAATGCGACCCATGTGGAGATAAGTCCAAGACAAAAAAAGAATTAAATGAAGAAGGTGAAAGCTGATTAGAAATTGAGGGTGGCTATTTGGCCAAGTTCATCTATAAAAGCAAATTGAATTGCTTGTGAGAGATCATCGCTTGTCTATTTTATGAATTCTGATTCTTATGTCTGAAGCTTGTAGCTTGGCAATATTATCTTGAGGACGAAAACCCTCGAAGATCCCTAGACAAGGAAAAAAACCCTTCCTCTAGTTTGTGAGGATTCTCTACACAAGGGATTCCATTGAGCATCATTGAGTTAGCTGCAATTTTCAGTAGCTTTTCAGCAGTTAAAGGAATAAAGGTTGCAGATTTTTGTTAAGGGTTTGGAAGAGAAGTTTGTTGTTATATTTCCCACTTTTTTTATATGTTTTTGTTGTAATTTCCAGCCCAAAACCCTAGGGCAAATTGGTGTTTTGGCTATTTAGGGAACTTGTGGTGGTTAGTTGTATGAATGGGTAACATTATTGCATTCTCCCTATTTTTCTTAGTCCGTGCATAATTTATTTGTGTGAATAGGAGCATTTTTGAGTGAATTATGAATTTTTTAAGTTGCCATAATTTTCCGCAGACTGGGGTTTCAAAATAAATTAATTTCAGCCTTCTTGTGCATCAAAATCTGTATTTTTCTTCATATTTTGGCTTTATAAAATTGAAGGATCAGATTGGAGTGGAAATATTAAAGTTTAAGCGCTGGTTGTGAGTTTCCTTTCATACCCTAGTTGCACTTCCCATGTTTAATTCATATCTGCATGATACTTTATTGGTATTTTGTCTACAAGTTGCATTTAGTGATTGTGGTTTGTCTAAAATCCATTTAGGGAAAAATATGTCCATTTGGGGACATTTACAGGACCATGATATGCAATAACTTCTCTTAACAAGGTTATACAAATTTAAGTTAACTTTCTTCATTATAAAACATGATTGGAAATAGAGTAACAACAATTTTTTTCCATTGAGATAACATGGTAAAACAAGAGAGCATACCCAAAACTTCTTATTTACAAGAAATATTTGTACAAGGATTAACAATGAAATTTATCAAATTAATAACTCCATTTCTTACAACTTACATGAAAACGACAATGTTAAAATGTAAGTAGAAAAGCCTCCCTAAAATGGGAATAACTTGTCAATGTTTTTATTCTAGAGTGAAAACTCCTTTTCTGTAGCAAATGAATACTCCATACAAGATTATCAAAGAATCGTGCTCCATCACCAAGAAGTAATTCTCCAAACACAAGAGAAGTGGCTTGGTTGTCCACCCAACCAATTGGCATCATTACATGCCATCTCTAAAAATGGAGGACATGGTAGCGTCCCTCCAAGCCAATGGGAGAGAGATGTTGCATGCCTCCAAGATGCACAAGGCGAGTGGGGGAAGGATAAGACACCAACCATATACACAAACCAAACCAAGTTTATCAGAAAACATTAACCCACACATAGGAAGCACAACACTTCCCAAGAGGGGAAGAGGGGGAAAGATGAGTTCCAAGATATTCATATTTCCATACAACCAAAAGGGTTTCAATTCAATGCCAAATGACTCAAAGTCACCAAGGCCCCCTCAATCCCTCCAAAAAATGATATTTCCCATACCTCCCAAAAGGAGGAAAAACAATTAATGAAGAAAACTAAGGAAAACAAACAACATTCCAACACTTCATTACTTATCCCTTTGACATTGAAAACACAATCAAGAAAACAATCTTGTTACCATGCAAAATCAACAAGGAGTCGAGAGGCTTACCTCTCAATACATACTATCCAAGTCCCAAATTTCATGACCAAACTCCATAAGCTCCATTTCTTCTTCCCAAGCTTCCCATGAGCTCCAACTATGGAAAGAGAACCCACCAAGTCCCCCACACCAAGTCCCTCCAAGCTTCTAGCTCTTCCAAGTAATCCCATAACTCCAACAATGCCAAAAATGAGACAAGAAGTCCCTACCCCTCAAAAATGGAGGAATAAGTAGTGAGAAGCAAAAAATATTCAAACTAATGGGATGGTGACATGTGTCACTCATCCCTTTCTCAAAACCTAGACACTCCAAGTCCGTATCAAGCATAAAACAAAAGACATTATGGAGGAATATATACCAAAATGAAAAAAAAAACTTAAACAAAATCTCCTTCAATTCCAAGGTGGCTCAAAAAAACAAGTTTATAAATTTGATGTGGATAAGAAAGGCTCAAATGGGAGATGAAGAACCATTTGAACCTTGAAAAAGGTCCCCCTATCCATAGGTAGGGTCCAAGGGTCCATTTTTATGTAAGTGGAAGCCCCAATGATAAAAACACCTCTTACAATTTCCCATTTTTAGCCCAATTTCGGGCTTGGAAAAAGTGGTCCACAAGGAGACAGTGATGGGCCCCACCTAACCCATGCTTATGTGGTCCCATACCTCCTAAAACGAGATTACACTAATTTAATCATCTCTAAGCAAGTAGGAACCATTAAACTCATAAAATTGGTTTAAACAAAAGCTTAAATACTTAATATTAAAATGAATCCAAAGGAGCCAATCATCCAAGGTGACCAAGCCAAAAGTCAAACAGCCAAGCACACTAATGGATTTCCAATTCCATCCCAACGAATGACAAACAAGGCGAAACCAACAAACAAATGGGTGAGGATTAGGCCCATGCGGTCAATTGTGTGATCTTGGAGGTGGATCTTTGAGTCTCACGTTCTCTTGTGGTGAACCTGTATCTTGCACACTCGATTCACACGCCATCATACCTACTCGATACAATAAACCAAATGAATTGATTCTACATACATCCAATTGGTCAAAATCAATTTCAAGTTAAAAACATCTAATTTATATAATTAATTAATATCCATACGAAGATCATAGCCAAAACAATATACATCAATAGTATACAAAAATATAATTCATCTAAATGTCATCTCAATAACATTCATAACAACCTCACCATAAACAAGCCATATTGGTAACAAATAGTAAATTGGCATTGTGTGCCTCAAAACACAACCTCTCGAGTTAGGTTACCACATTCCAAATAACGAGATGACTAATTAATATACATATTCAAAACAATTAATTATTACGAACACTATTCAAGATAAAATTCGTGTAAACCTTAATTCACGGATACCCATAATAGTATATCAAAACCAAGCGCTTGGCACCCATAGTGATTAAGGTCCTATAGATCTATCCACCGCCCACTGTGTGGCACTTGGTCTCCCCCTCACTATAGTACTGATTAATCTCTTCGGCACCTCCGTCGAAGGGAAGGGGTCAGAGAGAACTGTCAGCGGTATATGTTATGTTGTTCGTATTGTTGTGGGACGGATGAAGCCGTTCTTTTGACATCCGTATTTGTTCTAAGGTTGCTTGAAGGCGTTGCCGGAGTGTGGACTAGACAGGGGCTCCCTGCTCTTTGAGATAGGTTGCTTGTCCACCCGACATGATCGGGTTTAAGGGAATCGCATACCATTATTCCATGAGCACGAAGAACGCTGATTGCGTGTAACATCTATTTTGGATGGAGTAGGGGGAGGTGGTGACACCCTGGATGGACAATCGGAAGATGCTAATCACTTGAGGACCGGGGCAGTAAATCGGATTTGTGAGCCTCATACATCACCCTACCGAGGAACAATTGACAATAAGTGATAATATAACAACAAAAATCATAGTAATTCTATTCAAAAGATCTTGGTAGTATCCATTTAAATGTCTCAAACGAGAATATATCATAGAGTCAATCGTTGAGCAAAGGAGTGAAACTGGTGGGCACTACAGCCTCTAATTCTAGTTTTACCATAGGTTTTTATGAGAGTCTTGCATTTACATTATGGCATCACATAGTGGCTCATCCATTCCTCAGAGTGTTTTATTATTAAACATGGTGTTCTTGTATATTGTTGGAAAGCTTGTGATATTTCATCTAGTGTTATGAAGGTTTTTGGGCCATTAAACATGCTTTCAATAAAGATCTGACAAAAGGTTAATTTTTTTACTAGCATGATTCAAAAACAAAATGTATGGTGTTTCACTTGGGAGAAATATTTTATCAAAGAATTGAAGGACATGCCCATTTCTATATAATCACTCTTAAAAGTATTTAGCATCTCATTAAAGCTGTAAGATTCAAACTCATCAAACAAAAATGATTAAGTGGGTGAGATGGACTGCGGTATAGAAAGTGAAATTCAGCAAAAGTACATGATTTGGGTATGAAATGTGAGTAGTCGTATAAGCAACCCTCTCATAGGATGTTATAAGTAAATCACCCCATTTCTGATATTTTTTGACTGTTACCAAATTTTAACTGGGTCTTTTGCAACCTAAACTTATTTCTGCCGAGCTATATTGGTTTGAGTACAATCAGTTTTATTAGAATGATCATTCGTTCATCTTGTAATTCATTGTTTTGTCTTAGTGTTGTGGTTTTCATTTCTCTAGTGAGAATTCATAGTTTGAGCTTACTGTTGTGGTTATCATTTCTATAGCGAGAATCCATTTTCTGAGCTTACTGTTGTGTTTATCATTTCTGTACTGAGATCTCATTGTTTGAGATATTCATTCATAATTAACAATCAACTGGTTTAAATATTTGATTTAAGATAATGATTTTTCTTTAATTTGATGTTTCATCTAGTTTGTGTTCAGTTATCAAATCAGCATCCTGCTTTACTATGTGCATATAGTCATTATTTGAAATGTGCTTGCATTGAATGTACTCATTTGGCTGATTTTGCACAGGTCAATGAATATCCTCCCGGAGTTGGGTTGTCTCCACATATAGACACACATTCTGCATTTTATGGATGCATAATTTCTCTTTCATTGGCTGGCCCTTGCATAATGGAGTTTAGAAAGTACACAAGTGGAGGTTGGTCTTCTTCTAAGGAAAAAGATGCTGATCTTGGACAGCTAGACATTGATCTGAGTGGTGTGGAAAGTAATGTTGGCAACCAAGGTTCCATAAAACATCCGATGTTTGAGAGGAAGGTCCTTTGCTCTTCCTCCAAGGTCTCTTCTTCTATTGTCTGAGGAGGCACGCTATGCATGGCACCACTATATACCTCATCATAAGGTATTTACTATTTTTTGGAACAACTATTATTTTGAGAGTTATCTATCAAATTTTCTAGTTTTGTTGCATGTTGGATCCATTAATTGGAGCATGCAATGGTGACACATTGGGGTTCAACAAAAAAAAGGCTTGGCAGAGATATATAGATCCCACAGTAACTAAATTTATACTTGACTCTCAACTTTTTTCGTTGTTGACTACTACTACTTGCTGTTATGACACTATGGGTGAAAAGGTCCATGGCCATTTGCTGATATGATACCTCGTTGTCAACTGAGAGAGCCCTTTTAAAAATTCGAAGGGACTAGAGCATATCTATTTCCTTATCATCCAATCAGCAACAAATCAATAAATCAAGGGTGTTGTAATGACCAATCCTCAGATCATTAAATGATCAATCCAGGATGTTTATCTCAAAAAGTTAAGCACATTGTGGGAGTCACCTATTACCGAGAAAATCCTGGTTTCTTAAGCTGACCTAAAGGGAAGTTGGTTCTAGGGTTGATTTTATGTCAGTCGAATGTATTGAATCTCAAGGGCTAAGTGCTTAGCTGAAGGGAATTAAGCTTATTCTATGGTTAAAAGCATTTTCCCCGTCTTATGGTAATGGACATCCCCTTTTGGGGAGTTCTTGTCTGGGAGTTGTCCCTGCATATTTGAAAGAAAAGGAAGGTCCAAATGTAGATGGTGTTACACAGGCAGAAACAATGTTGGACAGAAGAGAACAAAAAGTTCAATGCAAGCTGTGGTGATATGCTGGAGCTATAGGAGCTATAGTAGCTATTTAAGAACCACAATATACTGATAGTACTAATATGTTTAGTAAGGGGTGGAGAGGCTAAGAAAATGTGAAATAGCAGTAGGTGGGTAGGTGAAACTATAGGTAAGCACCATGGTCACGAGGATTGAGCCACTGGGAAAGCTATATTCTGGAAAGGGCCCATGTTCTCTTAACAGAAATCTGCCATTGTAAGAAACTCTTGCTGGAGGGATCATGCCTTGAAGAGCAGCTCCAAATGAACACCGTACTTATTAAAATTGTGCCTTTTCATTCACTGCTGTTAACATAGTCAATTACTGAATATCCTGGCATTTACATTCATAAAATATTATTAAAACAAAAGGTGGAGTAATTCTATTGGAATTGACATTCAAACTAGCTAAAACCAGCTATGTGGTATTGATAACCAGGAATAAACAATAGATATGCATGGTTGGGGGAAGAATATCCAATCTGTTGACAAACAACCATGGGGACAAGCTTAACTCAATGTCTTGCAGCTGGCCCCATCATCGTTCATGCATATGGTAAGTTTTATGTCCTGGTCTTTCTCAAGATGTAAAAACCTGTCTCATTTCTTCTATTGGAGTAGTTATTCTCATGGTTGGATCTTGGTCAATATAAATAAAAACCTTCCCCATAGTCTAAATAGGAAGGTAGGGCCCGTATCTTGATCTAATTGCGGATGGAGAAGGTAAACCTTTTTTTTTACTTCTAGTTTCTGTTTGTTAATTGAATTCGTAGCTATTTATTCGACTTTAGTTACATATATAGGGTTTGGTATCTTAGAAAAAGGCAAGCCACTGTGATAGAATGACCTTGTTTTCCATGGGTTCCTGGGTGAGAAGCATCACCTTGCAAGTTACTAGGTGTAATCACTACGACATACAAGATTCTACTTTTTGAGTTCTTAGAGTAAATAACCTGTTTAAATGTTTCCGGAGGGAACATAAAAGATGCATTGCGTGTGGTTTCTCTTTCATTTATTTTTGGAGCCACCCCTTTTATGGAGTCTTCTGTTGCTTCTTGTTCCTAGATATATGCTTCAGTCCTTTTGACGAACTTTGGTCATTTTCAGACATAAAATTTAAATTTCTAAGGTATCTGTCTTAGCTTTTTTATGCAGTGAGTGTCTTGCTTAAACTGTATTTGGAGGGAATTTTGGGGCTGCTCCCGCACATAGTTTTCAGCTATGGGCATTCAATTCCCAATGGGGATGTTGACAATGAATGTCAACTCATATCTATTCAGCATCGCCATAATAGGTTTGGTGATAGACATACAGGTTAGCTATATCACCAGAAGTCTCTTGTTCCCATGTGTGTATGCAGGTTTGGGGTAGGTTGCTATTGTGGAAACGATAGTACTTTAGATAATGGAAATGGTAATCAATATTTCATTTCATTTGTGGCCAACAATGCATCTCTAGAAGCCTGGTATATTGTTTCAGGTGTCACAAAGCGCATGCTGCATGAGTGATTTGAATGGTAATGGAAAACAAGGTGAGATAGTTGCTGGAGAGATAATGTAGACCAGAAGACAATTCCACAAGAGTTCCTATAAGAGATTTCAAGAATGTGAAAGATGTATTCTTTGCATTGGATTTGAAGGACTTTTTGTAATTCAGATTAAAACAACATATCAATCTGACTTTGATGAACATAAATATTTTCCTTAAGACAAGAAAGATGACTTTTAAAGATTCTGAAAAGAGTGTAGGAGAAGGTGACCTTTAAAAATATGCTTCTTCAGTAGTACAAGTACTATCCGTGAAGAACCGTCCAACCTATACTTGCATGGAATGACAAGATACAAGGCCAATGACTATAGCACCTAGGAAAACACTGAAAATGAGTCAACAAGTGAAACATAATAGGTATAGAATGAGCATCACGTGTATTAACAAATCATCCATCTATTAAGGGCATCCATGCATATTCAGGAAATAAGTAGTTTATAATATCAGTGAGGCCATTTTAGTAAGTACAAGATTCAACATTGTTGCACGAATAATAAATATATACTACACATGGAAGCCTCCCGTTACAAATAAATATATAGTTAAAATAAGTGCACTGGATTTTCACACCTCTTGAAAGCAAAACTCAAACTGAAAATCAAGTACTGTACTTTAGTCGGACAGTAGCAATAACAAGTCAGACTGGCCAAAGCTGCAACTTCTGGTCAAGTTCTTAATTAGTGGGTCAAATGCAGCAGGATTCTTCCATCAAAATGGCCATTGCAGTCAAAGAGATAAATTCATTAAGAGTCATCTGCTGTTCAATACTACTGTAAAATAAAAGTTGAGATCAGATCAGATCTGGTCATCTCAGCAATTTCAATCAATCTGCGGGTCAAATGGTACCTCTGTCGTCTTCTTGTCAACTTTTGTATTGGGGACTTGGAATTTCAGCGGATTGGTCAAACTGGGTCATTAATTGACCTATTAATAGTAATCAATGGAAGTTTAACAATGGCAGTTAAGTATTGGTTATATAAGAAAAGTTAACAAAATTCCATGTAGGTTTGCCAAAAGGGAGAAAACTGACATTTGACTCAGTTTAAACTGATTAGTGATTTTCCTTGAAGATATCTTATTAAACATGTTACAAATAAGTACAAATGATGCTGTCATAATTGATGGCACAAATGATGCCGTTGCCTTCTCTCTTCGTAGTTGAATGTTTTTCACGGTTTCTGCTTTGAGACTTTCTTCTGTCACTCTAAAGACAATGTACAATGTCACGGTTAAGTAAAGCATTGTTCCCGGGTGTAAGATTATAGTTGAGGATTATTCCATGAATAAGGTTTGCAAGTAGTATTACAGAAATCCCAACTGCAAAAATATTTTATCTTCATAGATGCTTAATGTATTTCATAATTTGCCAAAGGTTAAACTAAAAGATGCATGCTGCGCAAGTAATATGGTGAAAAGTATCAAAGAGATGGGCGGTAATGATCAATGTGAGTTGTTATTGTGATCTTCACCATCTTGTGAAAATACTCTTCCTTGAGGTTGCAAAATATATTGACATTCATAGATGATTTGATATGGATCTTTCACTCAATGGAATGATCGAGCCTTTCAGAACCTAGTGTAGCAGCAGCTATGACGTCTACAGATGTGCGACCAAGAATCCTTGCAAGAGAAGCTATAAGCCTGATAGATTTTGAAATTGCATAGTTTTCAACTCAATTTAATTACATATTCCGACCAATTTGTATTTGCAATTGATGCCTTTAAATAGGATTTACATTTGATTAGTTTAGGATTAACCAACTAGCTAAAAAATAGGAAATGGATCCTCATTTGATTGGTGCAACCATTGCAGGATCAACAATAACTCATTCCCTAACAGATAACAAACCACATTCCTGATTAATAGGATGTCATAGCTTAGGACCAACCACCTAACAACTTGGAGGAAATCTAGAAATTACACCTACTAATTACACACACATTGGGTAAAACAAAAACTATAGAGTATACATCGTACAACTATCCTAATTACCCTATATACGTTATAATCCTCATCATTCCTTTCAACAATATAAGCGTTGATCTCTAAAGCATACAAAAGATAAGAGCAAAGAGTCAACATGTCAAAAAACAAATTCAATTAACAACTTGCAGAAGTAGTGAAGCGGATGTTGCATCACTAGAAGAGTTGAAGAAAGAGACTCCAAGGAGGAGCTACAATCGGAAAATGACGTTGATCCAAAGAGTGGCACGCTAGAAAATGACTTT
This sequence comes from Taxus chinensis, assembly GCA_019776745.2. Lineage (NCBI taxonomy): Eukaryota > Viridiplantae > Streptophyta > Pinopsida > Cupressales > Taxaceae > Taxus > Taxus chinensis. The sequence continues at coordinate 12,600,579 of CM034150.1, read as the reverse complement.
GATGCAAAGATTGGCACACCTTGAGCATGATCCCACAAGAAAAAGGGCACCAAATCAGAAATAGAAGTAGATATTGTGGAACAACCAACATAAAATGTTGGAGAAGAAGCTACAGCAACTGATGACAGAGTAGTCGTAGAAAGCATATAAATGCTACAAAATTTTTTCAGCATATCGAAAAACGATACCGTAATCTAGGCCTGAGATCTGAAAACAACTTGAAAGGCCATTTTAGAATTAGGTGAGCTGTGAGGGCCATGGTAAACACCACCAACATGAAAATGAAGAGATCAATCAAAATCCAAAGGGATGCAGTTGGAATGAATCTGTTGGAGCTCAAACTTGCACTCGTCTCAGATCAGGTTGAACTGAGTCGTTGAGGCAACAATGGGACTATCTCCAAGTTGTGGGACGTTGCATGCTTGTGGCAGACCTCCGGAGAAGGCTGATTCCTCTACCTATTTCTAACGCTAACAGTACTCCTAATTCTGGAAATGAAGCTATCTACTGCTACTCTACGATTCCAAGGGACTAGGGTGAGAAGGAGATGCGATGAGCGAAATCCTAAGCTAAGGGAAGGCGATAGTGCCAAAAAGAGGGTCAATCACTCTCCTCGAGGGGCAAGAAAGGGAGAAAGCATGGGAGAGAGGGCGGACAGGCACACGCCATAGACAAGAACCACGTAGACAACTTTCTATGTGCTGACAACACATGAACATGGAACCTGCAAGCGGGAAATGCACACAACATGCCAAAACGTAGTAGAGAGGCAAGAACACATAAAATGTGATAAGGGCAAACAAAAGTGCCACAAAACCCGATTTTATTGCTTAAGGGACGCACAATCATTTACATTCATGGCATGAGGCAAGAATGCATTGTAGAGACCAAGTCCAAGGTCTGGAACTCATGAGAAGTGGTACACCATTTTGGCATGGTGCCATTACAACAAAGAGGGATTTGTTTCAATGAGCAGAGCTCTACAATTTATAGAAGGAGAGAAAAAGAGGAGAAAGAGGAAGGAAACTAGAATTCAAATCTTCAACCACCAACAACAAGCAATAATTGCCTGCAAGGACGTCAGATGTGCCTCCCTATGTCTGTTTGGCATGTAGAAGAAGGAAAGAGACCAAATCTGTAGAAATCTGGTGGTTGAATCAATTAGATGTGTGCATTAATGATCAGAAAAATGTTTCCCTGTTTTTCGTCTACCAAATCATGCCCAAATTTGATTTTGAAAAGTCCAATGTGTAACCCACATCAACACCTTCTAAACAAGCCCAGGCGGGCGGTGTGTCAGTACTTTGTAGCAAAAGTTATGGCGATTTGAAGGTCTGTAGTGCAAACTGAACACACAAGACACGTAGCGCATGCTGATTGACTGAAAGATTCGGCCAATTGTTCATTTGTTTTGTCATTTCTGCCACATGTCACACAATGGTTCGTCGTCAGAATTTGGCACCCTGTTGGCACACGCTTTGATAGGTTGCGTGTAGCACACTCAAGTCTGAAAGGTTGTCATGTGGCACAATGATTGGCGCAGAAGAAGGCGCGAAGGTGCACACGAAAGGAAGAGGCACGGAAGAGGTAAGCAAAAGACAGGCACGTAAAGGTAACGCACGCGGAGGGAAAAGATGCATAACTACAAGAGACAAGTATACAAGCAGGGCGCGAACATTTGTTGAGGAATGCGCGGGAGGAAAGAAAGGAAGGGCGCGAGAGCAAGCCAAGAAAGAATGAAATGCGCAACGCTCAATTGCAAGGCATAGTGCACAAAGGAAAAATGCAGACAAGGAATATGAATGTGCGCAAGGGATGTGTGAGACTCATGAGGAAGCACATGCCCAATGGAAAAACATGCAGGGCACTTAGATGAATTGGAGGGTAAGTCTGCAAAGGTGCGTGCAAGGAGTGCACGACACATTGGGAATGAAAGTGGGTGTGTAGAAGGAAGGCGCAAAGGGAAGTGGAAGGAGATAGAAGAATACAGAGGGAAGGGGACACGCGCGAAGCAAGTGCGGGAAGAAGCGAAAAGAAAGGGGATGCAAATGGAGAAGCAAGGAGGACACACGAGAGAGCGTGGAAGAGCAACAGCTATGCCAAGGTGCTAAGGAGACTGCCAAAGTGCGTGCAACTTGAAATGTGAAACATCAGAGTCAGAATACAAAATATGAGTTGTCCAAATAACTAGGGGAGTTATTTGGGACAACAAAATCATCGTAGTACATGTAATAGAAGAACAATTGGCACCATTGTTAATAATGTATCCAACACACTGGCATGCTTGAGAACTTTCTCGGCAAGATGAATGGCCTAGTGGTTGTGGGTAACCAGCTGATCTCAAAATTGTCCTCCCAAGAATGGAAAATACCCTAGTTTTCCTATTTGTGCGTATAGGATGAAAACAAAGGCCCTCTCCCGTAATCTAGGGAGTATAAACTATTCCTCTTTCTGTGTTTGTTAATATATAATTATAATTATATTTGTTAATAATTTATTTATTTTATTACAAATTGAAACAAATTTAAATGGATATCTAATATCTACTCGAAAAACTTTGCACATTCAAAGAAAGGGCAATGGAAAAGGATTATATACGAGTGAGGAAAGTGCCTTGGAAAGCTCAAAAAAACTGAAACGAAACAATAAGTAATAGAGGATACTACAAATTCCTGGAAATGAAGCACAATTATTAAAAATAAAGGTTACTACTTACTGCATAGCCTTAAAAAATAAGCCAAAGTCAAATTTTTTTTTGACCTTGATCAGTTTCCATATGAATGAGAACGAGCTGATCAAAGTTTGAGGGTAAAATCGGAAAAAACAAAATTGTGCTAGTATGGGGTAAGCTAAAGAATGTGTTGACGTCATGATGACATAATGCTGGTGGCATGATGGTGTGATGGTTATGTGTCACTGAGGGCAGGTGACGTGGCACTGATGTTGTGGTGTTTTCTAGCTACAAATATTTCTGAAATGTGTGCCTATATATCCTCAAGACCAACAACAAGGTGCAAAAGAAACAAACCTAGGAAAGTTCAAATGGAGATAACTTGATCACGGAGTGTCCATTTTAGTTGAAATGAACACCTACCCCTACTAATTTGGATACTCTAGACGTGTCGGTGATATCAGAATTATCCTTAGCTATCTAAGTTGTAGAGATGAGGAGATGGGGACAAAGGGACTAGGTTTATAGGACGGCAAAAAAAATCCCATATTTTGGGGACAGTTGTGGACAGCAGTTGGACAACTATTAAAACAATATATAGAAACTATCTTAATATTTTAACTTAAATCAAAAAATTTGTTTAATGTTTTTAAGGGTGTGTACGGGATAAAAAATGTTTTTGGTAAAAATAACAACTATTTTTTTGGGGGCTTCTATTTTAATGTAAAATCGCTAGAAAAGTTTTTTTTTTTCAAAAAATGAAAAAAAACTGGGGATGTTAACTCCAAGTCCCCGAAACGTTTGGGACATTCCCAACGTCATCAAAATCTAGGGAAGACGTCCCTGCATAACACTGGAATTATCCTAACAAGCACCTAATAGAAAATTTCATAAAGGAGCCTAAATTCCCAAATCTAGGACGGGTTTTAAACGAGGATAATGTAAAAAGTCAGAGGGACATGGTTGCAAACAACTCTCAAAATTAGAGTGCCCTAGTTTTTAGATTCCCAAAGAGTGGAACTGCTCTGATACTAATGATGTGACTTTCAGCACATAAAATTAAGCTGGCAATAGTCAGGGGTATACACTGGAGTGCGACAAAGAATCCTTGCAAGAAAACACTACAATGCTTGATGTGATGCAAAAATACACTAGTTCCACATGATTACAAGTTCTGACCCATTTGTATTTAATATATAGGTTTTTAAATAGGCTTTATGTTTACTATTAACCAACTGGCTAGAAAATAGGAAATGGATCCTGATTTGTTAGCTGCAATTAATACAGGGATCAACAATAGTTAATTCCCGAACAAATAGAAAACTATATTCCTGATTCATAAGATACCTTAAGACTAACCACTTAACAACTAGGAGAAAATCTAGAAGTTACATTTTACTAATTACACACACATAAGGTAAAACGAAAAACCGTAAGCTATACAACTTAAGTATCCTATATATACTATTAATCTTCATCATCATTTATCAAGAAATATGAGCATATTTTCTCAAGAACAAATTAGATGCCCTTGAAACATCCAAGGTGTTTAACATCATGATTGAGGGATAGAGTAAGCAAAGGATGAAATTACTTCGGATGGATAGAGGATGAGAATGCAAATATAGAGATTTAGTAAGACACATGGTATCCATAGACAACTCATTTCTAAATATTCTCTACCTTATAATGCTATTGTGGATGGAAGCATGCTTAAAGGAAAATCCAAAATATCACATCAATATTTTTTAGACAAAATTAGTCAATATACTAATGTGCCCGATCACCACATGTTGTATAAAAAGTATATATGTTGGAAGCCAAGAGAAAGAAATTTACTTTTTCTGGGTGCAATGAAGAGTTCAAAGCATATAGATTCTTTGATCTAGAAAAGATTTATATACATATTTCTTGAGATGTTATCTTTGATGAAATCCACATGAGAAAAGTAAAAAATAATCTTGCTGTGCTGTAGTTTCTGGAATTAAAAATGTATGAAGATTGTGGAAGACAAAGGTAAGGAGACTGTTAAAGGAGAAGAAGATAGTCCATTTTTCTGAAGATGAGTCTAGGTAAAATTTGATAGAGAGGCAAATACTTGTAAGCATATAGAGATCACGATTCTTCCAAAGTTGTTAAAGATTTTCTAGTGAGTTAAATGCCAGTAAAGGGAACAAGGACCATTTTGTTTCACAATAACTACTTCATTTGAAAAAGTCCGATTACAACAAAGGTTGAGAAAGCAATGCAAAAGTATATAATTCTATAATAAAGAAAAGAGTTGCAATCAACTAAGTTACCCGAAGTTAAAATTGTTAAATGTTGCAAGTCAACATAGGATCTTTTGTAATGAGTTTTATGAAATAATACAAAAATGTGTTGGCCATTGTGTCTTAGTGTTGTCATTGATGTCAAAGCCATTGATGAAAAAGGGTGTTAAGGCGTCATCTGAGTCCCCGTGAGTAGTTATCCAAGGTCAAACATGAAGGTTGATTGGTAGTGTCGAGATTTGGTCAAGTTGCTATGGTGTCTAGGCATGATTTCAGGCATGGTGCAAGCATGGATGGTCATTATATGAGTCCCAATGGTTAGTATGAGTTCCATCATGGTCCAAGAGGTGTGTTAGAGGTGTCTTAGTGTTTGCATGTGGTCATCATGGTTAGTTCATGGGTTGTCATGGTTGAGTCAAATCATTCTAGGCCTATTCCTAGTCCTAGAACATGCAGAATGAGTTGGAGGTATGATTTTTGGAGTAGATCTGTCTTGTTAAAGCATGGTCATAGCATGGTGATGTGGTATATCAAGTGTATGATGAGTTCTAGGTCAGTTCTCAGAGGTTTGATGATGTTTCATGGTCCTTGGGAGGTAATAAGGTGAAGACAAGGCAGGATATCATAGGTAAGTCGCTGTGGCTAGAGAGTTTTAGAAGCATTTGAGCAAAGTGGTGAGTTTGGTCAATTAGAGGATGTTGTCATGATGCTTCATGACAAGTTTCAGGTCAAATTGAAGAAGTTTTTGCAAGTTATGTCATTTTTGGTAAAACCGAGTTTTGGAGAAGGAGAAATCAACTCGAATTGTGAACTTCAGATGCTCACCCACTCACACACACTTTGCATGGGACCCAAAGGTTTTGGGGGATGATTTTCCATTGAGCTAAGAGTGTTTTGCAAAAATAATGAGGTCATTTGATCGTCAAGTTTTTATGAACAATCGTTAAGAAGATAAGTTGGTTTGAAACCCTAGCAAAACCCTCCTTCTAGAGCGACTTGAGAGATTTGATTTGTTTGGTCTCTAGAATTTCTTGGCAAGCAAAGTGATGCATCAGGGTTGAAGAGGATTCCTCAGAGCTCATTTTGGTGTTCCAGTTGTTTTGGGAAGAGAGAGAAACTTTTGTGGGTTTTGCAGTTTCAGGGTTGAGATGGAGGTTCTAGGATGAAAGCCAAACTGTTCCAGAATCCTTGGGAGATGTGCTACATGTCCATGAAAAGTTTCATAGAGGTTACTTGAAGAAAATGGAAGATACAAGTGCTCAAAGTCAGCTTAGCGATTTTGGCCTTATGGGCTATAATGCTAGTCTCTTGGTTTGAGTTGTGTTTGATCATTTTGCTTGCTGTTGATGCATATGATGGTCATGGATAGTTGATTGACACTTGATATGACATGTTTGAGTTGTTGGTTTGACATGGTGAAGTGATTTTCAGTTGAAGACCTGATGGCCTAGAAAGCCCTAGTTGGTTTGCTCAAGAAGGTGAATGAAATAGGTGTGTTGGGTTAGATTTCTCCAAATGAAATATGCTTCTTAGTGCTTGTACATGTTGGTACAAGTGTCCATGATATGTTCTAGGTGGTGGTTGAGCTTGGAAGTGACTTTGGAGGTGTTGGAGCAAGTATTTCTCAAGACAGGTTCTTGAGTCCTTAAAGCCTGAATGAGCAGTTTCAAAGATTGGCTTGGTTGAAGGCCTTCCACTATGAGTTGGAAGATAAAAGTGAGTTGTTTTAGAAAGTAGATTCAGAGACCTTTCTAATGGTATATGATTTGTGTCTTGATGAGTTGTTTTGATAGTTGAACCAACTGTGTTTTGAAGACCTAGTTTTGGGATTTTGAAGTCAGTTTGGAGCAGTTGCAGAGTTTGAGCTGTTTAGAGGTCTTCCACTATGAGTTGGATGAAAATATGAGTTGTTCCAGAAAAAGGATTCAGAGACCTTTCCATTGATATATGACTTGAGTCATGATGATGAGTTTAGCTATGGCAACTCATTCGTTTTTTGGGACTGAATTTCTGGGCATTGAAGACCTAACGGAGTTTGCTTGCTTCTTGGCATACTTCATGATGTTTGGAGCTGATGTAGAGGTTATTGGGCTTGTTGAAGGTTGTTAGAGGATGTCCCTGACTTGTGTGGAGCTGATGGAGATACGACAAAGATGTTTTAAGACCTTGGAGTTGTTGGAGCATTTGTTGGTGCTTGAAGAGTTTGTTTTGAATTTGCTTGTGCATCTTGGAGCTTGTTGGTGTTGTCTTGACCCCAACCGACCTGCTTGGTTCATTTGAGTTGTTTTATATGATGTTCTTGTTATGTTTTTGAGTTGGGATGACTGACCTACTTGGTCATGGCCGACCGAGGAGTGTTTTAGAGTCAAGTCTTGTATAGAAGTAAGTGTAATGAGTCAGTTGTGACTAGTTGTGACAAGGAGGAAAAAGTGTGACCTATAGAGGATCAAAGAAGAGTGTTGAGGGGTTATGGACAAATGATAGAAGAGGTATGAAGCCCTGAAAAAGTTTGAAGATCAGATGTGCAAGGCAAATTGACATAATCAACCATGAGAGGACAAATTTAAGCGAGTTGAAGGAGAGAGAAGTTTGATGTGTTTGTAAGCTGAACTTGGATCACAATCAGTTGTGTGAGTAGCCTATTTTATGTGATCATTCTTTTATAAAATCTCTTATGATGAGTAATATTCATAGGAGTCCTTTGTTGTGAGTCATATCAGCAAAGGTTTAGGGGTTGGTGCTCCTCACTAAACAAATCTTGTAGGATGTGTAATATTCTTGCAAGTCCTTACTTTGTGTAAAATATAAACTAAGATTTCAGTGGGTTTTCTTCCCCTTAAGGGTTTTCCACTTATATTTGGTGTCTTGTGTTCTCTCTCTTGTGTTATGATCCTGTGAATGGTTAATACACATCTAATATGCTTATGTGTTGTTATGTATGATGAATGGATAATTGAATGATGAATGCTAATACATGGTAATTGAAATTAAAGTTTTGAAGGACTGATTCACCCCCCCTCTCAGTCCATTGTGCTTTGGACAAAATGCAGATACCATGTTTTATAATTGTCCTATAAATGTGCAAAGGTTAGAAGATTTGACAATTTTCCCTACAAATATGTAGTGAGGATGGTTGGAAATTTAACAATTTGAATACAAAGAGTTATACAATAGTTATGCACATGTACGTTAATGTTGCACCATGGATGGGCTTTACTGTAATGTCCCCAAATGGACACTTAACACTTAAAATGGATTTACCACAAATTTGATCTTAAAATGCACAATATAAAAATTATAAAGATGCAGATCTGAATTTATATCAGAAAATGTGACTTGCCTAGAGGATGGAATTTATCCAAAATTGAAGCAAAATCACTATTTTATTATTAAAAAATTTCCATAGAAATACTTTCCCATATTTGATAGAGGCTGCAAAAGACCTGCTGGAAATTCATGTTCTGCTTTGCTTTGTTGGCATGCAAGCCATTCCCTTATGTGTTGAAGTACTTCCCCTCTGAGTCCCTTTCCAAATTTTTTTTCTCTAATCTGTTTGTATGTCTTAAAATAACCTAGATGACCAACCAAAGGAGAATCATGCGTAACTTCTAAAATTTATGTTTTACCTTGGATTTTTGGAACCAAAGAGACTCACTTTTTGTAGAGTACAATGCCATCAACCACTTGGTACTTTTCATCTTCAATTTCTCCTTCTAGGACAGTACTAACAAACTGATTTTTTGCATACTCTGCTGTTATAACAGCCCTCCAATCTGCTGTAATTTCTGTCACAAAACAACAATATGGTTTCTTTGACAATGCATTAGCTACTATATTATTCTTTCCTTTCATAAATTCATTTTCAAAATAAAAGGACTGAGTTTTACTCACCCATTTTTGTTGTCTATCTTTCAAATCAGTTTGGTTGAGAAAATATCTCAAATTATTATCATTTGTTTTTACCTCAAATCTGCCACAAACCAAATATTGCCTGAACTTTACCAATGCATGCATGATTGCCAACATCTCTTTATCATAAATGGAGTACTTTTTCTCAACATCTTTGAGCTTTCTACTTTCAAATGCGATGGGAAGCTTATTTTGCATCAAAACAACCTCAATACCATCCCTAGATGTGTCACACTCAAAAACAAAAGGAATTGAAAAATCTGGAAAAGCTAGTACCAGGGCATGAACTCATTACCTTTTTGAGCTTGTCAAATGCTTGTTGGGCTGTTGGTGACCAACTTGAAAGCTCCATGCTTTGTCAAATTTGTTAAAGGGGTTAAAAGTCATGAAAATCCTTTAACAAATCTCCTGAAATAGCTACAAAGACCCAGGAATCCCTTTAGTTGAGTCAATGTGGTGGGAGGAGGCCAATCCATAATAGCTTGGATATTTTGTTGATCCACTTGTACTCATTTAGCATTGATGACATGTCCTAGATACAAAATTTCCTCCATTTCAAACTCACATTTGGATAACTTTGCAAAAAGAGATTGTTGTTCCAAAATGCTTAAGACCATGTCCAAGTGCCTCAAACGCTCTTCCCATGATTTGTTATACACCAAGATATCATCAAAGATTGTCAGTACAAATTTTCTTAAATGCTCCCTAAAAACATGATTCATACATGACTAAAATGTAGGAGGGGAATTAGTTAACCCAAATGACAATCGACTAGGAATTCAAAATGACCAAAATGACATCTAAAGGTTGTTTTATGAACATCTTCATTTTTTACCTTAATTTGATGATATCTGGATCTTAGATCAATCTTTGAAAACAAACACTCCGCAAACTCCATGCAACTCATCAATCCTTGGTATTGAGCACCTATTTTTTATCGTCTTCTTATTCAACTGTAGTCAACACACATCATCGTGGTCCCATCCTTCTATTTCACAAGAACAACTGAAGAAGCAAAAGGGCTAGAACTTGGCCTTATGTGGCCCATGTCTAACAACTCCTTAATCACCTTCTTTATTTCTTCCTTAAAAGCCCTTGGATGGCGGTAAGGAGAAGAAATAACGGGGATTGAACTTGGTTGCAACTCAATAATATGCTGAAATCCTCTATCAAGAGGCAATCCATGAGGTAAATCTTTGAACACTTTATCATGTCTTATCCAAAATAGTCTGAATATCAACATGATAGGACTATTGAGGTGAAAAAGAGGATGTGTTTCTTACCAAGCAATGTGCAGCCCATGCAATCTTCCCTTTTTTGAAGGACCTTTCCACACTCTTGGATGTCACAACTTGTGGAGTACCATTACTCATACCCTGCAAAATGACTTCCTTGTCTTGCAATTTGAATTTTAATTCCATGGTCTGATAATTCTGAGTGACCTCAATCTCATTGCAAAAAATGACTAAAGAAACCACATGCAACCATTTGATCGTACATCTTGAAAAATCTTGCAAAATTTGGACAAGGAGTACCATTTGTTTCACCAATACCATATTTGCCTTCAGTAAGCCTTGAAAAAAGAAAGCCCCCACTAAATAAGAAGTTAAAACTTCATCAGAAGATGATAATATGTTTCTAGAGCTTCAACTCACCCAAAATCATCACCATACCGTTTCATAAGAAATGCAAAAAAAGATCTCAAATAGGCCTAGAGTGTCATCTCTAGTTGTGGAATCTTCTTTGTGCATGCAAGAGTATATCCATCCACCACTGTCACATTGAAGCCTTGGAAATCTTCCACCTTCAATCCCATTCTTGTCACCAAGCTCTCATCAATGAAATTATGAGTAGCTCCACTATCTTTCAATGTTATGATTCTTTGTCCATGAAGAACACCTTTCGCACAAAAAGCATAGTACCTAAGTGCTCCAGATAAATTGGCCAATGTTCCGTCCGTGGGAACCACTTCCACCTCGTTTGCTTTCTCTTCTTCTTCTTCATGATCAACACTTTCCTCTTCATCTTCCACATCTGAAATCACTTCAATAAAATCGATTGCCCCTTTTCCAAGGCAACAATGGTTAGGTGTCCAAGAATCTCTACATGTAAAACATAACTTTTCCTTCTTAGCTCATTTCTAAGCCTTTATTTCCTTGTTGTTTTTAACCCAACCTTTTGCATTAGATTTGTCTTGAAAAGACTTATCTTGCTGTCCAAAATTTGGTGTCTTTAGCCTTGATGAAGAAGTCTTTAGCTGTCCAAATAATCCCTTTGGCTACCCCAAGGGTGTTGTTTTTTTTCTTGTCCAAAAGGTGTTGTTCATTGTTGTCCAAACTGCATGAATTTTACCTTTTGGGATTGAACTTTCCAAGTCCAATGGCTTCTTAACAGCTCCTTACAGAGATTGAGGACTAAACTTTGACTAGGCCTATTAGTGGTTCTCCTAGACCTTCAATAAACAACATAAGTCTTCTTTCACTGATATCTGGTACCATCACTACAAACCTTTGAAAATCAGAAATATACTTATCTAAAGATCCTTCTTGCCTGAGTTGGGCTAACTTTCTAAAATGCATATCCGGGTCTACCCAAATCTCAAACATTGATTGAATTCCTCAAGGGTGGTGATAGAACAGTGGCCTTGTGTGATCAATCCATGGTACCACCATTCATGTGCAACTCCCTCCAAATGCAAAGTTGCAAATTTGAGGGCTTCTTCTTCATACATTGGATTCAATGAAAGATATGCATCCAATTTCTATAACCAAGCTCTAGCAGAACATTTATCTGAGTTATCATAAGAGGAAAGAGTTACCTTACCCAACCTTTGTCGTATGTCTTTTCTTAGTTGCTCTTATTGAACTCTTTGATTCCTTCCTGAACCTTCGTTGTTCTTCACTTGGCAGTAGTCTCTAAAGGATACCATCTCCCTCACCCTATAACTAAGGGCTGCATATTCTTCACTCCATACCTCCATGTCATCAACATATATTTGTGGCTTCCTCCTCAACGTTGGTGGTTTCTCTCTCTAGAGAAACTTTTCTCTGAAAATCATTAATGTGGAGGCTTGGATGATGTCCTAACTAGTCCTATAGAGCTCCCTTCACCATTGTTGGTTGCTCCGTGATTTATAGATATATTTTTCCTTGTAGGATCTTTGCCAAATCTCTGATGAAACCGGTCAATGCTTCACAAATTTCCTTTTGAGATTCCTCAAAACATGATGCATATCTTTATGACTTTCCCTCATGGACTGTTGCAATTCTCTCAGACTCCTTGTAATCACTTTATGCATGTAGCTAAGCTCATCATTAGGAGCTCTCTGATCATGCTCTTCCATTTTCACCTTCTTTGGAGTATTCCTTCTCTGATAGACTATAGGAATTTTATCTGGTTGCATTCAGATCTGATTTTATCTAGCTTCACACAGATGGGAGAATACACAACTTGATACCACTGTAATGTCCCTAAATAGACACTTTAACACTTCCAATGGATTTACCACAAATCTGATCTTAAAATGCACATTTTAGAATTCATTCTTTAGATCCAAATTTCTGAATTTGACACCAGATCCAGTTCGACTTTTCGGTAGACAATGGAAACTCAAGAACACAAAAATGGGACGCCTAGATGAATCACTATGTTATGAACCTGAAGGTATATGCTACTATGATATATATATGTGGGTTGATGGAAATGTAGACATCTAGCACACACGCCCCTTAGATTGGATTTCTATCGAAGGTCTGACGTATTGGGTCAAGTAAGTAACTTATGGATTTTGCACCCTTAGACATTGGCAACTGAGTCAAACTACATTGAGATTAGGGGTTTATCCATTCATTGTCACTAATAGAGGCTCCATTTACTATCCAAGGAGATGATTGTAAAGAATGTAACAACAACTAAGATGCAGATCTTAAACTATTTGCTACAAACATATTGAAGGTCGTCCCTCTCAAATGGGTCACATTCACCATGAACATTAGGAGTGAAATGTAAAGGTGTTTCCTACCTCAAGGGTAATTATTCTATCTTCTAAAAAATATAGCAAATTAGGGCATCTTGGCCCACAAATATCTCATGTTGCTGATCTTCATCATTTCTGGAAAACACATTTGTTCTGATTATTTGGATTATTTCTATTATTATACTGTGAAAATCTTACAAGAGTGGTATTCAGTCCTCTAAAGCTGATTTGGGTAAAGTGGATTTTCGTTTTTGGCTAAGTTGCCGAAACATTTTGGATACGGGAGCGGGAGCAGAGTATCCGATACGTGGAAACGGCAAAAAAAAATTTTGACCCCGGATACGGCAGTACAAACAAACTATATAAAATTTAAAAAATATATAAATTTCAGCCTTCTAAATAAGAATTAACCACATGTTATGCATATGATGAAAAACAAAACAAGCTAAATAGCCACAACAAACTCCTACATACATTCATAATTTCAATTGTCCCTATCATATCTAGTTGAGGTGTTTATTACATTTATAATTTATCTCATACATGCTATTTTTATCCATGTTTATGATGGCTTGTACTTGGTACCTTATGTAGAATAATGGTGCTGTGAAAACTGTAATTTCTGCTGTAATGATATATTAAATTTAAAAATATTAAATATACCTTCTAGTTCTGTAGAATAATGGTGCTGTGAAAACTGTAATTTCTGCTGTAATGATATATTAAATTTAAAAAATACCTTCTGTAGAATAATGGTGCTGTGAAAACTATAATTTCTGCTGTAATAATGATATATTAAATTTAAACTATACCTTCTGTAGAATAATGGTGCTGTGAAAAAAACTGTAATTTCTGCTGTAATGATATATTAAATTTAAACCAGAATTAAAAAAGAACAATAAAAAAAAGGATACAGTTTTGGGCCAGGAAACGGCTGCAGAAGTATCCAGCCGTACACAGACCTGCCTGGCCACTCCCAAGCTGCTCCCGCTCTCGAAACGTACCGTACCCGCTCCATGGGGTCTAGGGGTGCCGTTTCGGCTACTTAGGTTTTCGTCCTTTGGAGTTGTTATACAAAGCTTACAAGCTCACACCAAAATTCAGAATTTTCATAAAATAAAAGAGATGCTTTTCCAAGCAAGTCAACTTGCTTTTATAACAAGTCTTAGCTTTGTAGCCACCCACAACCACCAATCATCCATTTTTTCCTTCATTTAATTCTTTTTTTGCTTTTTCCCCTCCTACATGGGTCGCATTTTCCTCTAAGAGGAAATTAAAACTTAAAGTAATTTTCTCTTTTATTTTTTCATTTAGTCATTAATAAATTATTATAAGTGCTAAGGTTAAAATTTCTTTTTATGCACTTAATAATTAACTCATTAAGACTAAGTTTCCCTTTTATTCACCCCTTATTTTTCGGGAAACAAAATTGGGCTAACGGTCTTTGACTTGTTATTTTGGAGAAAGGGACATTTCATTTATAACTTTATGAAATAATAATTTTTTGGAGTAATTTTGCATATTAGTCTGCGACCTTTGTATCTTAACATTGGTATCAGGGTTGCTTACATAATTAGCACATCAGCTATATAATTTTAGCAATCATTTCATGTGGTTTGTTTATGCCGGATAAAGTATCAAGAATTCAGAGGGCAATGCTATAAATTTACTCTCTATTGCAGTTAAGTTTGTTATTTAAAGTCAATACATCTGAACTAAAGTTGTGAACATCAATATGTTGAATTGGTTTGTTGTATTGCCAGCTTTATGAAATAATGTTTAAAAAAAATTTAATTTCACATTTTGTCCACAAATTCTTTGTTTACCTGCATATTTTAACATGGTATCAGAGTTGCTTACATAATTCACATATTGACTTATATAATTTTATCAATCCTTTTATGTAGTTTGTTTATGATGGTTAAAGTAGCTGCAAACTCAAGATAGCAATTCTCTAAATTTACATTTCTATTGCAGTTATGTTCGTTTTTAAGTTAGTATGTCTCTAATATGTCAATGATTTTTGTATTGGCAGACTCTACAATTGTTTTCCTCTGTACAATTTTATTTTAGAAATTTTATTGGTGATATTGTTTAGGTTGATATTGTTAATGGAGAAAGGATTCGCAGAAGTTTGAGGAGGGTATCCTTTACATTTCGTAAGGTACCTCTTGATTTCCCAATTTTGCTTCCTTGCTCTTAATTTTAAAAAGACTTTTGTTTCCTCAAATGTTTGTACTGTTGGCACCAAGTAAAATGCATTAATCTTTAGATTTTCTTCCCTTGTAAGATTTGTGATCTGTATTGTATTTCTTATACAATCATAGTTACCATGTTCGAAAAGTTCAGGTGGTTCGGAAGGGTAAAAAAATTTGGAAGCCTGAAATTTTGGAAAAGGTTCCGTTCAGTTCGGTTCAATTCAGAAAATTTACAAATCTAAAAATTATGTATAAATAATGAATATTATACATATATCATATTTGTAAAGAAAAACCAGTTACACATTATATATATATATATATATATATATATATATATATATATATTATCAATTATAAATTGCACATAAAGTATAAGAAATAAAAATATATTCTATCATTTAAAATATATTAAATAATATATATTTAAATGACTAAATATGTAACTTGTAAATATAAGAAATAAAACAAGATAAATAAGTACATTATAACATTACAAAATAATAACAAAAGAGAAAACTATATAATATCTACTCATTCCTATAATTTTAAACTAACGGCTGCTAAATATTAAATATTAATAAATATTAGAAAGTAACTAATAACTATATATTAAAAAATCTTTTTGTAAAAATTTAATACAACCTAAGGTCCTAGAATTAAATACAACCTAATGTCCCCGTGATGTGACTCTAATGTTTGAGCAAGGGCAACAGACAAACGTCTGAGATAAGGCCGAGAAGTTTGAGGGGTAATGAAGTTTTAATGCTGTATGTCGAAGTGGAACAGTCCAGAAAACAGCTCGAATAGCGAAAGACCCTAAACCCAGGTCAATGGCTAAGTCTATCAGGTCAAATAACCACAATGGAGCTTGAACAGTCAAAAAGCTCTCAAGTTATCGACTAAAACGTAGGTTGGAGAGTTCACATGCAGCCCAAACATCAAATATTTCAAACGTGATGCAGCATTTGCAGTCAGCGGATGTGTTTTTCCTTTATGTGTTTAGGTATTACTGTTTCTTGTTTTCTTTTTGTTTTAGTCGTAGTTTAAATTTTTTTAAACGTCTTAATTTTTGAATTAAAAAAAGCAATATTCGACTGAAAGGTACGGTGCAAGCTGATTTTTCACCATGTTTGTAAGAACATGGTAACTATGTATACAATTATATAGCCATGTTCATTAACTGTGTTATGATGCGATTAGGCAATGCCAAGTCACGTTCAATGCTAAAATGTTAAAATTGATATGCACATTTCAATTGAGGGTCCATGTAGTGGTTGTAATTAATAACCAATTGTCGGGTCACAAACATGTTTGAAATGCCTCTATGAGTGTGTTAAACATTTATACCAATTGAAGGAACTTGTGTTTTAGACTGATCCCTTCCTAAGACTTCCAACTACTACATATCTAGCTATATTAGTTGATAATGCGATCTTGTGACTATGTAATGCGTGTAAAATTTCATGTTTATATTATATAAGCACACAATATTAAATCGGCAGAACAATTGATCATTGCACATACATTACATTCAAATAGTAGATACTGACACCATTTGATTGGCTACTAAGTGCCAAATTGTTTTCCCACCTTTTGATTCCCAAGTATTTTTTTCTATGTAAATTGATCCATGAAATTTTTAAAATACATGCTCAATAGTGTCAGTTGTAACATTGATTCTGTGATACCAAATATCAGCATGCTCATCATACTTTTGACAAAGAGCAACAACATCTTTATTATTGTGATCTTTCAAGTGAACATTGACTTTCCTTAATTGAACTGTTCCTTTTACAAGAGATTGATTAAGGAGTTGCAAAATTTGGATAGATCTATCTTCCTTGGCCAATTATTTTGGAAGTAAAATGATCTCTTTAGAAGGCTTGACATTTTCCTTTATTGGAGAGATTATCAATAGCTTCCCACATATCCCTAAGCAATTTTGAATTTTGGATATGAGACCACAACTTGTCAAAGACATTATTGACAATAAGTTGTCATTCTTCATTTACTTCAAGCTATAGTTTCTTCTCTCTACCCTTTGTAATACATTGCCAGCCACAATTACAACAATATATCCACCATTTATAGCTTGTAGAGGTTATTAATGGGGACCTGAAAGATTAACAAAAACCATGATTGATAGGTAAAAAATCACAGCTAGTCAATAAAAATTCCCTAAAATCAAACTGTAGACACAAAATCACGCAAATACTACTATTTACTATACCGCCAATTATGTTATTTTATGTATGGATCTTGAGTAAGAAAAGTATTCACTGGTGACGCACTTCCTAGTCCATCCGCTTGCTTTAATTGTTTTTATCTCTCACATCTGTCACTCATACACCCAGTTTTGGTCAGGTCACAGGGATACCTGTCGGATAGTCTTCTCACATTTGTTGTTAGTTGTCTCAGGACACTAGCGCCCAAGACTGGACACTAGCGCCCAGGCACCCTTGTCTAACCTGGGCGCTACTATCCAACACGGGTGCGCTTGTTCATGTTGCTTCTTTGCCTAGTATTCCGCATCTCATTTCTTCTACATCTACATCTAGTTTTCCCATGGCTTCTTCATCTTCCGCTTCTTCTTCTCACATTCCTTTGATCACTCATAATGGCAAGCTTCAACCGCTTAATGTGCCTCTTGCATCTTATGTGATTCCTCCGCATAACATTTTATAACTCATGCATGTTGTTGGTCAATTGTAATCTTAAGTTCAATCTCTCACTCTTGAAAAGCAAAGCCTACTATGCTTTTCTTGATAATAATTCTCTTCATGGAAATCCTATTCCAAAGAAAATTCACAATTCAACATTTCCTAAGGATTTCATCATGCCTACATTTTCATGCTTTGACGGCACTGGCAATCCATTTCTACATCTTAAGCATTACCATCTAGCTATGGCTTCTTATTTGAATGATAGATTATTGCTCAAAGCCTTTCGTCATAGTCTAGTTGATTAAGCTATTCAATGGTACACTCACTTTCCCTTTGGATCTATTAGCACATATTGTGAAATGGAAGATGCTTTCCTTAGATGCTTTATGCTAAACAATGGGCCAAGATTCACACATGATCGTCTACCTAGCTTGCATCAGGGAAAGGACAAAACCTATTCAAGACAACATTTTACGCTTCAATGCCTGCATGCACCAGCTAGTATTTCAACCTATTGATCTAGAGAAGCAATTCATCTTTTTTTGTGGCTTGATTCCTGCTTTAAAAGAACGCTTACAATATGATACATGTGAATCGTTTACGACCTTATGCTATAAGGTCATTGATCTAGAACAACATATAATTGATACACATGTTATAGGATCCTCCTAATTTTGTTGCTCCTGCATCTTCTACTTCTTCACCTCTTCCATCTGTTCAGCGTCCTCCTAAGGTCTCCATCTCCTCCACCTCGCAAGCATGTTCCATCTCCATTGCATAAGCGTCCTCCATCCCCCGCCATCGCGTTGTTCTCCACCTAAGTCTTCGCCATCTTCTACTCGGGAGCCATTACATTTCTTGGATTCTGCTAAGCCTCATGATGTACTGCGTGTTTTTCTTGATAAGTGCTTAATTCACTTGCCTTCTAATCAACATCATCCTCCGCATCGCTTGCATCGCCAACGCGATAGTCCTTATTGCAATTTCCACCGCATCAATGGCCATCGTGACAATGACTATTGCACCCTTCATGACAAACTGAAACAATTAAAAGACAAGGGTGTCATTGCCTTTGGCTCTCGCTCTTGTGAGCGGTCTATTTCTCCGATTCCGCGCAAGTGTGTTGCTACTTTAGTTCAGTTCTCTCCGGCTTCTAAGGTCGTTAGTGATCCACCACCTAAAGTCATTATTCATGCATGACCTCCACCTTCCTCTTGCACCGCTGCATCATCTCATACACTGCACATTGCTCCTGATTCACATTGGCTTCCTAAGCCGTCAGCATCAATGCTCCCCACCACTGCATCTCCCACCATTGGCACCATCTCATCTAACATTCAGTTTGGTTCATACACTCATGTGGCTTCCACCTCTCCGCGCTGCCCTCAGTAGTTTTAGTAGTTGACTTTTCTCACCTTACTACTCGATGATGCACTCGTGTTCTTGCGGTTCTTACATGACCGTTGAGGGATCTATTACAATAAGAACCCCACTCCATTTTTATGCTATATGCTTTATTGCTCTATCTAGCGTAAAACTATCACACCATTTCCTGATGACACACTCTTGTTCTATGGTTCATTCTTGATTGTTGAGGGGTCTTATATCAACGAACCTCATCTTCTCACACATACATTGGGGGGCATGACTCTTTTTCCTCCCCTTCTTCATCATGCTTACACGCGATTACATATTTTTTATGATCATTTCAATCACATTGTTCATTCCATACATACATCTATTCTTATTTATCACATCTTTATCCATACAATCCCATTTTCATATATTACCCATCTATGTCCTAATCAACATCATGATCCATCTGTCAATATAATCATCTACTTAATGCAAATAAAAAAACCACATATGCACAAACAATCATCACATCACATATATCAAACAATCAACACAACACAATATACCAATCATCCATCCATATATATCGTCACAAATCATAGTTACAAAAATACAATTGCTGGGGGGCAATCCCCCATGCATCGCAACATCAATACATGTCATACATCGCTACATCAATACATGTTACACATCATCGTCGCTATCGCTATATACAATTGTGGGAGCTCTAGTCTTAGATGCTTCTCTGCTCAATCTATGTCGCTGGTTGCGGCCCCTATATCTCTCCACCTATCTGCATAATAATACCAACTCAAATGATTGCTCCGCAAATCGGCCCTGCAACTCTACATACCTCGTGAACACATCTTGCACTAGGGCTCCTCCTACAACATTCCTAGCTCGCTGAGTAGCCACCCGCGCCTTATCACGCTCACTCAACAACATGTTATATGTCGTTGCTGCTATCGCTACTGGCTCAAATAAGTGGGCATGCTCACCCGCAATGACATCTACTTGCTCCAACATCCCACCTCCCATGAGCATATCCATAGGAAAATTTTATGTCAATGTGTAGATCGATGTATCAACAATCAACGACCAATAAACATCCCCTGCAACCATCCAGACATAGCATTAGTTACTACGCATGATATCCACAATCAAATAACTAAGTAACAAACCACAACTATCAAATACTCACACTCTCCTATCGTTGTTGCTATACCATTGCCATCGGTGGCAGGAGCCTGCCCCTTTGCTCCTTCAACTGGCGGTGCTCCTGCCGCATTCACAACAATTGGAAACAATAACATCCATTGGTACGCTGCCTACCATGCACTATAGGTCTCAATACATCCTGCATTGTCCACTTGTATCGGCTCTATGTCTGCATCCATCTCATCTGCCCCTGGGGGCACTAGTTATACTTTAAGTAGGCCCCGATCTTGCTCCCCGACCTCTTTAAAAGCTTGTCTTAATTTCTAATTTCGCTTTTGGGAGCTCTCCAACCCACTTAGAGGGGAAAACACGAAAATAAAAGCTTAAATGTGAATAAAGAAAACTGAAATATAGCTCAAGTCATTCCCTTGTTCAACTTCTTCTTGCCCACGGAAAGGAAGATGAGCAAGAAGCCTTGAATTTATATTATTTCGAAAAAGAGGACATTACACTTTGATCGATTTCACGTCTAAGTACTCCAAGTTTATCCTCCATTCTAAAAAATCTTCAAAATTTTAAATAGTTTGAGCCACATCACTTTGAACTTACCTTTTTTAATTTTGCACCTCCGGTTATATCTCAAAACGAGAGCTCCAAATTTAAAGTTCATCTATCAGAGGTGTTTATTGTGCCAATACTTCATTCTTTTCAACTATACTTCAATTGCTCACTTTTCCATCGCCCGACATTCATCTAGTTCAAGCATATCCGTCGTATTTGATTGTGCTTCAAAAATAGGTTGTACTTCTGGAGGTTTTACCTTAGCTTTATTAAAATCTTTTCCTTAGATCCTATGTCATGCTCATTAAATCTTTTGACTTATGTCTGCTACTCAATCCAATTGGCAGACCCACTTTCCATCTAACTTTACACCCTTGACGTATTATTTGAACTTCGGTGGGTAAGCAGACTGTGATCTTGATGGTTTAGAAGAACTTGGCATTTGAATCCAATGCATCTCCATTCTTGCAACCAAGCGTTTTTTTTCAAATTCTGAATTTGATGAGTTTGATGAGGTTGTTTCCTCGTTGACTGCCTTATTCTTCAAATCAAATTCTTTTTCTTTTTACAGTTGGCTTTAGCTGCTGTTTGCCAACCACGACCCAAATGTGCATCATAGAATTTCTTCTTTAGTGAGATGATTACAAAATTCAACAAGATGTCGGTTCCAATAATAACATTTTGTCCCATTCGTACACCCAATACTTTAATGTCATGTTGATTTAAGCCTACTATTTGGAATATCAAAGGCCACAAAGTTGACTTCCCAAGACTTTTCCAAGTCTCCTTTGCAAGAATGTTCATGTTGGAACTACCATCAACGAGAGTATGTTGTCAAATTTTCGTGTAGAATATTTCCATATGCACGACTGCTTACTAATGGGATAGATTCATTGTTAGGAGCATAGGATCAATCACTTGATAACCTGACAGTGGGGGTTTAGCTATGGATTCATTCTTTTGCTTTATGTTATCCATATCACCAGATACTATACCATTTGACAATAGGTGTGCCATTGTATGCTACATGCCCAAGCCAATGTCTTGGATGGTAGTAGTTATTGCATTCTCGAGTTTTGGAATGTTTTGAAATAAGTTGGCAATCTTCATAGGTATAGTGGTTTGCAAGACTTTGTCTTGCAATAGCTTTGTTTAACTTGAGCCACTCGTCACTGTACTCGTAAGTTCATGCGATTGATGTCATTCTTCGACCATTGCTTTCTCAACTTCCACCCTTGCATCAACCAATATTTCCTTCTCCATATCCTAGTTAGGATAATTAGCTTTCTTCATTTGTGCCCTAGTAATTTCCCTAACCTCTTTGCTCTTGGTTATGTCAATCATATTGTCCCTAGCCCGCTTTGGACTATCGCCATTGTTATGGTTCTCAGGCTCCACTATCTACAAATAGGCCCAATATTATTCTGATTGGGGAATTCTCTTGCGAAACGACCCCTCTCTGCACTGTACAATTGTCATCCTCGGGTGTTGTTTTGACTTTCGACTTTTGTGACCACTATTATTATGACGTTGGTAATTTCTTGGCGGTGTGGTGGGTGGTGTCAATTGCTCTCTTTGTGTGGATGGTACTTGGCTGTTTTTATTTCACTATTATTATGCCTTAGAACTTGACAAAAGCCCCAAAACATTGTCTTTGGGCAGTTCACCTTGATGTGATCTTCTACCTTGTAGCCAATACACCAAAGATCCTTTCCTTCATTCTTAGTGTCTCCCTTGAGTTCATTCACCATTCAGAGCATGCCTTTCCTTAAGGCTCAGATCGATCTGGGTTCATTATCATCATAAAAGCTAGGATCATTTTCTTCACTTCTTGGCAAGTGCAAGGATGTCTTATTCTCACTTTCAATGTCCATGGCTCCGTTGTATGTGTCTTTGTAAGACAAGGGTGGGACCACCTTCATCTTCCTCTACAATGAGTGTACCAACCCTTCTATGAAACATCACATCTTCTTTCTGTTGTAAGGTTCTTTTCAAATTTCCCAACTCTTTTTTGAGTCTTCTATTGTAGGCTTGAACACTCTTATGCTTACCCTGATGTATATTATTGATTTCTGCGACAATCTCATTGTCATTTCTCAAGAGTCTAAATTCTTTCTTGAAAGCTTTCCTAAGGTTTTTCCATATTACTTTATCCACACTTGGTCAATCAAGAAACCAATCAATTGCTACTCCTTAAAGTGTGGCTAGAAAGCATCACAATTAGAGATGCTCATTTGTGTACACATGGACAATCCATATTGTAACACATCTTGCAATGCCATATGTGATTCTCCAATCTATCATCAGTGAACTTTGGTAGCTTTTGTTTTCTAGAGATGGAGTTTACGGGGTAACCATGGCTCTTGTTATGGGTTATTTCTGACATGGCTCTTCGCATACAATTCTCCTCCTTAAGAACGCCCATGCTAGACATTTCTTTGTTCTCTTCACATAAATCTTGCTAGCCGCCAAGTCCCTTTTTCATGCCACTCCCTCCAATCCATCATTTGGGCTGCCGCAGACTCTTCACTTGATACGCTTGTGGTACCCTCCAACCCAACCTGGTTTACAAGGTTTGCACTTCATTCCTCGGGAGGGGCCATGGCAGTTTCTGCCAACTCCTTTCTCGTGAGTGGCATAGGGTCCACATGTTATGGCTGAACTTTTTTTTTCCCCTTTGGGCCCACCTCTAACTTCTACTTATGCTTCAACCTTGACTTTCGCTTCGGCTTCTATTTGTACTTTGTTTTTCACTTGATGGATTTTTAGAGTTGGCTGCTTGTCGCAACCTTTGTTGTCTTTGTTTATTTCTCGATTAAACAAGTCGACCACGATGTTTTGGCCCCCTCCCTAACAGTGTTGTCTTCTTCTCCCGCCTTTGTTCGAGGAAAATTAATTATTTCTCATATGGCGCTGATCCTCCTCTTTTTGAATTCTTTGTACCATTGTGATTTTTTTGTCATTTTGTTTCACGGTTACATTTGGCACCAAGGTTTAATAAGATAATGTAGTGCCCCATCGAAAATAAGTAATGTTGATTGACGTTCACTTTGAACGGATGTTTTAACTCAACCAAATTTTTAAAGGCATGCTGCCATAGTGTTTATAGGGAAACTGCACTAGGACAAAATTTCAATCACAGACTAGTCACTACATATCACATCACAATATAAAAAAATATGATAGTCGTCACCGCTTCATTCATAGATAGTGCTCAATACAAGTTGTTCAGTACAGGGAGGACATGGTACTCAGTGCCATTTCCTTGACGTACATCATTCTATTTATATGACTAGAAGATGCAGTGGATTGATGGTTAACAAGAGTCTTAACTAACAACCTAAGGCTGACAATACAATTATTAACCCTACAACATGCTACTAAAAGATGGAATTACCTTGATAACCACGACAAAACTAATGTGATGCTCTATATAACTTCGCTTGAACCATTTGTTCATGTGGCATATGGTGAAGAATACAAGCATGACCCAAATTTTGGAGAGATATTTCACCAATTAAGAAAGGCAAAAATTGTAGATTTTGAGCCCAAGGAACTCTACCATCTCCAAGAGGTTTGCCCAACAAGTTGGGAAAGCTTTGTGTGCCTAAAAAGTGAAGAGTTTAAATTAACGAGGGATGCAAATACTTCAAAATGCTGGTTACTTTGTTGTAATGAAGTCTTCAGCTCTCTTGCAGAGGTATGTATAAAAGCCAAACATGCAAAATCTTGAAGTTCATTTGGGATGTGTTTTGTGTAGCTCAATTAAGTATCACAATAGAAAGTTTGGATTATAAATGTGACTACGGATTCCTTTGAGATCATGGGAGAGCATGTTTATAGATTTTGTAGAAGGTTAGCCTTTGTCAAAGAAAGGGCATTATTACTTGTTCATTGACATACACTGGTTTGGCAAAATGTATGTTTGTATTCTGTGTAAGATGACTCTTACGAGCAATGATGCAACTGATTTGTTTTTCACTAATGTTTGGGTTCCTTTTGGTTTGCCTAGCCATATCATTTCAAATAGTGATTTGAGAACTTTGGGCAAGCTTTTGTGTGCATTGTGGGATAAAATGGATACAAGGTTGAAGACATCAACTACTAGAGATTTAAGGCTTCCACATTCTATAACATTAGATCACAAGATTTTTGGAGAAAATTGTGTGGAAATTTTGAATCTACTTTTCGTCCTCGAATAGAAGGGTAAATTGAAGTGGTAGAACATCGGTACAACTCTTGAGGTGGAATAATAGAAAGCATCCAAATACTTGGGATGAAAATTTGACATATACCTAATAGTCGTACAATAAAGCAATTAATTTTTTTGCTAATAATTGATGGCCTTTTGAGATGTTATGGTTACGTGCCTTCTATTATGTTTGATGTTATGATGGAAGAGCCACTAAGGGAGCAAGAAATGGTGGTGGATTCGGAAATCAAAAATCTGAAAAATTCATTAAAGCAGACATGATCAGCATAAAGTTGAGCATTAGTGCCATCTTAAGGGCAAAACATGGTTGTACTGAAGCAATGGGAGGCTCCAAGATATAGTAGAAAAGAAGCTAAAACCACATATATGTGATGTAGGAGCATCCAAGGGGTACCGGAAATCCTGCACGAATCAAAAATATGTAGAGGTGTGTTCTTGTAGACTGGTCAATGTGCTTGTTTTTTTCGGCATGTAGAAGTTGAACTAATGGAAGCATCAAGACTCCAACACTTGAGAGGCATCACATACATTGGAGAGGATCGTTTTCAGGCAGCAACATGGTTTCAAATGAGTTGGCTGATTTAGCTGACTGTTAGTAGCATTTGGGAAATGGCTGCCTCTGTTGAAGACCTAAAAATGATAGTTTCTAGTGCAGAGGAAAAAGAGTCTCGGGAATACCTCCAAGGTAGAATATGAGTGCATATTTGGATTCCCCTTGAAAGGTTATGCAATTACAAAAATCAGCACTGGATTTTGAGCTTATATGCAAAAGTTATGACCTTTAAACTTTTCAAGGTTTTGCATATTGGGACAACCACTGGGCTGCTTTTGCAACTATAAGCGGTAGTTTTGCAATTTTAAGCAGCAGTTTTAAGACTGCCGAGCAGTTTGGTAATTGCCAATCTGCACAAAAGGGCCATTCCGAAACTGCAATTGCTGCTTTACGTAAAGCACTAAGCAGCGGTTTCGCTCTGTGGTGAATGCAAAAAGAAAGTAATTACCCAAAATGATTTTTTTTCTCATCTGCAGCGTTTTCAAGATGCTTGAGAGTTCAAAGAGACACTCCAGGTTGTCAGGGGATGTCAGAAAGTTTTGAATTCTTGAGTGGGGAGTTAGTTTTGCAATCAAAAGAGTAAGAGAGCCAAGTAGAGCTTGCAAGAAAACTAGTTAGAGTTTGCTAGGAAGTTGGTGTGTCCAGGGATTGAATTGAGCGTGTATCAAGTCCACTGAGGGAAAGTGTTGTACTTATTTTCTCATCTTCATGTTGTAATTCAATAAAGCAAAAGGTGCGCGTGTGTGTGTGTAATCTTTGTAGGACAGTCGTATATAGTAATAATTAAGTTTTGAGTCCCAAGTCTGATCAGATTGTGTGAATTGTGTCCATTGGAGTGAGCGAGTCTAGGCTGCAAGGACAAGGTTGCCTTTGATTGGAACCCCTAACCCCAATCTGCATTGATGTGGTCCATTTGAGATTCTTGAACGAGTGGGCAAAAAAGCTGTCAAATTATTCGTGCCTTGATATATTCAGTTGTGAATGTAGGGAACTTATGTCTATTTGATTGAGCCCTCTATTGTAGATGAAGAAGAATAATGTATTTGTTTCCCTTTCATTGAAGACCTTGCGCTTAAGACTCAAGAAGACTTGGACAAGGATGTTGTTTTGCTGAGAAAGGGTAAGAACATCAAAGAAGGGAATGCAGGAAAATTGGCAAGTTTGGCTGAAAGGACAATTGCCAAGTAAAACCAAGTGGTAAGATAAGGAGCCAGTGATGGAATTGTTCTGTCATGTCATGAGTCCTTGAGATTTAGGGGACCAAAAGCCTCCTCATTGGACAGGTGTGATCTGAATTGAGTCATGAAATAAGTTGAGTTCAATTGAACTAAAACACGAATCACTCTTACCAGTCAAATTGATAAGGAAGGCAACTTGAAACACTCTCAACCGCTCATAATATTAAGATTTTTAGCAAGAACATTGTATATAGGTTCGAGTTCAATTGAACAGAGCCACAGATCACTCTTACTAGTCAAATTGATAAGGGAGGCAACTTTAAACACTCTCAACCACTCATAATATTATATTTTTTAGTAAGAACAGTGTATGCAGATTGATACAGTGGTTTACAGAGGTTGCAAATGGTCATGAGGTGATCTGGACAGCTGGGAGTCTAAACCCTATTGAAGCAAGTTTTTGAGAAACAGAGAACAGTTTTGTAGTGACAAAACTGCTAGAAACAACAGGATGGTGGTTGCAGATGTCATTGTGGTTCGACTTGTGTCATGAAATTTCCATGTGTGTTGTGGCAGTTATGGAAGTGTTGTGGCAGTTTTTCCTGGAAGGGTTGATGTATATGGCAGTTTTTCTTGTGTCAGACATCAAGATGGTGTCTCTTAATGTTCTTTAATGTCTGGGAAAAAGTTATGATACTGCTTATATGCCGTTGGTGTCCTTGAAGGCACCAAGAAGGTATAAAGCTTGAAATATTGTGAGGAGATAATGGCCAGAGAAGCCAAGTCTAAATCTCATGAAGTTTTCACTTTTCCCACATTGGGCTTCTCCAGGGTAAAATGTATTGTTTTGAGCTCTAATTTCTGGCGTTTGTTCTTGTTTCTTTTATGCATGTGACAATCTACATTAGTTACATCACTAATCAACTCTTTTCTAAGAATAAATTGACTGTTGTCTTAAACAAATATAAGGGAACATAAATCAAATCAACTAAGTTGTTTTCTTTTGAAATGAGATACGTATTGGTGAATTAGCTTATGGAATATATACGGTAATAATGGATCAACAATATTTACAAATATGTTTTGCTTCTTCCTAAATTTTGACTTGGCAGGTACTCTCGTGGTCTTGGATTAATTTTGCGGGCTACATGAAACTGCTGCTTGACCTCTGAGTTTGCATGTAGGCAAGCATGATTACAAGGCCAAATGAACTAGATGATTTTCACAAGCTGAAAATAAAGCTGCAATATGGGAGGGAATAAACTCTACTTAAGTGGATTGAACTCTGTGATATCCAAATAGATGTTTTTATAAACCATTATTTTCTTTGGCGCGGGTTTACGACACAGAAAAGAAATCCAATTCTAGAAGTCCAAAAGTCCTCTTTTGGAGCCCTAATACCAAAGTGATATGGTAGAGAGATGGAACAATTGAGAAGCCTTAATAGATATATTAAAGATACTATGTTCAAAAACTTGCTTAGAGAATGAAATGACCTACATAGTTGAATAGTTGAAAATCCTTTTAAATAGAATCAACATATCACACTTGATTGTCATTTGGCCCGTGTAGATGCATTGTAATCTAGAGTTTCATTGGTTATGTTATCATTCATGCAATTCAGCCGAATTTTGGGAATAGAAAAATTACCCCAAACTATAGGAGTGATGCGTAATTACCCCTTTGTAGTGAGTCAATACGCGTGGAACCCACGAGACCATTTCTATACTTCTCATTGGGCGAGAGGTAGTGTTATGTGGGGACGCATCCCCTAGATTTTGGAGACATCTTTGACGTCCTGAATGTTTTGGAGACTTGGGGACTTAGAGGGGACATCCCCTATTTTTAAAAAATCTTTTAAAGTTTTCTTATGTTTTTCCTTTTAAAATGCTGTTATTATTACCGAGAACATTAAATTATGATCTTGAAAGTACCTAAAGTACATTAAACACAATGTAAATCCCTAATTTTCATTGGATGCAATTAATTTTTTTTTATATATTATTTTAATAGCCGTCCCTCTGCCGTCCCCAAAATTTGGGATTTTTTTACTGTTCTAGAAATCCCGTCCCCTTGTTCCCCCCGTTCCTGAGACTTAGGTAACTATGGTGAGGGGTGATTGCTAGAGAAGTTCGTTCCGTTCATTTGTCCCTAATATTTTTATGAATTTTGGATCATTTCCTAGATTTTAGGAGGTTGGGACCTTCACCATTAGTCTCCTCATGGGGGATTTACCCTAAAGGGGCCTTTTTACTATTGACATTGTTCATGCTCTTGAAGATTTTTAAGTGTATGTGTCTGTTATAACTAACTTATAAGTGCCCTGAGGAAAATTTGTTCCTATTGAGAAATTGCATTGGACTGAAAGCATTCCTTTTTCTTTTATTGGCAATCTGATTTGTGGGGCAGTTGGAGCAACATTATCCTACAACATCAATTTTGATGCAATAAAGATCTCTTGCTAAGGGTTTGATTTCTAATAACTTCCACACTCTAATTATTTCTTGTTGGAAGACGTGCACTAGGAAGAAATAAAGAGAAGCCAAATTGCACACATTTGAAATTGCTTGTCCGTCTATTTATTATGAATGATGTAGTTACAAAGCAGTTGATATAGTTACAACCAGTTACAACCATCTCATTAGTTAAATAATTAATGAAGTTTTTATTTAATAAGCCTTACATTCTAATAGCCCCTCTTAAGGCTTATCCTATATAAAGCAAAAACAAACATTGTAACAAAACTAGAACCAAACAAAACTACGTAATCTTCAGAGGCTTTCACTTCGAAAGCAATGCTATCCCTAGGTAGGCTCCATCAAGCTGCTTCGTGACCTTCGTAAAGGTGTAGCTCCCGAGCTGAATTCCCGAGTTCTCGGATTCCACCTCCCCGAACTCCCGAATCACAGATCTCCCAAATTTTTGGACAACCATCCATATTGAGCCATCCACAAGCTCCATCAAGTTGTCTCATGACCCTCTTGACGGTATAATTCCCAAGATCACTAGTCTCTCGAACTATCTGAGCAACCAACCAAACCAAGCTGCATCTACCCTGTATCCTTTCTTGCCTTCAAAGTTTAGAGCATTTTTATTTTACGTATTTGTCACTGTCCTCGCTTTCCACCTTCTGCATCTGGTGGGTCTTCAACCATGGCTATATTGGCTGTATTTGATATGATTTTAGACATTCAATCTCCTAGTTTTCTTTATCTGATCTTCTACGAGAGTTTTTGGTTCTGGAATAAAATGCACTTTCTTGTTGAGAATGACCTTCTGCATCTTCTGCAATTCATTTTTCTTCAGCTAGAAGAGCTGAAATCATATCTAGAGATTGAGATTAAATTTGACTGAGGGTAAAAACTACATTGCTGTATTTCGAAGACAAACTATTCAATAGGATAGCTTTGGCATCCTCATTCTCAATCGCAACTTTGACTTTTGCTAGTTGTCTGATTAGGGACCTCTAATTATTGACCTGACTTGACATAGAGACTCCATCCATTTTGAACCTATATAACTGAAGTTTTAGGGAAATTTTGGCATTAACTGCTTTCTATCCAAATAATTTATTTAGAGCATCCTAAATTTCCCTGGATGATTTGTCTGTCTACATGATGAAGTTTAGAGTCGGAGAGAGCAAGGCCAATAATAGATTTTGCTCCATCATCTCTGCTCTGCCAATCTAACAATTTAGATGCATTGGTGAGTGCTTTCTCTTTCTCGTTTACTATGCCCCACAAATTTTTATTTATAAGTCGCATTTGTATTTTCACTTTCCATGTATGAAAATTTAGACCAGAATATTTTTCTACTAGAATTTCCATAAAATAAAATAAATACTTCTGCACATTTACTGAGATGAGGAAATAGAGAATAAAATACCAGTTCTTTGCTGCAACTTGTGATGTGCACAGTTCCGTGCTCTAGCAGATAGAACAAACAATCCAAAACTTTGTTGTGCCCTCGAATTTGTTTGTGAATGTGTGACTAGAAATAACTCTTTTAAACCTTCCGTGACTGTATTATCTTCGGATTTGCTGGGTTTCTGTGCCCTAGCGCAGGATTTGTGTCTATTTTGTGGCTATTTCATGCTCAAAAAATTGCGAATGTATTTGGAAGACGTGCTAAAAAAAATCACAACTTTGTCTCTGCTATGTCCCTTCCATGAATTTGGCCCTCGTTTCAATGGCGGAAATGCCTGTAAACTTCAATGAAATGGGTGGAAAAATGACTATGTAGTTATGTGCCTGTATATGCCCTCAGAAAAAAACTCTAATAATATTTCAGAACTGTGAAACCCAACTGTATATTAATGGCTCGCGGAGTGTATATTCACTTAATGGCCTGAGGACTATATATGCACGACTGCAACTGAATAATGGTGATTTCATAACTGTTTATTAATGGTGCGACTGTATTTTTGTGATTGGAACTGCATAATGGTGCTCTTGAGTTGAAAAATGTGAATTTGCCCTCGTGTCTGACGTCTGTGCCCCTCAATTCAAACTTCTTCTCTCTTTCCTTGCTTTTCTCGCCCTGATACCAATGTTGGAGGATGTGCACAAGGAAGAAATAAAGAGAAGGTGGTTTGCACACATTTGAAATTGTATGTCCGTCTATTTATTATGAATGATGTAGTTACAAAGCGGTTGATATAGTTACAACCGGTTACAACCATCTCATTAGTTAAATAACTAATATAGTCCTTATTTATTTAATAAGCCTTACATTCTAATATTTTTCTATTGATGTATTCCAACAGATTTTATCAATGAAATATAGCCCCAATGTTTTTATTAGGGCTTACTTTGTTTATGTAGTGCATTGTTCTTTGAATCTTTCTTTCTTGGCATCGTTCTAAATTACAAAAAGAAAAACTAGAAATTTAAAAAAAAGAAACTAGATAGAGGTCATAACATGATGTGAAGTTTGGCCCCTATTTTAACAAGTTAGTGTACCTTAGAGAGAATAAAAATAGAGCAAACGCTGATAGGAAAGACTAACCACATTCATACCACGAAACCTATTAATACGTCAGTGTATGAGAATTAACAAATTTTCCACTCTCGTCATTAAACCTAGTGGTTATGCATAATATTTAACACAATGGCTTGTGTGTGCGTGTCAATAAACATCAGCAAATATCTAGATATATATTCTGAAGTATGTGTACTTGTTTCTTGTATTGTCCATTACTGTGCTCAGAAGGAAAGAAAAATTGTGGAGATAGGTGGCTAGAGATGGGGCACGTTGCATCCAAATTTCATCAAACACTATCTGTAGCCTATAGTTATAGAAGATGATTGGAGAAGTCTTTTCTATAGTTAAGAAAATGATCACAATCTAGAACCAGAAATGGTGTCTAGCATATCTAAGAAAAATCTGAAGTGGCAATATAGATATTTCATGAACTTCATAGTTGCATGGGTTAGGGACTGGCTGTGTCAATCCATGTCAAAGATTTGGGTCCACCTATCATCAAAATTGCTTCTTCTTTTTTCTGTTTATGTAGCTCACAACAGAACTTTCTATTTCAGAACTCTTCTTGAAGATTTTGTTAACACCATTTGGGAAACTCAACTATAAATATAGTGAGTGCACTTGATCATCTAGAACACACAACTGTTTGACTATCAAAGCAGGCAAAGGTGTGGATCGGAAGATTTCACGCCTCAATTCTGCGAGGTTGTCTTGGATATTTTCTGGCTTCGAAGGAGCAGAAACATGTGTGAATCGTCCTACCCTGCCAGGAAAGACTTGGCTATCCAAAGTCCTCCAAGGGTATGAGGGACTATTCATTGTGTGACATTTTCTAGAACTGGAGCGTAGTGCAAGGTATAGCCTGATCTGGGACTGTTTAGATGGTATTACTACTACGGGAGCCATGTAGATGTATTTTGGTTTGAACTGGAGCCGTATGAGATGTTTTAGGTGAATATTTTGCAAGATGGGAGGTCGTTGTCCTGCAGATCAGTGTGTTGTTTTTGGTGTTTTGATGATGTTTGGAGTGCATGAATGGTTATGTTTTGGTTTTGGAAGTTTTGTATATTGTGTTGAAGTGTCTTGTTGTTTGTTTGATATAAATGCAAGTGTATTTACTTCAGTAATGGAAAGCAAGTAAAAATTAAACTACTGCTGCAAGCTAGGATGAAATTTCTGAAAATCTAAACACTGTGATAATGAATAACAAAATACATCTATATTTCCCTGAATGCAAATGCAAATTCTCGGTTCTATATTATATGAATGCACTGACGATACGTTAAGTCTCTTTTTTAGGTCTTTTCTCTTTTAAATGTCTCTTCTAAAACAATGGAATGAATAAGCAGATCTTAACTTTTAAATGCAAATGAAATGAATTAATTCTAAAATATGCAGACCTGAAATAAATCTCAGATATGAGACAAATCTCAGGGCAAATCAATGATCTTAATCTAACAGAGCTTCAAAACAATACCCATCTATTTTTTTTTTTTTCCAAAATGAAAGTAATGAATTGCAACTACAATGGATTTAAACCCTGGACGCAAAGAGGTAAAAAGATGAGCACAAATCTGAAGCTAATCTCAGATGTGGTATTTTAGCTCAGAGCAAGGATATGTAAAGATGAAGCTAATGACAATCAATAACCTTATTGCTAGCTAAACTATGTTTTTCTTTTTTTTCCAATGAATCTTTTCAAAAGTAAATGAAGTAGATGAAAATAACAAGATCAATAAGCTAAATTAACAAATGAAAATAAACAAAACAAATAAAGATCAACTGCTCTCCAGTGGTGGAAGGCTGGGCTAAAGTTGATGCTTATACCCTTAGAACAACTATCTCCAACATCATCTTCAGCCCAATCTTGAGAGGAACGTCATTGCATCCTCTCTTTTTATTGCAGCTTTGAAGCTGCATTCCGACTTAAATTAGATTGAGTAGCTATAAGATTTGATTTTTAATAAGTGGAGCCATACGTTTTTTAAATTATTAGATGGTGCAAGGAAGACTTAAGACTATCTTGGTGTCTTTTTACTGTTTGCAAGGCCCAAATAACAACATTCATTGAACGATAACAAATTTTATTCAACTTACTCTGGGAAAATTCAATCTTATTTCCATAGTTATGCAGGGACACGCCCACACCTCCACCACCTGCTCCCCATCCTGCATCTATACCGGACATTGGGGATGTCTTATGGACATGGGGTTGGGGGTGAGGCAACCCTCTAAGCACCAGAATTGCAGAAAAAAGGGGACGTTCCCTGAACTTGTGAGACATTTCCAGGATGTCCTTGAAACTGCTGCCAAAACAAATTGCCAATGTGGATTCCATGATCTCCTTGGGATGGTTGAGTGATGTCGTGGAAATGACCCTATGTTCCCTCTGCTTACTGCATCAATACAAATTTAAAAAAAAACTATAAAGCAAGAAAAGAAAAGACAAATTAAAAGATCAAACCCTAACATTAAAAATAATATAAAATGTTATAAAACTGCTGTTAGAATATGCGGAGAGAGGAAAAATAAAGAATAGAATGTACAAAGATGGAATGAAGAGAAACCGGAATGCACACTGTACAAATGAGTTGTGTGTCCGGGTATTTATTATGCAAAGACGGTTACAAAACTAGTTAGCGGTTACAACCGCATAACCATACAAAACACTTATAAAAAGGGGAAGTCTTATTCATTTATTCCTACACCCCCTCTTAAGACTTACCCTACATAACTCAAAAACAAACAATCTAACAAAATAGAACTACGCTATCTTCAAACACTTTCACTTTGAAAGCAATGCTATGATAAGGTAGGGCTCCATCAAGCTGCTTCGTAACCTTCGTAAAGGTGTAGTTCCCAAGCTGAATTCCCGAGTTCCCGGATTCCACCTCCCCAAACTCCCGAATCACAGATCTCCCGAATTATTGGACAACCATCCATATTGAGCCATCCACAAGCTCCATCAAGTTGTCTCATGACCCTCGTGAGGGTATAATTCCCAAGATCCACAGTCTCCCAAACTATCTAAGCAACCATCCATACCGAGCTTCATCTACCCTGTATCCTTTCTTGCCTTCAAAGTTTAGAGCATCTTTATAGCACGTATTCGTCACTGTCCTCACTACCTTCTGCATCTGGTGGGTCTTCCACCATGGCTATATTGGCTGTATTTGATATGACTTTACCCTTGAGCACATCATTGGCTCGAACACGACAATCCCATGCTGTGTGACCTCTTTTCCTACAATAATGACATTCAATCTCCGACTTATCTGATCTTCTATGATATTTTCTGGTTCTAGAATAGAAGGCACTTTCTTGCTGGGAATGACCTTCTGCATCCTTTGTAGTTCGTTTTTCCTCAGCTAGAAGAGCTGCTATCATATCATCTAGAGATTGAGATTGAATTTGACTGAGAGTAAAAACTACATTGCTATATTTTGAAGATAGACTATTTAATAGGATAGCTTTGGCATCTTCGTCCTCAATTGCAGCTTTCACTTCTGCTAGTTGTCTGATTAAGGACCTTAGATTATTGATGTGGCTTGACATAGAGACTATGTCATCCATTTTGAACCTATATAACTGAAGTTTCAGGGAAAATTTGGCATTGACTGCTTTCGCTCCAAATAATTTATTTAGAGTATCCCAAATGTCCTTCGATGATTTGTCTAGGTCTACATGATGAAGTTCAGAGTCAGAGAGAGCAAGGCCAATAATAGCTTTCGCTCTATCATCTCTGCTTTGCCATTCTAACAATTTCGATGCATCGGTAGGTGTTGTCTCTTTCCCGTTTACAATGCCCCACAAATTTTTATTCATAAGTTGCATTTGTATTTTCACTCTCCATGTATGAAAATTTAGACCAGAATATTTTTCTATGGGCATTTCCATTTTAATAGAATAAATACAACTGCGTATTTTGGCAATGAATAAATAAAATAAAATAAAATACCAGTTGCACAGTTCCGTGCCCTAGCGCAGGGAGTCTTTTTGCTTCTGTGTCTTTGAAAAATATTTGTGCCCTAGCAATTCGTGACTGTAAAATGCAGCATATTAGCGCAAATCGCGACTGTATTTTCGTGCTCAAAAATACTGTTAATTTCCTGAAAAACGTGCCATTTGCGACTGCATTCGCGACTGTATTTTCGGGACTTTTTTTTTTAGAAAAACGCAAGTGTATTCTTCTGATTCGCGACTGTACAGCGTGATTTTTCGTGCCCTAATGGCGCACCCTTGATTTCCGACTGCAGATTTTTCTATGCTGTTGTTTCTAAAATCCGTCAATGAAAAACCCGCGATTTTTCTTCAGTCTTCGTTATGCCCTTGTGCCTCTATTTTATCTTCAGATGGCTGGTAATGACAAAGATGAATGCGGAAGTCTATGATTCGTTTTTGAGCTTCACGAAAAGTTTTGATGCTCTTTCACGTGCCCTAATGAGACTGTCACGAAAATATCTCACTTCCTCTCTATGCTTGCCCCACGCTCTGATACCACTGTTAGAATATGCGGAGAGAGGAAAAAGAAAGAATAGAATGTACAAAGATGGAATGAAGAGAAACCAGAATGCACACTGTACAAATGAGCTGTGTGTCTGGGTATTTATTATGCAAAGACGGTTACAAAACTAGTTAGCGGTTACAACCGCATAACCATACATAACACTTATAAAAAGGGGAAGTCTTATTCTATCCTCCCAACTTCACTAACAATTGCCAAGACCTTTGACTACCAATATCTATTGCAACTATGCAAAAGGAAGAATTCAGTAAATAGAGAAGAAGAGGATTGCAAATTTGAGATTGTGTGTTCAGTCTAATTAGAAAGAGTACCAAGATACATAGAAGATGGTTGATGTTTAGAACACACTTACATCCAACTTGTAATTTCAGATTTATAAGTATGCCTTATATTCCATAGGTGGTTCTACTCGCAACTAATCAATACACATATTCCTTTTAGCCTGAGAATGGCAACATTTAAGAGTCTGATTCACTATCTTGACACAATCTACTCAATACCTGTCAATGTCATTGTATCTCCAACGATTTTACGACACTTGA
Organism: Taxus chinensis; assembly: GCA_019776745.2. NCBI lineage: Eukaryota > Viridiplantae > Streptophyta > Pinopsida > Cupressales > Taxaceae > Taxus > Taxus chinensis. The sequence goes on along the minus strand of CM034150.1, from coordinate 12,563,820 downwards.
AACAAGATAAGTCGATTTTTGACCTAAGCAGTAATGGAATATTGGATAAATATGCTATTCCATTGAAACACAAACAATTTTAGTGACATTTAAAGTCATGTCTCGCAATTTGTTAGATATTCTCTATTGCAATTTGCATAGATATATATAACAAGGTTTGGGACATATGTGCCCTGATCGCAGCTAGTTTACCACATTCACTTCAAACTGGATTTTCACAATGCTAGCTATGAACCAAAAACTCATTGTCTTTCTTCATGCAGCCTTTTCATCATATTAACATTTCTATTGAGTCAATTTTCCAAATCAGGATGGAAAAAGTGTTGTTTTCAGTGTATGACCTGGTAGCAGCTGGTCCCAACAGAAGAAAGAAACATTAATTCTCAAATTTAGATTCTGGTAATACCAAGTCTTGAACTATTACCAGATGCATTCAGATCAATTTCCAAAATGTGAAGATACATCTCACTCTTCTTGTCAGAAGATTGCCCTTTAGAGCTTTGGATTAAGAAATGGGCAGCAAGTCTAGTGAAGTCATTTAGTTGTAACAGATACAACTACCCAGGATTCCAAACTGCTAGATTATACTTCCATAATGGACGGAATGCCCTCTATTTGTGTAAGCAATGATTTTACGCTCACCCATTTCCTAATAGACTCTCTTCCAAATGAATTCACTTTCTCCTCCTAGTTACACTAAGTCTCTACTAGGATTGCCTGATGGACGTATTAAAACATGAACCTGTTTTGATACCTCTTTCTTCTTGATAAAGTGAGGCTATTGCTTCAGGATTACTTCTCAAATTGCATCGAAAAGAAAGTGATGCTGTATTCAAGGTAGCTATTACTGCAGTTTATTGACCTTCTTTGCATAATCATCTCCAAATTCAGTGAAGCTGATCCAGGGTTGCAATTAGTTCTCTAGCCTGGGACAATCCTCCAAAGGAGCAAACTCAATCATGAGATTATCAGATTTAATAGGTCAGATTAACTCAGTACATGAGATTGAGAAGAATCACGTCCCATTTCTGAGTTTCACGAGATCCAATTCTTGGACCATATTGGCTTTCAAGACCAGGTGGATAAGTCATTATCATCTTGTAATTGTCTTAAACAAAGATGTTTCATAAACCCTCCTTACAGGCCTATCAGGTACGACTTGTCTACAAGAAGAGGATCTTTAATACAACCATTAATTGCCTACCCATAGTTAAACTGAATCGGCTATAACTACCAAGTTGCTCCATACACTATTCAAATTTATCATCTAACCACGTCAAAGTGGTAGCTTCTTCTCCCTCCTATGAGGGTTGACTAACTGATTCTCATCAGATAGGAGAATACCAGCTACAAAGGAACTCCTACACCAATTTCAATGGCTTGCTGTATGGGTGCAGGGTCCTCGATACTTGATTCAAGTGGAAATGAATTGCAATTTCGTTTACAACTTGCCTATCTTGGAACAGGGTCTTCAAGCTCTTCAAGAGTGTTTCCACCAGATTAATAAAGTCTTCTTATCCTCTGTAAAGACCTCTGAAGGTTTACTAGGGCATGAATATCTTCAACAAATCATTCAAAACCGCTTCAGGTCTTTGAATCTCTCGTTAGAACTCATTCTTCTTGATTTCTTAATTCTGACTGATTCAACCACTATACACTCTGGCACAGTTTTCAAAAGGAGTGCCACTTTTGTAACATAACAAAAACCAAACTCAAATACATACATGCAATGGTATGATCAGTGTTCTCAATCCTCTTACAAACCTTGAAGGTCTCTATCAATGAGGCTCACAATCTGTACACATGCATTTCAAAGCTACAATTTTCGCACCCAAGAACAAAGAATGTCAATGCTGTTACACAGTTTGTTTGCAAAGAAAACTTCTTCCCTTTTTTGAATCTTGGAGCTCAATCTACCTTCTCATTTGAATGAATCCAATAAATCATTGTACAAGTTTGCTTAGGTATATGTGTTCACAAGTCCCTTAAACCGAATTTGAGCATGCTTTAGGCCCTTGGTCTCATGATTAACTCCAGACACTACACTAAGACAAAACAGTACTAGAACTCCCTGATGCAGGTTACTAAACTTTTAAAACACACATTTATGACGCCTAGACCTCTATATTTGTCTTATGCAGATGCATGAGAAACCATGAATGATCCAAAAAAAACCCTACATTAAATCACCTAACTCAAGCCAAAAAGTCCTTCAAATTTCAAATTTGCACTTTTGGAGTAAAATTGCATAATTCAAATTTTGAAAATTCTAGATCAAAACAAACACTCCTAAGATGACTCTAAAGGACCTCTGAACCCACCAACACATAATTGACAAGCCAAAATTTGGAGATTTGCAAGCCATATTTACATGATTGGAGTGATCCTCCTGCATCACATTCCTCAAATCCGGGAAATGTTTTTCAGTCCCAGCAACCCCGACCCGCATCCCCATGTCCTCCTCGTGTAGATTTAGGTAGTGTTACGTGGGGACGTGTCCCCTACATTTTGGTGACGTCCCGAATCCGTTTCAGGATCTTTGGGATAATTGGCAGGGACATCCCCAAGTTTTAAAATTTGACTTTCAAACGTTTTAGTGATGTTTTTACTTAACCATTAAAAAGCTGTTCTTTTTACCAAGAACATTAAATTATAATTGGGTTGAAAGTACCTAAAATACAATTTAAATTTCTAAATGTGATTGAAAAAAGATAAAATATGGAAATATTAATTTTGATGTATTATTTTTTTAGACGTCCCCCTACTGTCCCCAAAATTTGGGAATTATTTTTCTGTCCTGGAAACCCCATCCCTCTCTACCCCCGACCCCAAGACTTAGAGAACTATGGATTTAGGTAACTACCCGTATTTCATATGTAGCAAATGTATGGAGGTTTTCAAGGAAAAGCATTGGTGAAGTCTTCCCTTCTGAGCAGTATGATGGGTACCCTTTTAAGCATGGTTAAGTGTTTCACTTGGTTCTTGTGCACAGGTGCTGTCCGGGATGGGAACAACGGAAAAAAAGGATGTCTTGGTTTAGGCTGGGGCATGTTGAAGAGGCCTTTGCATTGAGCTACTGGCTGGATCAACTCTGCTTCCTTTGCTCCCTTTTCTCACATAATTTTTTTCCCTCCACATTATCCATCTCAAATCATCTCCAAACTAGAGTGAACTTGCAAGATTTTTCTTGCTATAGACATGCTTGCACCTCATTCTTTCTTCCCAATTCCTTGGAGCTTAATGCAGTTTACTCTTTCAGCTTTGAATTATTTCATTTGTTATGACTTACGTGCATAAACAAGTTGATTGTATTTTCTGTTGTTATTGTAGAACCTATTAGAAACTTTTAGCTAGGACATTTGGCACTTAGTTTACCACGAAAAACAGTTGTACAATATCTCGTTGGACATTTAACTATGACATCCAGGCCTCCATAAACTGAGGATTATTTATCACGATTTTTCGTCGAAGCGAAAGGAAAATTTGCCCTTATGTTTTTTATAAAAAGGGGCAAAAATATTATATTAACATAAAGAGGACCTCAATGACAGGGGCACAAAGGACTGAAGCGTAAAGCCCAGGTTTACTTTGAAGAAGATACATGAACCAGAATGAACAGAGACAGACAGAGAGCAATATCAAGAGCATCCTATAAGAGAATTGGTCTGAACTAGTGATCATGTGGCATGGTGAAGTGGAATACTGAAGTATGTTGAAGTAGTGGTAACGTTGTCTTTGAAGTGATCTTGACAAGTATCCTGGTGCTTCAAAGGAGCGCCAGAGAGGTCTGGTTCGTGCATTTCAGACTCCAGTCTCCTTTTAGCATGTTCAAACAAAAACACTCATTAACAACATTCAATATTTTGTACGGCTCAATGATAATGTTTGTGAGGGATTCCACGGAGTCCTGAATGGAGCTAATCCTAGCCTGCTGATGGATTCAAAGCTTCCCCACAGTGGATAAAATTCTCTCCAGGCATGGATGGTGAATTCTTTGTTTTCTAAATGTAAGTTCAAGTTGCTGGATGTTATCAGATATTTTGGACATGGCAGCAAGGAAAACGTCATGATGGGTAACTGAGGTTTTAGGTGGAAAGGGAGGTGGGAGAGGGTTTTGAGGTGATTGTGATGTTTGGTGGGAGCAGGTTTCAGAATGGAGCCACCATGCAGAAGATGTGGAAGATCATTGTAAGGATTGTGCCGGAAAGGGATAGCAATGGGGGGCATGGCTGCAGCGCTGGGGTGGATGTCCAATCTTCTGAATTAGGGATTGAAGGAGCGGGGAGGTAAAGGAATAGAAGGTTTTAAATGGAGCTTCTTACTGCTAAGATAGTGATGTGAATAATAGATACCAGAAGAGAAAGCTTTGGTGAACAAAGACCCAAAAGAAGGCATTGATTCCATATACTTGGTGAGATACTGCTCTCTTATGGGCTGCATCTGAGATGTTGCCGAGTGCTGGGGACTAGTTCATGCTCATTTCACTATCATCATCTGCCACACGAATGCAATGCTGTGGGGAATTATGCATCGTGGCAGAGTAAGTAGTAGAAGGCTGCTGTTGAATTCAAAGATGTGGGGAGCAGGTTTATGAAATCTGCATCTTTGCCTGAAGTAGACTTTCATCTGTTGGATGCTGAATTTGCTTTGAGCTGATTTATGCTTGGTTCTGCTCCTATTTATACACTCAGGAGCTCTTCTTGTCTGCTGTCTCATTCTTGAAATTACAAACAAATTTATGGAGGTACGTGACTGTTTGGAGGAGAGAAGTTTATACAGATTGGAGCAAATTTCGGAGACAATTTTCTTTGATTTCAAAGCTGCTTGCAAAACAGCTTTGTGAAGAGGTTGGTTGGCAATTGAAGGATTAATAATTGTGGGGGGTGGTTCGAAATTGGAGAAATCACCTTTGCGTATGGGGTGAGATGTTGGATCGGTTTCAATAAACACATCAGTGTCAACTTTCTAAAATTCTTCTCAGCTGTCCATTATTTTGCAGATCAGAGGGATTTTGATTTGTGTCACCTGGATATTTGGAGCAGGCTTTAGGACATTCTCAAGGTCAGAAGGGAATAATCAATTTGAAGCAGTAAAGTAATATAAAAGACTGACCCTAGCAGACCATGCAATCCGAGGAAGAAATATCACACCATATTGATTTGCTTGTGTTATCCAATGTATGTTCCTCTGTGGTAGGGTGAGTCGTGGGATGTGAGAGATAAGGACAGATGGAAGTGTTGGTTTCACTGCTGCCTGGAACTTGGAAGTGGTGTGTGGGAGGATGGAAAGAGTAAAGTGTGAGATCACAGGAGAACAGTAAATTACAAAACCGTTGCCACTAAAAGAGAAAAAGGTTGCCACATCAGGCTGTTGTGAAGGAAAAGGGAGTGTAGTTGTCTGGTAATTTGTCTTGAAGTGGAGGACATAACTCATTCATGAGGATATTCGTATAGAGGTAGCTACTTTGTGCTAGAGGGAGTAGCTTGTGTATGCATTTTGCCACAAATATGGGCTGCAACTCAACCTGGAAATCTACAGCATTAATAGAAATATATACTATGATGGAAAATTCAAGTAAAGAGAAAAACAACTACCAATAGAAATATAGGCTATGCTGGAAAATATAAGGGGAAACAATTACCAATTGCAGGGAAGCCATGCCGAAATGAAGCACAATAGAGCTTCAAATAATTGATAGTACAAGTATACATATACAATATTTTAGGCAATTTGAACATTTTATCTTCTCTTTCCTGGGAAAGAAAACACATGCTACACTAAAAGACGATGGTTAGGAATGGTGCTGCTGGCTGGACTTCACTGTTTTGTAACATGTTCAAGTCACAAATCTTCAATCAATAGAATAGGCGGGTATTAAAATAGGCTGTCTTTTTTTATAGTTAATTGCTTAGCAGTCAAAAGTGTGGAATATAGCTTTAATTTGGTGCAGTTGCAAATAGATCAAAATTGTGGACTACAAGCTTTGATTTACGCCCCATGTGTAATGTCCCTCTTTCTCAGATAGTTTGGTCAAAGACCTTTGGCATGTTTTGTCTACCCGACGGCCAAAGGGTGTTTTCAAGGGTGACTTCGGTTTATTAATTTTATTATATTGTGCTAAAAAATAAGTAAAATATCATTAAAGCACATATTATTAATTAATAGACTGTTTAAGTGACTTTAACTTAGGGAAATGCATTTAAATAAATTAATAAATTATTTAATGTGCATTCCTAAGGCAAAAATGCGTCTGGGTTGGAAAAAGGAAATAATTAATTAAAAATTAATTACGAGGATTTGGAAAAGTGCGACTTGTTCCTTTGGAAGGTTTTTTGGCTATAAGGGAAAAATGCGACTTGGAAAAAGGGCATTCAGATTATTATTATTTTTTCCCGGCAATTAGCACTGAGCTTTTGCAGACAAAATCCAAGGACGAAAACCCTTTGGATTATTTCTCTTGCGGACAGAAACCCCAGGAACAGTGAGAGAAGTTTCCATTCAGGGATCTTCATGGTATTCACAAGTTTTTATTATTCTAGTAGTTAGAGAAATAAATTGCAGCAGTGGGCATACAGACTTCTTCTAGAGTGGGGCGACTTCTACAGTTGTTTTATGCAGTATCTGAGGTACTTTTCGTGATAGATAATTATTGTAATTCCCAGCATCAGATATATATCAAATCGATTTGGTTTGAATCATTTACAATGGGTTTTTTGGACAATCTTTATTATTTATCTATCTGCAGATTTATAATTGTATCGCCGTAATATTTAGTATCAGAAATCGTTATTAAATACATGACTTAATTGTTTATGAAGAAATCTGCCTGTTAAACCATAGGCGCCTTTTCTGTATTCACCCGGTTTGCGGGATTTGTTTATTTAATTTATCTATGCAGTTTTAGAATGGTGTTCTATGGATCCTTTTGATGTTATCAGTTTAGATTTGAGCCAGAGCAATATATATTAAAACTAAAAATAAAAAATATTCAGGCAAAAAGGTGTTTGGGATCTTTCAGCGGTATCGGAGCAGTGTATCCTCCCAGCCTGTGTAGGAAGGAAGCAGAGAGTGTATTAAAACAAAAATCAGCTTTGAATGCAGCACAGAGAGGACGGTCCACACAGATACTACACCCTCAGATGAGCACGACTCGAAGCTGGTATTGCAAGAGGTGACATAATGGAATATTTGGGTGAAAAACCTGAGAGTCCTCAAGAGGCACATGTAGATCCAAATAGGGATTTCATTCGGGATATGGCAGCCACTCAGAGGCAGTTGTTACAAACCATGGAGCGCATGGGCACTACCTTGGACAGGTTGGCACTAGATAGGCCGCGGGACATGCACGGTAGGAGGGATAGATCCGTATCAGTTGCTAGTGGTTACAAGGATCATAGCAAATCACCTTCAGAGCTTGGGAGTGTTAGGGGATCGCCACGCCGTGAGTGAAGGCATACTCATACAGATGAGAGGAGACCTACGCAGACTGCAGATAGGCCTATGCAGCCTAACTTCATGCCTAGAGGTGACCCACCAGAGATTGAGGGACGACCGAAAGAAGTAGCTTTTTCGGATACTATTATGGCAGTCAGTGATGAGTGGAGGAGTTTACCGCAGCATGTGAGGGATGTATTTCCCCTCCCACAATATTGTGCTCAGAGGAGAGAGCATGAGGGCTGGACATGACAGGAAGCCTAGAGCGCAACAGAACAGGGATTTGCAGCAGGTTACCTATAAGGTAACCCTCTCCACTTTTGATGGTAGTGGAAAGATCAGTGCCAGGGCTTGGATTCACAAGCTCGACACCTATCTTACCCTCAAACCCATGAGGAAGCAGGAGGCCATACAGTTCGCTACATTACACCTTGAGGGGGTGGCTTATGATTGGTGGCACCATGGATTAGTTACACAAGGTCATGAGCTTCTACGGTCATACAGGGATTTCAGCGAGAGGTTGATTGCGAGATTTGATCGTAAGGATGTGGAGCTGTATTACAGGGACTTGGCACAGCTTTGACAGAGTGGACACGATTCATACATCAATGAATTTCAGCAGATAACAGTTATGGTTCCGGAGATGCCTGAGAAGAGGGTGGTGATGTTATTTATAGAGGGCCTTTAAGACAGGATGAGAGGATTGGTCAAGGCTCTTAAGCCCAGGACATTGCATGATGCCATCCAGACGGCATTGGATTTGGACACATCCCCCACTTCCTATCAGCCCAATAAGAAGTTTCCCACGAGCTCCAGGCCATTTCAACGCTCTACTGTTCCGCAGAAGAGTGCACCACCTCCTAAGGTGGATCAGGAGACTCGTAATGAGCTAAGGAGGAAGAAGCTTTGCTTTCATTGCAAAGATCATTGGGAGCCTGGACATCGTTGCGTTGGTAAAGGCAAGGTGCATCTGATTGAGGTGATTTTAGACGGGGAGGATGATCACTCGCCAGATACAGATGCAAAGGATGAGGGCGGTGACCATGATGCATAGGGGGAGCAGCCCCAAATAGAGCTTGGCGAAAGTAATGCATTGGATTCATCAGATGTTACTATTGCTACACTCTCAGGAGTTCCTAGGTACCATCCCTTTCGGCTGAAGGGAGTGCTTAAGGGACAACAGATTGTTTGTTTGGTTGACAGTGGAGCTACGCACAACTTCATTGATGAGGGGTTGGCTGCGAAGCGAGGATTACAGGTTGAGGAATTTGAGGGGTTTAGTGTACGAGGGCAGATGGATTTGCTATTAGTTGCACTAAGAGGATTCCACGACTTAGTATTCAGATGGGGGACTACACATTGACCGATGACTTCTATGTTATTGGACTTGGTGAGATTGATACAGTATTGGGTAATCAGTGGTTACAGTCCCTTGGTAGATATGTGTAGGATTTCCGGAGGATGGAGTTGGAGTTTATGGTGGATAAGAAGAAGATTGTGCTTCGGGTTCTTTCTGACGGTGGACCTAGAGTTGTTTTAGCACGCAGGATGGAGTCTATAGTCAGACATGGAGAGGTTGCATGGACAGCCCAGTGTTTCATCTCATCCAAATCTTCTTCAGATAGTGAGCAACCTTTTCACATTGACATCCAGTCCATACTGGATAAGCACGGCCTAGTGTTTGGTGACATTCCTCCAGGTAGACCACCAGATAGAGGGTTTGAGCATGTTATAGAGCTTGAGGAGGGTGCTAAACCCGTGATGACTATGCCTTATCGCCATCCTAAGACATATAAGGATGAGATAGAGAAGGCCATTAGAGAGCTCTTGGAGACGGGACACATCCGTCCTAGTTCTAGTCCCTTTGCTTCTTTAGTTGTTTTGGTGAAGAAGAAGGATGGGACCATGAGGATGTGCATTGACTATCGTGCACTGAACAAGAAAACCATCAAGAACAGGTACCCCATTCCTCGCATTGACGAGTTGTTAGATAAGTTGCATGGATCTATTTACTTTTCGAAGATTGATCTTCGATCGGGCTACCACCAGATTTGAGTTTGGGACGAGGATATTCACAAGACAGCCTTCAAGTGTCACTACGAGCACTATGAGTTCTTGGTGATGCCATTTCGACTCACTAATGCCCCTGCTACATTTCAGTCATGTATGAACCATCTCTTCAATAGGCAGTTGAGATAGTTTGTGTTGGTATTTTTTGATGATATTTTGATATATAGCAAGACATGGGATGATCATTTGAGGCATCTTGATGAGGTACTGAGCATAATGGAGACTCGGTCTTTATTTGTTAAGATGTCTAAGTGTGAATTTGGACGTACGGAGATATTGTATCTAGGACATGTCATTGGGGCCACTGGGGTCAAGGTCCATCAGGAGAAGATACAGGCAATGCAGGATTGGCCACCAACCAGGAATATCTCTGACTTACGAGGATTCTTGGGGTTATGTGGTTACTATAGGAGGTTTGTGAAGGGTTATTCTCAGTTGGTAGCTCCATTGACAGATCTTACACGGAAGGGTGCATTCAGTTGGTCAGAGGAGGCACAGGTAGTATTTGAGAAGCTCAAGGTAATTATGAGCACCTGTCCAGTTTTGGCCCTTCCAAATTTCTCACGGCCCTTCATTTTAGAGTGTGATGCTTAGGGATTGGGGCTTGGGGATTGGTGCAGTTCTTATGCAGGATCACCATCCTATTGCCTTCGAGAGCCGGAAGTTGAGAGATAATGAGAGACTGTATTCCACCTATTATAAGGAGATGCTTGCCATTATGCATGCTTTGGCAAAGTTCAGACAGTATTTGGTGGGTGGAAAATTTGTGATGAGAATCGACCACAATAGTTTGAAATATTTCCTGGAACAAAAGGAACTCAATGAGAGGTAACGAAAATGGGTTAGTAGAATCCAGGCAATTGATTTTGACATTGAGTATGTCAAGGGGACGAAGAATGTAGTGGCTGATACACTTTCCAGGAAACCCCATCTCGCTGCCCTATGTTCTTTGAGCGGGATTTCAGCAGATTGGAAATCTCAACTGTTAGTGGAGTATTCCAAAAACACTTGGACATATGACATTATGGATGGAAAAATTCAAGATGGCCGGTATAAGGTAATAGCTGATTTGATTTTGTATAAGGGCAAAATTTACCTAGTTCCTGAATCTGAGCTTAAGGAATTATGCATGCTTTCCATGATGCACCACTTGCAGGACACCCAGGGTATTTTAAAACATACAGGAAAATTAGAGAGAGATTCTCCTGGGAGGGTCTCAAGGATGATGTCTTGCGCCATGTCCGTGAGTGTATGACTTGTTAGCAAAACAAGTCAGAGCATACTTTCCCAGCAGGTTCACTACAGCCATTGCTAATTTCGGAGCAAAAGTGAGAAAGTATTTCGATGGATTTCATTACAGGTCTTCCCGTGGTGCAAGCGAATGATCGCATCTATGCAGTAGTTGATCGGTTGACAAAATATGCACACTTTTTTGCTGTCCCAACCAGCTTTAAGGCACCTCATGTGGCTGATTTGTTCTTCCATCAGATATTCAGGTTGCATGGACTTCCGAAGAACATAGTGACCGGGATAGCAGGTTTATGAGCATATTTTGGCAGGAGCTTTTCCGTTTGGTTCACACTGAGTTGACTCCTAGCACTAGTTATCACCCTTAGATGGATGGGCAGACAAAGATTGTGAACAAATGGATAGAGGGTTATCTTCACAACTACGTTGCAGGATAGCAGAATGCATGGGTAAAGTTGCTATATTTATGAGTATTGCTATAACACCACTTACCATATGTCTATTGGTATGACTCCATTCCGAGCACTGTATGGGTATGATGCGAGATCTTTTGTTGATATGGCGTTTGGGGACAATAGAGCTCCCAAGGCTTAGGAGAGTTTACGGTATAGTCAGGACATCCTTAAGGTACTTAAGGAAAATATTCAGCAGGCCTAGAATCAACAGAAGATGTATGCAGATAGGCACAGAGTGGAGAGATCATTTGAGGTGGGAGACATGGTTTTTCTACGTCTTCAGCCTTACAGACAGAGTACTCTCAAGAAGAGTGGGGCTGAAAAGCTCAAGCCGCGATTCTATGGGCCATACAGGGTGTTGAGGAGAGTTGGTGGAGTGGCATATGAGCTAGAGTTGCATTCTGAGAGTAAGATACACAATGTCTTTCATGTATCTTGCTTGAAAAAGGCCTTGGGGCAGCACATTATGTCTTCTACAGAGTTACCACCCCTGGATGAGGAAGGGAGATTGGACTTAGTGCCAGAGGAGATCTTGGACAGCCGAGAGAGGAGACTGAGGAATAGAGTTATTCGAGAGTTCCTGGTGAGGTGGAAAGAGTTACCAAAGGAGGATACCACATGGGAGGGTGAGGTTATATTACAACATCTAGCTCTACAGTTGCTTGGGGACAAGCAATCTCGGGAGGGGAGGACTGTAATGTCCCTCTTTCTTGGATAGTTCGGTCGACGACTTTTGGCCTATTTTGTCTACTCGACAGCCAAAGGGTGTTTTCAAGGGTGACTTCGGTTTATTAATTTTATTATATTGTGCTAAAAAATAAGTAAAATATCATTAAAGCACATATAATTAATTAATAGACTGTTTAAGTGACTTTAACTTAGGGAAGTGCATTTAAATAAATAAATAAATTATTTAATGTGCTTTCCTAAGCCAAAAATGTGACTGGGTTGGAAAAAGGAAATAATTAATCAAAAATTAATTATGAGGATTTGGAAAAGTGCGACTTGTTCCTTTGGAAGGTTTTTTTGGTTATAAGGGAAAAATGTGACTTGGAAAAAGGGCATTCAGATTATTATTATTTTTCCCCGATGGTTAGCACTGAGCTTTTGCAGACAAAATCCAAGGACGGAAACCCTCTGGATTATTCCTCTTGCGGACGGAAACCCCAGGAGCAGTGAGAGAAGTTTCCATTCAAGGATCTTCATGGTATTCACAGGTTTTTATTATTCCAGCAGTTAGAGAAATAAATTGCAGCAGTGGGCATACAGACTTCTTCTAGAGTGGGGCGACTTCTTCTATAGTTGTTTTATGCAGTATCTGAGGTATTTTTCATGATAGATAATTATTGTAATTCCCAGCATCAGATATATATCAAATCGATTTGGTTTGAATCATTTACAGTGGGTTTTTGGACAATCTTTATTATTTATCTATCTGCAGATTTATAATTGTATTGCCATAATATTTAGTATCAGAAATCGTTATTAAATACACGGCTGAATTGTTTATGAAGAAATCTGCCTGTTAAACCCTAGGCTCCTTTTCTGTATTCACCCGGTTTGCGGGATTTGTTTATTTAATTTTCTATGCAGTTTTAGAATGGTGTTCTATGGATCCTTTTGATGTTATCAGTTCAGATTTGACCCAGAGCAATATATATTTAAAAAAAAAAAAAAAAAAAAAAATTCTGGCAAAGGGGTTTGGGATCTTTCACCATATAAGTTTTACTTTGTATTATGTTGAGCACCTATTTCTTTTTATTTCATTTCTTTCCACGTATAGCTTGAAAAATAATCACGTCTCTTAACTTTTGTGGGCTTGAAGGAATTCAATCAATTTCTGTGCAGATATTCTTTTGGGAATCATCTCTCTAAGATCAGATCCATATATGTGTTCTTGTTATACTGATTGCGTGTCTTATTCTTTGAGCAGGTTCGTTTTGGTGCCTGCAGCTGCACATTCCCACAGTATTGTGACTCTCAAATTCAAGTTATAGACAGAGTTAGACAATTATAGTGCAACATGGAAGTAGCATAATCGAAGTAAATAATTGTTTTGTCTTATATTTAAAGTTATCAGAGTTTATTGTCTTCAAAAATTCCAGAGAAACCGATTATTTCAAATAGCATCTGAATCTAATTCAGCAAATCGAAATTCTTAAGTGCTTCATGGTTCTAACTATAACGCTACCATGGACAAGAAGTATGGGAACAATTTTGGTTCAGTACAAGTAATCTCATAGACACACTGTTTCACATGTGCACTTTGATATAACTTCTAGATAAGGTAAATGGTTATTGCTCTTGGTTCACCAACTGTAAATCTTTGCATACAAACTCGTTTCATACATCAAATTTATTGTAGATCATAAAATCGGGTATCATTCGGATGCATATGGAAATAACAAAGCATGAATATCTCCTTGCCTTCCAATGGCTTTCCGAGGTAGCCACTGGTCAGTAAATGCCTCACATGTGAAATTACAGTATTAAATATGAACGAGGAATATTATTGTATTGTTAACTCTACTCAAGATACAGATAGGCAATGATCCTGTGGTGCTTGTGATTTTACAACTTCAATTCAACCTTACAATTTTTAAAAAATAGCCAATGAAAAACTGAATACGTCATTTCATTCCATTTAGCTTTGAAACACACTTTCCATGCATCTCAATTTACACATTAAATTTAACCATACAGGCATATAAGAGGAAAAAATATGCCTAACAATGGAAGTATCTGATTGTCACGTATATAAGATAAATGCATGCACATAATATTGCTCTATGGAGAAATAGAGTGCACTAATGCTCTAGATAGTAGTGGCTAGTTGAAGCAGGTTAGGAAGGACAGCTTGGAATTGGCCAATGGGGATGATGTCGCAATACATGTTAGCTTGTGAATGAGTATATTAGCTAGCCTGCTCCCCTCTTCGTGTGGCATAAAAAATCAAAAAAATTAAATTATTACAAGAAATTACTAGAACTGCCTTTTATTATATCAAGTCAAGTCGACTTCACATAATTAATGCATCTTGGAATTGCTTCTATAACTCTATATCCTGATCTGAAGTATTGTCCAACTTAATGAATAATACATTCAAATATTCTCCTATTGGGTGGGTAAATGGATGGAGAATACTAATAGTAACATCATCTTTCAAAATGGTTGCATGACACATACATAATGATTAGTTGTAAATTTATATAATACTATTTTTGAACAACTATTGTTAATTTGTTAAGTTTTTAACAACAAGAGACTATTTCACTGGTATATCGGTTCATTCAACAATTAAATATCTTACATATTAAACAGTGTTTGGTGTTGATTTATGTTAAACCATGAAAAGTCAACAATCATATTGCCCCTACCTATTACTTAAACTCAACACATTTTTTAATTACATATTTTAAATTATGTGAATGACATTTCTGGTTTGTCGGGTGGCAGTTTGGAGTGTGTCGTTCTATTGTAGCTGGTGCTAACTAGTGGAAAACCTTGTGGAACATGCATCTTCTATTTGAGTTGCCACCTCTTAGATTGTTCTGCCATGTGTTAATCTGCTCACATGCCACCACCCTTTGGTCGCCTCCATTGCCCGTTATTATCCACTCATGCTTTGTGTTATATATGACTAGCACGTGGTTTTTCAAATCGGTATATTGTTACAAGGATTTTGGAAGCTTGCAGGTGCACCGTATTACACCATAGGTATTGTGTGCTGTTTTTGTTTGTTGTTACATGTTCTCTTTTTAAAATATTTAGATTTGGGTTTGGTTTGGCTCTGAGGGCGAGCGGACGGGCGGGCACGATTCAAGGAAACAGACTTTTCAATCTTTTTGGGTCTTTGGTTGTTATTAGAATAGTAGAGAGAATACCCATTATCAGGTTTGTACATTTTTGTTTAAACACAAGGTTATATACAAGATTCCTTGATTGATTTATACCCAAATTTGGGTCTACTCATTTTGGATTTATTGGTTGTGTTATGTTGCATTGAAATTAACAGTTTACAAGAGTTTTAAATTTGTGCATTTGGTGTGCATTTGGTGTGTGTGTTGTTTACAAGAGATCGATATGACACTCTTTATGGTCGGCATAACTTACGTGACAAACTGTGTTTTTATTAAATCAATACCGTTATGGCATTATTTAGATGACATTAATGGTTGTATTTGGGTCATCGTATTCCCAATATGGAAAAGAGATAATTGCATATTTAAATTAAATAAACGTTTTTTGTCAGTTGGTTGCATATCTATTTTTGGGACAACATAAAACTAATTGTTTTAATGGGAGCTCAAACTCATTATGAAACTTGCAATTAAAAAGAAACATTGACTGAAATATGTACAAAATGGAAATAAACCCATTACGTGTTGAGCAATAAATTATTGTGTTTCAAACTACGAAAGATAAGTGACTAGTTGACATAGGCGGTTACGCCAAATGACAATTGTTAAAATATAACTTCTTGAGTTACTACTAAACTTTACCTTGCGGTAAATAAATTACAGTGCTTGATTATTATCATTGTTTTGATGATTTGGGCATGAGGTTAAAATTTGATGTTATGATGTTTTCGTACGTAAACTAAGATTTACGTTATCATGCTCGTAGCAAAGCTACAAACATGATACCATAAGTTCTCACCTTATTGAAACACATTAAAGAAATGTGAATGATAGTCAAAAGATAAATTGACATATGAAAGATTTTTGGGAAAAACAAATTATTTCATTGTTGTTTAGTGCATTAAACATGCTAAGGAATGTTGTTAAACATTAAACTGGAAATGAAATCCTTAAGTTTATGTATGCATGTTACTAAGTTGTACATTGTAAAAACTATACCAGTATACACACATATGCTTACGGTGGGCAATTTTCCTATGTTTAAAAGAGTTGTGAAACATGAATAGATGGTTGTTTTTCCTTTATGATTATGAAATCAGAACATATTGCAAATGGTTTAATGGAATGTTTCTGGATGAGTATTGTTGTTTAATAAGTGGTGTACAAGATAGATGTTGTGAAAGATGACAAATCATATTTGTTTATGCAAACTAACTGTTCAAACTACTATTGACCTCTTGGAATATGGTAATTAAAGGACTATGTTTGATCTCTGGGTTAATTAGCAATATTGTTGTATAATGTAATTATATGCGTGGAAAATTATTTCTAAGTTAATAAATAGAATGTGTAAAAAAATATTTCCACTTTTAAAGCTTGTGATAATGTATGGGAATGTTACAGACTTGAAAACCGTAAAGATCACCATATTTCTTTTAGTCAGATATCATATTCTTTCATAGTGAAAACATCGATCTATTTGGTTGGATCGGTAGCAAGTCCTTAGGTGGGTGAGGAGATAGGGAGTTTGACTCTTTATTCAAATCCAGTTTAGTAGCCTTTTTAATAACAAATAGAGATTAAATAATATGGTTGGCTTATGTGGGCAAATAAAAAGAGTACTCAATTTACAGTCTACAACTTTAAGTTATTGGATAGGATAATGGAATTAATTTCATTTGGATATCTAGTATTAACACTCAGATACTATAGTAAGATTCATGTGGTGTGTGTTGTCATATATGAGACATGAAGGAAGAAAGCAGGGAGACGAATGCATATAAACATAAAGTAGAACAAACATACATCACGTATGGGGAATTGTGCATTCACATAGTATAGCGTGAGCATCCAACGCTCACATGTGAATCCACGATGTATTTGAAAAACTTTAATGAATAAGGTAACAAATACAAATGAATTACATAATATCCTAGTTTATTCTACATCATTTTGGCTTTAGATTTGGCAGGTTTTACATAACTTTTAGTGCTTTGCGTTTAGATTTTTCGTGGATACTTTCCCAAACAATTTCTTATTCACATGATTTAATATGTATTGTTCTTAGCATTTGTTCAGAATTAGGTTTTTTTGTGATCCTTTTTAAAAATACTTATATCGGTGTAAATATCGCTGGTTAAAAATTGAGGATATTAGAAGACTTGAATAGAGGACCTGAAATTTTTTTGAAGGTGCTATCTCTTACTTTGTTTACAATTTGGATTTTAAGAAACACTACACATTATCAAGTATACTTTGTCACCTTGTTGATATAGTTTACCAGCTCAAAACGCTCATGTTAATATACTTGATGGGAATCTATAAGAAAATTAGACTTTTTATAAATGTGTAGCTCCACTAGCAGTAAATGAGGATATTGAAAATATTAGTATTCAAACTTCATCACCTATTTTGTTGTATGAATATTTTGAGGTAGCTGACGACAATTTGAAAACTTGCTTTCTACGCATGGATTAATCTTAGCTTCATTTCATTTATGAGTGGTCTGAAACTTTGAATTCATCTCTGTTTACCAAAAGTTGTTGAACTTTGAGTCAATATATATCTTGTTTACAACAATGAATTTCCATTATATGTGAATGTATGTGTTATGAAGCTTTGTTGACATGTAGAAGTAAAACAAGACCTATTTCCTCCTTATTTGAAATTGTTGTTCTTCTTTCTTTTTTTTTTTGCATTAAGCTTGTTTCTATCTTAACCTTTTTTCTCTGTATTCAAAATTATATGACTACACAATGAAAATCGCGATCCTCAAAAATATTTAATAGAGTGTATATTTGTAAACATTTTAGGGTTTAAATTTTGGCTTTGAATAAGAGAACTTCCCCATTTAAGAGGAGGAATTGTTATCCCCTGAACTATTGACTTCATGCACACCTGCAAATTTTTCAGCCAACACCTCCAAAAGTACAAATCCACAAAAGGGTAAAGTGCATCTCATGTAACCACTGAGACACTTGTGTTTCTTCCTCTCATGTCCAAAAAACCACTTGTGTGCCCTAGCTCTCTCATACTTTGTTTTGCTCATATCTAATGCTCCCTTGGTTGACTCACTCCAAGATTTTGAGCACATCCTCCTCTTGAAAATTCCTTGAAGTTGATGTGAAGAACATGACATATGGTGGAGTGGATTATTTTCTACGATCACTTGAATATTGCAACTGTTCAAGCCCTGTTTTGCAAAACCACTCAAAACTTGATTTGATCATTACTTGAAAGCCACAAGCAGGAAACCTTTGAAATTTTTCCAATGATGTGTTCTTGAAAAAACCTTCATTTTGACTGTCATTCATGTGCTAAGGTGGAACAGTGAATTATATATGAGTAAATCCATATTTGTCTGGCATAACCACTAAAAAACCCTTTTTGCACTGAAAATTGTTTTGTCATTTCCTTCAAAACCCTGCGAGATATCTTCCTCAAATTCAAAGCACTTGTTCCTATCCACCATACCTCTCTAATGAATCAAGAAACAATCCATTTGATTGTGTATTGCTCCCATAAAAAATAACTAATGTTTTATCCCACACTCTATTAAAACCCTTTTCCAAGCTTTCATTACAACTAGAAACTGTTTCCTCATTTCCCACAATTTTCTGACAAGGGATCATAGCCAAATTTAGAGAATCCCTTTGTCTCGAAAATATCTTTCAGAAAAATTGAGTCCCGCCCAATTTGGATTTGTTTTTCCCTTGCAATGGCCTAAACAAGGATTCAACCCATAAAACCATTAAAAATCTTGAATTATTGTAAACTAACTTAGAACCCCATTTTTCTTGTTCCTCTAAACTCCACCATCATTCTCAAGTCCGTGATACCAAAAACTCGCAAAATGAAATTCCATTCCTCTGGATATGAGCCCATTCTCGGTCTTGGTTTCTAAGAACCCATATTTTGGAGACAACAATGTTGGAGACATGGATTTTGAAGACCATTGAAGACACATGGATAATGAGGAAAACTCATTTTCTAACCCGAGTTAGAGTGCATAGAGCATTGAAGGCTTTCACGATGGGAGCCATTATTTTGGTGTATTCTCGATTTCCTCACCATTCTCCATTCAAGATGCATAACAAGTATTCCTATCCTTCATGAAGACATTGTCCATCTAGTCGATCGGTTCCATCTCACAAAGAGTAAGTGTTTCCATTTCAGAGGATTTCTATGTTTCCTTTGAGTATTCTCATGAATATTTGATACTAGTAAATCCAAGAGAGCTCATGATTACCAAGTCCGGGGCATGTGTGGTGTTAGTGCATTCTTCATGATGATTGTTTGATCATGCGAGAGGAAAGAGATTGTGTTCAATGAGTTGATTTGTGCAACCTACCATTGCTTGAAGAGATGAAGAGCTGAAAGAGATCTTTTAAGACATGAAAAAAAGACAATCATTCCAGATAAGATGTGGAGCATCATTTCCAAGTCCAAGGAAACACATGCCCTGATTATATAAGCAATTGAAGAAAATTTTATTTAGTTGCAACATTCATCTCCCCAATAAAGGAAGAACATAACTTTAACCCAGATCATCTTCTCTCTCTTCTTTACTCCTTCTAACATTCTATTTCTTCATTTTGAAACAACTTTTGTAAAAGTGACTTTAAGTCACTTAAAATATTTATTTATTCGTTGGGATTGTACTTTAAGTTGAAAAGTCATATGCGAATATGAAGAGTCACTTGATTTGGATATAAATTGTAATGTTATCTCCTTTCCAAAGGATCAATTTTTGCTCCTCATATACCATATTGCATTCTTTCATTCTCATCTAAGTATTTTACCTCCATTCTGTCTCTTTCAACCGAATGTATGTGTTTTTGTAAGGACAAAAGGGATTTGTACATATTGATAATGGAATGAGAATCAATCTTGGACATTGTGTCAATCTATGTTTTTGTTTCATGTTCCTTACATAAGTTGTGTATGTTTGCATGTGTCGTCTAAATGAAATAGAAATACCTAGGAGTTGTAGTTAGTGAAATTGGGTTCATCTCGCTAATGTAATTCCTCCTCTTTCTCCTCCACTCACTCACTCATATTCCCCCATCTGATATAATTGTAGCTACGACAAGGTCATTTCTACACATTCCCATGTCTATGACCAACTCGAGAATTAGTTTAATGTATATTTTTCTCGATTTCATTAAATGGGAGCCACCCCATCTTGAAGCAGAGATCCGACTTAGTCCTGTGAGCATTTTTTGACATCCCCTTTTTATCCTCGACAAAATATTTCGTCAATAGTTTTTGGCATCCACAATGGGGCAAATTTTTTGTTCATGCACCCTATTGATCCACAAAATCCTAAAAAGCGTATATCCTAAAACCCATAAAAATTAGAAATTTGTAAACCCCAAAAGAATTTTTATGTTTACCCTTAATCTTGATACCAATGACCATTTCTAGAAATGCTCCAACACTGCAACCTAACCTTCTTCTTTTCGAATACACTCAAGAAGATATCATCTCAGATTTAAGGAGTTGCATTTGGTACAACCTAGTAAACAACACTCACTACCATATTGTTACAGGAATCTTGGACAAAGAAGGAGAATAAGCTTTGGGAAGGTTTCACCATATTAAATAAATTCCAAATCAACCAACGAGAGTGTAGGTAAAATAATATCATGTCTAAGATGAGCACAAATCCTACAAACTGGTGGAAATAAGATACACTAGATATGATCAAGAAAGTGGCCTTGTTGACCATGCATTTGAAGAACAAAAAACAAATTTTAGACTCCCTTTTGTCCTAAACAATAAGACAAGTTGGGAAAGAATTATTCCTTGAATTTAATTTGGTCTTTCCTCTTAAAGATCCTCCTGAAAGTCCAGTTGCACCAATACTAGATCTTATCCTTCCATAAGAAGAAGAAGAAGATGAAGAAATGGTTGTACCAATATGATGGGGACAGAACAAATGCCTGCTGACTCTAGCTCCTCTAGTTCATGAACTTCCTATAGGGTCAAGAAAGATATTTCCAAAGTTTAGGGGAGATGGGAAACAAAACTCAAATGAGCATATCACGACCTTCATCACAACATGTGGCGTATTGGGAATTGAACATGAAGATGTATATGTAAGATTTTTTTTGTTGAATCTCTGCAATATGCTACTGCAAATTGGTTCTATCACCTACCTAGAAGACCTATCACTAACTAAAATCAAATGAATACAACGTTTGATGCTAGATTCAAATGAGATGAAGATGCCCATGCTCTACTCACTTAGTGGTCGCAGTTGAAGAAAAAGCCTCACAAAGCTATGAGGGACTTTGTAGCCAAATTTAACAAGTTGATCAACGAATTACCGAGAATGTAGACCTACCCAAGATAACTAGTTGCGGTCCTTCACCAATTCCCAGCTACTTGAAGTTGGATTTATGTTGAGAAGAGATCAGCCAACTACCTTACATGAAGCTCAAGACCTCGTGGTGGAGGTAGAGGATGATCTGATCATGTTTGAGAAGATAAGAACATGATTAAACAAAGACAAAGGTCAAAGTTATAGCTTTGGAACTATTGACCCACTATTGCAAAAATTGGCTAATGGTATACTTTTTGTAAAGAAGTAGCTTTCTCAAAGTGTCCCTAGGAATAACTTTCAAAATAGAAAAAGGATTACCAGAACCCCACACAAAATTTCTCTAGAATCTCCTCCTGTGAAGCTCAAGAAGATGATGAAGAAGAAATTGAATAACTTGAAGAAGAAGAGCAAGGAAATGTTCTAAAATTTGAAGAGCTTAAAGACGTTGACATTGGCTACTGTGAATATTACTCAGATAAAGAGCATGATGAATCCGTGGAAGATATGAATAGTTACTTGTGTCTGGTGTTTACCCACTCACAATCTAAAAAATAATCATATTTTGTTATTGTCCAAAATAAGTCTGCAGATTCTCAAATGAAAAATCTACAAAATATCACAATCAATCAAATATTTCCGTTGCCTACTTCCATGGACTGTTAAAAGTAAGCCACGTTCCATCATGACCAAGGCTACATATTCTTCTCTGGGTAAGTCCTCCACACCCACCTTAGTTAAAACTTATTCTACTAAACTTGTAGGTTCTACTTCCAATCCCAAAGTGGCATCCACCTCTTCCAGAATGGTTACAACATCTAAAATTTCCACCACTTCCTCATTCAATATCATTGACCATGTCAATAAATCCAAAGTGTAAATTTCATAATCTAAATACTTACAAATTCATTTAGATCGGTTTGATAAACTGGTTTGATTCATTAAGAATGGTTAGCCTAAGCCTATTCTAGCTTTGCCTACCTCTAAGGGATTGGTACCTACTCCTTCCCCTTCATCCTAGAACCTACTTTCCACAAGTCCATCCACCTCAGGAAAGGTAGAACCTTTCTTCCTGTATGTACTCATTAGAGGCCATAAGTTGAACAATTGCATCATTGATTCTGGTGCTTCAGACAACGTCATGCCTGCTAAGGTCACTAATGCTCTTGGTTTTACCTTGACCCATGAATATGGTCACTACTATTCCATGAAAACTAAAGAGGTTCCCCTTGTTGTCCGGATCAAAGATGCCCAAGTTTCCTTCACTGCTTTTCCATACAAGATATTAAATATAACCATACTAGTTGCAAGCATGCCCACTTCCTATGGAATGTTGCTAAGTAGAAGCTTATGTTGAGACGTGGGCGGTGCAATACAAATGGAATGATCATATTCTACTATCCATGTCAAAGGTCAAATGAAAAATTTTCTTCCCAAAAGGAAGATGAGGTACACGGTTCAAAAGTCAGATGACCCGTGAGCATACATTTTGTACCAAGACAAAGACATGGGAAACTACTTTCTCACCACGGAAGAGAATGAAGAGTTTATCGATGTATTAAAAGAAGAAGATGATGAACTATGGACTCTAGAGTTTGATGGATGTTTTTCTACTTCTAGATCAAGCGTAGATGTAGTGATCACTTCTCTTATAGGTAAAGTAGTTCCTCTCTCGTATAAGTTGTAATTTTAAAAAATGAACAATACAACAAAATCTGAAGCCTTGTTGGTAGTAATGAAATGCACCAAAGAAATGGGAATCAAGAAACTACAATGCTAGGGTGATTCTTAGCTTATTGTCAAGCAAGTAAAAAATCATTTTTAAATGAAGAATGCAAGGCTTATGCATTACAAAAACCAGATAGATTGTATGGAATCCTTTGAATTCTTTGCAATTCATGAAGTCTTGCATGAATAAAATGAGAAGACGAACTCCTTAGTTGTCTCTGCGTATTTTTTTATTCGTCATCCATATTTTTGGGAACAAAATATTTGGTTGAAATTATTTTTAGACCAAGTGTGTCAGATAATGTTGAAAGTCAACAAGTCTTCAATGATGACAAGAACATTTTGTCTTTCTTGGAGAAGAAAGACAATTTCAACAACCTATATAACGAGGGAAGTGATGCTCCACATAGGGAATCTACTCCAAGTAATGGAAAAGGTGAAATTGAAGGATTAAATGCATAGGGTGTCAACAAACTAAAAGGTAACAAGATCCCTAAAGGCCTTGTATTTATAGAATATAATTTTAACAAGCATGATATGTTCATGAAATTTAAAGTTGAGAAGTCTCCTCTGAGCTCTGTGGAGTATGAAAAGATCAATATTGGAATAGTGGAATGACTAAGGCTAGTTAACATAAGAAAATGTTTATATCTAGAAGAACGTATAGGATTTATTTCGCTCTTAAATAAATACTTAGACGTGATAACCTATTCATATGAAGAGCTGAACTCTTTCAGACCTAAGGAAATGCAAAATTCCATTCCCCTCAAACAAGGAGTGGAACCTTTTAGGAAAAAAAAATGTAGTATAATCCCAAGATAGTTGGGACTATCAAGGAGGGAGTACTCAAAATGCTAAATGATCACATCGTTTATCCTATTCACCACTCCAGTTGGGTAGCAAACATTTTCATTTTGCAAAAAGAGCAGTGGAATAATATGTTTGTTGATTTCGAGAATTTGAATCAAGATTATCTAAAAGACAACTACCCTCTACCAATCATAGACTAAATCCTACAAGTTGTTACTGGTTCAAAAATGCTTTCCATGATCTATGGCTTTTCTGGGTACAATCAAATTGAGGTAGTACCAGAAAAATCAACACAAGACTGTATTTACTACTCCATGGGGAACGTTCGCATACAAGTGTACGCCACTTGGCCTCATCAATGTAGGGGATACTTTTCAAAGAGCTATGGATTTAGATTTCAAAGATCTTAGGAGCAAATGCATAGTAATATACCTTGATGAGCTAAAATTGTATTCTAAGAAACAAGGTAGCCATTTACAACATCTTGAACATGTTCTCATCAAGTGTAGAGCACATGGTATCTCCTTGAATCCAAAGAAGTTAGTATTTGGAGTGATTGAAGGGAAACTCCTTGGACACATTGTGAACAAGGAAGGAACCAAGATTGATCCTAAAGGAGTAGAAGCAATCAAAAAGCTATCTTTACCTACAAACAAGCTAGGAGTGTATTCCTTCTTTGGTAAAGTAAACTTTCTTCATTGTTTTGTTCCTAACTTTGCGGAGCTAACCAAACATATCACTTATATGATAAAGCATCAAGGGAATTTGGGTTGGAACAAGGAAGGTAAGATCACTTTTGAAAACATCAAGAAGGCCATTGTTCATGCTCCCACACCAATATGTCCAAATTTTTATAATATTTCATCATCTACTATTATGCTTCAGAGCACACTCTATCATCAATTCTAGTTCAAAAATGTGAAGGATTTAAATATCCTATTGCTTTTATGAGTTGCTCATTGAAGAATCATGAACTAAAATACTCATCCGTGGAGAAACATGCATTCTCGGTTGTCAAAGCCATTAAAGTTTTCAGGTTTTATATCTTGAACTCACATACAATAATGTTTGTTCCTGATACCATGGTGAAGTTAGTGCTTTCTCAATAGGAATTTGGATTTAATAGAGACAACTAGATTGCCAAGGTTCAAGGGTATGATATCGAGATTCACCCAACCAATCGTATAAAGAGGGAAAGGCTTATACCAACTCATTGTTGAAGACACCACAAATCCAAGTGAAAATATGGAAACATAATTGTAGAGTGAAAGCTTATATGAAGAACTACCTACAATACTCTTTGTAAGTACCACCTCTAAATGGTATACTGACATTTCTTGTTTCTTAACTAATGATGACTTCCCACCCCATTTGAGTGATAAATAATGAAGAACCTTCAAGCTAAGAGAAGAAAGGTTTGTGGTCTGTAACCATGTATTATACAAGAGATGATTAGATGGTTGTTTCCTATGGTGTGTTGAAAAAGAGAAACAAGAAAAGTTACTCACGACATATCACGATGAAACATATACTGGACACTTTTCAGCTGTGGTCACAACTCAAAACCTAAAAGTAAGATATTACTGGCCTACTTTGTTTTGAGACGTTTAAAAGTGGGTAGCTAAATGTAAAATGTGTCAAAAATTTGTTGGTAGATTTTAATTGGTCGCGCTGCCTCTCAGGCCTATGGTTATTGAAGATCCATTCCAGCAGTAGGGTCTAGACTTCATGGGTGCACTCAAACTACATTCTAGAGTAGGTCATACCTATAAGATTGTTATGCGAGGATCAATACAGAACCTAGTGCACATCGAAGAGGTTTACACTTCCAATAATGATGAGAATGATTCACGTAATTAGAAAAAGCACAAATCACAAGGAAAATCAAGTACAAAAAGACATTGGTGTGTCTGACATGCTCATAGATAAAAAATAAGAGGTACATATAAGAGTGTTGTGTAACTCATGTGCATGACATGTGTACACAACCCTAACTAACTCTATTGACCTATTCTCAATAAGTGAGATGATTAACCACATGAGGTGGACAAGACGTCGAGTGAAAACGAGATAAGTCATACACACCAACACCCCCTTCATCGAATTTGAGGTAGAGGTCATGGAAAGATACAATTGAAAGATAACTCCCCTAGACAACTAAGAAATATGTGTCAATGGTTCCCGAAAACTAAAGTCCCGATAAGGTACCTATGTACAAACAACATTAATTTGGAAAAAGAAGAAGAAGAGAAAAATGGGCCCCGACAACTAGGCCTGATGAGGTACCCATGTACAATAAGGATTTAAAATAATAGAGGAAAAAATCCTGAGGGAAAACATCCATTTACAAAAGATAAAAGAATCCCCTAAATAACCTAAGAAAGATGCGTCAAATGGGTCTTGTCAACTACGTTTGATGAGGTACCCATGTACAAAGAACATCTATCTTGAAGAGAGGATAAGGAGAAGAGGAATATAAAGCTTGAAGAAGATGGGCGGGTATATCAGACCTTACCCCAAGAAGAGACCGCAAGTGAAGATACTTAGCCTCAATGAAGGGCTTGGTGAAAATGTTTGTAACCATATCATAATTATGACAATAATGCAAGTTGATGATGTCATCGTGAATCAGATCCCAATTGAAGTGCATATGTGTCTCAATGTGCTTCATTTGCTGATGCTAAATTGGATTTCGGAAAATCGAGATGGTGCTCATGTTGTAACAATAGATGATAGTAGGCCATAGATAGTGAATACCAAACTCTATCAAGATACCCTGTAACCAAACAAATTCTGTGGTAGTGTTAGTTACTCCTCTGTACTCTTCCTCTATAGAATATATCACACTTGCATTCTGCATCTTGCTTGACCAATAAACAAGACCCGAACCAAGAGAAAAACTATAGCTAGATGTAGATTTTTGGTAATATAGATCACTAGCCCAATTAGAGTCAATATACCCAACTAAGTCAATATCTACTCCTCCTAGATAGTGAATGCCATATGTATAAGTGCCATGAACATAATCAAGGATCTGCTTTGATACTTTCCAATGCAACTCATGTGGCTCTTGCATGAATTTGGACATGATCCCAACAAAATACGATAGATCCATAAGCGTGTGAGTAAGGTAAATCAAGCTCCCCACCAATTGTCGATAAAGGGTACCATCAACTAAGGGAGTAGAACAATCAGAAACCAACTTAACCCCAGAAAGGAAAGGAGTAGGATAAGGATTACAATCAGACATATGAAACCGATAAAGCAAATTAAGGGAGTTCTTAGGCTGCAAAATTATAATTCCTGAGTCAGATTGTGAAATATGGATCCCAATAAAGTAATGAAACAATCCTAAGTCAGACATAGAAAAATTGTTGGATAAGGAAATCTGCACATAATCGGTGATAGAGGAAGAGCTTCCCATGATCAACAAGTCATCAACATACAAAAAAGGATGAGTATGGAGTCATCTTACCACAAAATGTAAACATTTGGGTTAGAGTGACATTAAGTGATCCTTGATGTAAGTAAAAAGGAGCCCATCTTAGCATACAAATCCCGAGGGGCTTGTTTAAGACCATAGAGAGACTTCTTTAACTTACAAATGAGGGAGGGATCATGGACATAACGTGGAGGTTGTTCCATGTTGATCTCTTCCTCTAGGTCCACATGAAGGAAGACACTCTTAACGTCCATTTGATGGAATTCCCATCTGTTTGCCGCAATAATGACGAGGGTCAATCGAATATAAGTCATCTTCACAACTGGAGAAAAGGTTTCCGAGTAATCAACCCCAACTACCTGGGAGAAACCATTAGCTACTGGTTGCGCTTTAAACTTATAGACGTCTCCATTTGCACCATATTTTGTTTGGAACACCCATTTACACCGAACAATTTTTATTCCTTTCAGTGTTAGGAATTCATAGTGCTCCATTAAATAAGTATATGTTACCACATATTTATTGTAGAGTAAATCTTAATTATGGTGTGGTGAGTTTACCGTATGGTTACGATTATACAATTATGTTATATTGTTAGTCTAATATATTACAGACTATATTTTTAATATATTATTGTTTGTATTAACGGGTAAAACAACTACCCAACTCTAGGAGAGAATCATGGGTTGTTGACCCCTAACTATAGGAATTAGTTTCCTATATGTTTCATGTGTGAATGTAATAATGTTAGAGATGAAGAATACATATTGAGTATTATTACTTTGCAGAATTATTTTCTAATTATTCAAGAGTTTAGGTTTCATAATCTGACCAGATTACTTCATTTGGTAGCAGACCATTCTCCTAGAGCAGCATGGGGCATTGAGATTTGAAAGGGCTCTTCCAGTTTTATGGCTTCCCTGGTTCATGTGAACATTGATTTGGCTGTATCGACTTCAAAATTCCCTTACACAGCCTCGTATCTACCTTTGGACTCAGTTTGTTCCTTGTATCAGATTTTACAGAAGTCAACAATCTGTTTTCCATTTGTAGTGCACCTTACGGATCTGTCTGTGCCGCTAAAACTCGTTACAATCCACTACATCAGTCGAGGAAAATGTTTGCTGTTTCTCGTGTGCATCCAACCTGATAATGTTTTTACTTGTCTATATGTAGATTCTATGCGTTGGTCAAAATTCTTCTAAGTCGTACAACATAGATTGCCATTTTTCAATTGCTTTCAATATAACGTGGATGTATTAATCATGACCTGCCTGATTTCTCAAACTACATTTCTTATTTTTGGCACTTTCACTGTGCATATTATCGATGGATTCTTGTACAATGATCTACAGAAGATGTAATTCAACGCATTGTTTGAATCATTGAAATTGATCATGGTTTCCTTGCATTGAAATATAGTGGCATCAATTCTTTTTTTGGGCCCAACACCACATGGATCTGCAATGAAGGTGTCTCCTCAAATATCTCGGGGTCGACTCCTCCAATGTGTTTACAACTAACATTACACATGTCCTTGGTCCAAGACTTGTTCTCGTACTTATTACCAACACGTGGCAGCCTTACCGAATATACAAAGCTAAGTTTACCAAGGTTTTTTTGTGCTCTTGGTCCAAGAATTGTGCTCTTGAAATAGAGGTCACAAGTTCAAATCCTGCCGAGGGTAGGGTATGTACGCCTCGTTTGTAGCAAAGTTAGTTGCCTCCCGCATGTGAGTACGAGGTAGTCCCATATACTATAAGCCGCTTGTAGACCCGAAAACAGGCCACCCCACGACATCGTGGACTGTAAAAACCAATTATTATTATTATTACTATTGTATACAAGCTATTCTTGTAGAGTTTTTACATGTCCAAATTACACATTAGAGAGTCTTCCCTTTTGTTTTGTGAGTAAAACAAAGCTCATTGTCTTAAGTGAAAGTATGAGTTTATTTTTTTATTGCTTATTATGTGTATAAAACAATGATACGTGGGTACTAATACTTCACGTAAAGAGTTACATTGTCAAATAAATTTATATTGTCCAGGAGAGAGAGAGAGAGAGAGAGAGAGAGAGAGAGAGAGAGAGAGAGAGAGAGAGAGAGAGAGAGAGATCATGACAGAATGAACTTTTTTTATATGGGTTTTTTTTCTAATATCACCCCTCTTAAATTTTAGGCCTACCCGATCTACCGTTTGTGAGATTTTAAAATTTCAAATTTTGAGCCTAACGGCAGCTCTGAACACGACAACCATTAACGGAACTTGAAAGTTAAAGGTCTGGTTTTCTTCTCCATTTGTAACAAAAATTATATTTTTGTTGTGTGTTTTTTCTTCTTATTCCACCGATGAAATATTTCTTTGATCCGACTTGCGGTTTGACGGGAAATCGAGTTTTTTTCTTTGTTGAGCCAAAAGGAAAATTTCTTCGCCGTGAGTGATTTGTGTTGTGGAAGGAGGATTTGAAGGCAAGGTTTTAATGGATTTTGAGAGAGAAGAGAGCAGCAAAAAATGTCTCTTCATTTCGTGCACCGGTTAGCAAGATACGTTTGAATCTTCGTTCTACGGCAATGGAGTCTTCTGAAGAATTTCTCTACTTTTCTCCTTTGTTCTTCGTTCCTCTGAATCTTTCGATCAATCCCTTCTTTGAAACCTATGTATTCTCATGGATTTGAGATTTTTTTTGATGTGGTGGAGCTGGTTTGGAGTAGCGATGGTGAAATGTGTAGGTATGAGCAAGTTGTAGAGCAATGGCAAGGTAAAGCTATGGAAGGTTAGAAGTGGGAAAGTGAGATTTAAAAAAAAATTAAAACTACTTTAAAAACTTGCATGCCAGGGATGGGGTGAAATTTTATGTACCTTATGTCCCTCAAGCATCAAGGGACATGAGGGACATCATTTTTCATGTGGTGCCTCAGCTTGACACTTGGCAAAAATCCAATGGTGGAGGGTTTTGCCAAAAAGCATGTTAGAAGCACCTGGGGGCTGAAAGTTGATCACATGAGGAACCATGAGACATTCATTGGGATGGGAAATTTTTTTATGTCCCTCATTTTACCCAGAACAAAGGGACATGAGGTTCATCAATTTACATGTAATGCCTCAACTTGACACTTGGCGAAGATCCAATGGTTGAGGGTTTAGCTCCACTAGCTCCTAGGGGTTGAGAAAATGCACTAGAGAGGGTCACATGGGTGACTTGAAGAATTATTTGGGATGGGAGAATTTTTTATGTTTCTCAGCACAAAGGGACATGACGGTCATCAATTTTCACGGTGTGCTAGAAGCTGCCACTTGTCATGATATGGACACTTGAGGGAATGAGCTGCGGAAAGCACCTGGGCGCTGAATTGATGATCCGAGAGGTTGTATGTGTGTCCAGAGGGATTATTGGGGCTAGGTAAATTTTCTTGTCCCTCATGTCCCTTATCTTGAGGGACATAAGGGACACAAAATTGCGTTAGGCTCCTGGAGATGACACGTGTCCTCTTGCAAATTTGACTAATTGCTGAAGCCTTCCTAGAGGACGACTTAAAACGATGATAACTTGAGATCTTAGTGGAATTATTTAGAAAAAAATTATATGATCTTGAATAAAAATTTACTTTTGAATGCAATTGTTGGAGTTTCAGCTCTTGATTCCTCCATTTATGCCCTGAAAATCCAGATTTTTTATCTGGTCCTTTAATTGTACCTGAAAAATGCCTGTAGACCTATTGTGCCAAGGTGTTGTGAAACAAATAATTTCACCATATTGTAGAGCCCTGAATTCCATTTCCGATGATGTTTGTTTGGATCTTAACTCCATCCAGAGCTCCCAGAATCACCTCCCGAAGTTCAGTAACTCTTTTGGCCTTGTGCACTGCCTAGGCCTGTGAACCCTGTTTTTGATCAATTTATTCCAACTTCTCCAAATTCTTCCTGAACATTCCAAAATCACTTCCATGATGTTTCTAGACCTTTAAAACCCCTCCTCATTGTATTTTTTATCCTTCTTTTTTCTCTCAAGGGAGTGCATCGGTCTTGAGAAGGCCAGTGGTAGCCCTTCCCAACACTGCCCAGAAATAGCAGTTTTCAATAACTCCTACAATTACCTAGGGGGGGTTAAATTAACTTTCCTAAATCACCTAGCGGATTGAGTTAACATCATCTGGGATCTCATGGGACTAACTGGGTAGACTTGGGATGCCTTGGAAGAGAAAAACTTGGAAGTTTCGACACATGGGTATTTTTGTCATGAAGGAAAATTGTCAATTTCCTTATTGCACATTCGCATGACAACACATTGTAATTATAATTAAGAGACATATGTTTTAGGGGGATTTTTTCCAAATTTCAAGGAATTTTCTATCGATGAATTTTCTTGTTGTAGCCATGGTTTGTAGTGTAGTTTTGGATTATTTTATAGTTTCACAGTTTAGAAAGGTAGTGTTGATGCAAAATCACAGCACCCCTGGGACTCTGCAACGCGATGGGTTGAGACTCTCAGTACGATTGCATAACATGGAGCTTTTCCCAAGTGTGGGACCTTGCGAAAACGGAAAAGCTCTCCGGATGAAGGCCGGTTCCTATTCCTCTGTTCAGATGCACACGTAGAAGATGCAGAGGGTTTACTAAAAACCTAATCTAACTTTCCAAGGAGACAGGGTAAGAAGATGCATAAAATAAAACCTAAACTAACAGAGGTGATGCACCGAGGAATGAAGAACACCTGTCTTGCCAAATAAACACAGACCATTAAAATGCAATGCAAGATCATACACAGATAGCCAGATTCACAGTGAAAGATAAAAGGGGGGTGAAAATGAATACAGAGAGGGTTGAGAATTATCCACAGACATGTATTAATTTGCTCCAAGGATTGATACAACACACTGCAAAATGCCAAGAGGCAAAGATACATTACAGTTTCAAATGGGAGGTTTGAACTCCACAAGTTCACCTGCCAAAGAGAAGAAGGGAGGGGCAAAACAGAAATGTCCAACCTTTAGAAAGAAGCCCCTCCTTACAATTTATAGGAAGAATGAGAGAGAAAAGAGAGAGGAATTCGAAATCTGCCCCAACCACCTCCAGGTTGCATTTAACTCATCTCATTATGGTGGTAGGTGAGAATCCCAGTGAACCCAAAAGTGGCGAACTGTATTTTTCATTTTTAAGAATTTTTTCTCACCCAATTAAAGATATCCAGTCGTAGTTAGACAGAGGACCTCGTAGGCTTTCCAAAAAGTCCAACCTTGCATGAATCCGAGCTCCCAGTCAAAAGTTATGGCCATCTGAATATCTGTGCCAGGGTCTGCTTCCTGTCAGCACTTCAAAATGTTGCGCCTCCTGAAGGTGCGCCATAGGCGCATCCGTGTGTGTGTCGACATCCTCTTACGTGCACAAGGTGCAAGGGTCGCACCATTTACCTTTCTATGTCCAACACTTTCTGTGTTGTGCGCCATTTCTGTGCGCCAAGGGCGCATACATTTCCTATGTCGACACTCATTTCCATGCGCCATTTCTGTGCGCCAAGGGCGCATACATTTCCCTGTCGACACTCATTTCCATGTGCCATTTCTGTGCGCCAAGGGCAACATACATTTCATGTGCCTTTCTATGCGCCACACTCATTTCCATGCGCCATTTCTGTGCGCCAAGGGCGCATATATTTCCCTGTCGACACTCATTTCCATGCGCCATTTCTGTGCGCCAAGGGCGCATACATTTCCCTGTCGACACTCATTTCCATGCGCCATTTATGTGCGCCAAGGGCGCATACATTTCCCTGTCGACACTCATTTCCATGCGCCATTTCTGTGCGCCAAGGGCATAAATGTTAGGGATTTGAGCTTCTTTGATTTCTATATTCTTCTGCTTGTCTATATCTACCCGGGGGAAAAGATATATACAACAATTTGGCGACTCAATGGGATTACCTGCCTGCTAGGTAGAAGATCAGTGGCCTTTTAGCAATCCATTGGGCATGGAGTCATAAGCAATAACCTGAAACCAACCTGATATCTGATCCCGAGCCTGATACCGCAACTTCTTCTTCGAGAGCACGCTGAACTGTAGAAATCCAACCTAGGAGCAACAAAACCTGTGCCAAAGCACTTAGGGAAACTGAAACCTAACTACAACAAGACAATGTGCATACGCACTTAGGGGAATTGAAATCTAGGCTAATATTTACAAGGGTAGAACTTTTCTCTTTTCAGTAGCAATGTTTAAGATAGATTCCGTTGACCGGAATCGGGAGTTCTTCTCCATCCAATGTAGACAATTGGAAGGCATTGCTATTCTTACATTCCATGACCATGTAGGGGCCACTCCAAATGGCGTCAAACTTGGAATGCTTTCCCGGTTTTGCCCGATCTACATCCCATTTTAGAACTAAGTCTCCTTCCGAGAAGGTCCTTGCTCTTGCTTTCTTATCAAACCATCTTTTTACTAAGGCCTGATCCTTCTCAATTGTTTGCACTGCATGTTCTCTAATTTCTTCCAATTCCATCAGCTCTGCATACCGGGCCTCCATTGGTTCAAACTCAGCCAACTCCAATTGTTTCATGAACTCCAATGCAGGCAGTTCTAATGATATAGGCAATACTGCCTCTCTTCCATAGACCAACTTGTAAGGGGAATTACCTGTAGACCTCTTTGGTGTTATTTTGTCAGCCCATAATGCTGATTTTAGCCTGGTATGCCATGTTCTTTGATTTTCATCCAGAGTCCTCCTGATGATTTTTAGCAAATTTTTGTTCGTGGACTCTGCCTGTCCATTACCCTGCGGGTAATAATTTGAAGAGGTACTCAAGTAGATTCCATTCTTGACAGCCCATTCTGTAATCTTGGAACCTATGAATGCCAATGCATTGTCTGATATGATAGTGGCCGGCACACCGAACCTGGTCACTATTCCTTCATAAAAGTCTAGTATATTAGACTCGTTTGCCTCTTTGAGCGCTACCGCTTCAGTCCACTTGGTGAAGTAGTCTGTTGCCATGAGAATCCATTTGTGGCCTTGGCTTGAGTTTGGATTGATGACCCCGACGAAGTCCAATCCCCATTGCATAAATGGTTGGTCAACCAGAATTGGGTGTAATGGAAGTGCTGCTAGTCTTTCTTTGCCTGTGAAGAGTGCACATTTCCTACACTTTCTTATCCATGTATAGCAGTCACTGAAGACTGTCGGCCAATAATACCCTGCCTTCATTATCTTGAGAGCTGTTACTCGTGGGGCAAAATGTCCTCTAGAATCTCCATCATGAAAATCTCGTAACACCCTCTCAATTTGACCTGTCCCAATGCACCTCAATAGAACTCCATTGATGTCTTTCTTAAACAAAACACCATCAACAAGCACATATGGAATGGCTTGTAATCTGAAGTATCTCCTCTTTGCTTTTCTCATTTTTGGAGGGCATAGGCCTGTCTGTAGGAAGTGTATCATATTCTGAGTCCAACAAGGAGTAGGCACGTCATCATTTTCTTGTTCTTGATTATCCTGTAGTACCAAGGCAGTCTCTTCTTCATCACCTGCTTCAACTTGTTGACTCAAGGCTAGCTGCTCACATATTCCCTTCCCACGTACTCATTTGGTGACCTTGATCTCGATGTCATATTCCATGACATGAGTTATCCATCTTGCACGTTTCTCATTCAGATCCTTGTTTAGAAGGAAGTCCTTGACTCCCGCATGAGAGACCAATAATTGGATCTTATTGTTTGAGACTAGGTGCTTGAATTTCTTTAGGCTTCTGATTACCACAAGGACATGCTTTTCAATGAAAGAGTACCTAGTTTCGTATTCCTCCAAGCCTTGACTGAAGAAAGAAACTGGTTGTTCTAATCCTTCTTTGTTTTGTTGCACCAGGATTGCAGAAATCGTGTCCCGACCACCAAAGGCATATAGCACGAAGTCCTTGGAGAAGTCTGGATTGACGAGAGTCGGAGCTTGAGATATAGCCTCTTTTATTGCCTCAAAACTTGCCTTGCCTTCAGATGTCCACTTAAATGCCATACTCTTCTTTAACATCAGCGTTATTGGCTTCACAAGAGCAGCAAAATTTGGGACAAATCTACGGACAAAATTGATCCTTCCCAAGAAGCTTTGAAGAGCCTTCTTGTGACTTGGCAATGGCAGTGCTCGAATTGCTTCAACTCTTTCTGGGTCAATCGTCAACCCCTCCTTTGAAACAATATGGCCTAGAAGTTTTCCCTCGTGAGCCAAGAATATGCATTTTTTGGGATTCAATGATACCCCAAATCTTCTACATCTCTGAAATACTTGCATCAAATGACAGAGGTGATCCGCTGCATTTTTTGAGAATACAGTGATGTCGTCAAGATATATCAAAACTATTTTATTGATCAACCCCTTGAATGCCATATCCATTGCCCTTTGGAAGGTGGCTCCAGCATTTGATAGCCCAAATGGCATTTTCTTGTAGGCATAGGTCCCCCATTTGGTGGTGAAAGCCGTCTTGAATTGGTCATCTCCTTTCATCATTACCTGATTGTACCCTGAGTAGCCATCTAGGAGAGAGAATCTCTCTGAACCGGATACTACTTGTAATATTTTTTCCATTGAAGGAAGTGGGTAATGATCTTTGAGAGATGCCCTGTTTAGGTCTTGGAAATCCACACACAACCTGATTTCTCCACTCTTCTTCCTGACCGGAACCAAGTTTGCAACCCAGCTTGAGTGCTTGATCGGGAAAATAATGCTTGCCTCTATTAGCTTATTTAGCTCTTTCTTCATTAGAGGCTCAATGTGAGGGTTGACCGGTCTCTGCTTCTGCCTGACGGGCTTAGCATCTGGATCCAATTCGATGGTATGTTGTGCCAAATTTGGATCGAATCCTCTTAAGTCTTCATAGCTCCAAACGAAAACATCTGGAAATTCTTGGAAAAGCTGTATGAAATCTGATTTCTCCTGCTCAGTGGCCACTTTACCAATTTGAAGTGTTTTGCCTTCCCCAACTGGAATTGGCTCCGAATCTTCTCTCTTGACCTGTATGTTAGCCTTTTCCTTACGAAACTGGTCGTTAGGGTTGAAGATAGACTCCAACGTTACTAAACCCTTGGGAAGCTTGTTTGTCCGTAGCTACACCACCTGATCTCCATACTGCTGCTCTAGCCTATCCTGATTTCTAGTTGAGAACTCAGCTTCTTCTTGTAAGAAATTGACGATCTGTTGATCGTTCTCAAACACCTGCCAGCTTGTGTTATTATCTGGAACTGCTGGCCTCACAATCACATGGATATGTGGCTGTGTTTTTCCCCTTCTGATGTTGTCAACCACATCAAATGTTGCTCCAACCGCTGCAAGCCTATCTGCAACTTCATTTTTCTTCCTGGGTATGGACACAATGTTGAAAGCTTCGAAATCCTCAATGAGGTCCCATACCCTATTCTTGTAGCTCTTCAGCAAGTCGTTCTTTGTAGCATGTTGTCCCCTAACTTGGTTGACAATTAGCTCGCTATCTCCAAACACCTACAAGTTCTTTATGCCCCTTTTCTTGGCCCAATGAATTCCATTCATCAATGCTTCATATTCAGTCGTGTTGTTTGAACAGGAAAACTGGAAATGAAAAGCTGAAAAATATTTGATGTCTTGTGGTGAAATCAACATTGCACCACCTCCAGCACCTTGTCTGCTTCTCGAACCATCGAAAAATAATTTCCAAACTTTGTTTTCGTCCTTTTGTTCAGGCTGAATGATGTCGAGAATGGGTGAATTTTCTTCATGTATAGAATACATGCCCAATTCAGATTCTTCAATTTCTTTGTATGTGTCAAATTCATGACTCTTGTTTGCCCATTCATCCAAAGTTAAATCAGGAATTCCCTCGACCTTAGTACCTGCTTCTAGATCACTTGAACACTCCTCTTGATAAAAAACTAAGCAATTTGCATTGATAGGACCTGGTACATAAGGCTCAATATGGAAATTGGCAATTGATTCTGATCTGATTGTCGCTTTAGCTCCATACCTTGTCCTGAAAATCATGTGTGACCAATCTGCAGATAAATATCCACCGATTTTTGAAGTGAAGTCTCTTGATAGACACAACGCAAAGAGTGGCGGAAGGTCAATCACAGACACATCTTGCAGAACTGTAACATTAGGACAGGAATGTAGTGTTAGGCTTAACCCCTTGATGACTCCAACAGTTCCTACTACCGTTCCATCTAGTTGTACCACTCCTTTCAGCACTGGCTCATATTTCAAACCCAGTTGATCTGCTATTTGCTTCGGCATCACTGAACTACTTGCCCCTGAATCTATCATGCAGTTGTGTACTAATTTATCCCCGATGATTAATGAAACATAGAATGGAGGGGGTTTCAAAACTTTACCTTGTTGTCCTCTATGATTCCCTTTAGGCTGAGCAGCATTCGTGAGGACCTTCTCTTGTATATGGGCCTGTTGGTTCGAAGTTGACCAATTCTTCATGGCAGCTTGTAGAAGATCTCTTTGTCCTGGGATGGATAAAGATTCCCACATTGATATATTCAAGTTTGTCTTCTTCATTTGATCAATGATGCTAAAAGGGGATGAATTGTCCTTTTGCTGTCCCTTACTTGGTGCAAACTTTTCTGGAGCTTGAGCATGTGCGTGTGTTGCTACAACAGGTACCTCGGGTTGATTTTACACATTTGGAGTTGCATTTGGTCTACTGACCCCTTGTTGTGTAAGAGTGGGTTGAGAAACAACTAGATTACATGGTTGTCCCTCTCCTATATTTCTCTTCTTTGACCGTGTGTTGGCAGCCACGCCTTGAAAAGGCTGTTGGTTAACTCCACAGAAGTCTTCCGTTTGCCAATTTGCCAATGTGGTTTCTGTTGGAGGTCCTTCTTGCTGCGTTTGTTGTTGTTGATTCTCCTCCTGGCTTGGTTCTTGAGCAACACCAATGGTTTGCACCATTGAAACATGCTGACTGATTGTGAGGTAGATTGCAAGGGTAACACCAGTCGTACTCCTGTGCCATGTTATTTTGTGTCGGGACCAAAGCTCTTGAGGACATCGTTGCATTTGGATCATACGGTCGAAATGGCCTGGCAGCTTGAGGTTGTCCTTGGTTTTGGTTTTGATTTGCAGCCTGAGGTGGTGGTCTATTTTGTTGGTATGGGGGCCTAGCTTGGTACTGTGCTTGAGGATGATACGGTCTAGTACTTTGAGCTTGTTGTCTTTTGATAGTCACAAGCTCATTTCCAAGGTTCTGCAATTGTTTCATGACCTCCTGTAATTCCTTTGAAGTATTTGAAGAAGTCGACGCCTCATTATTGCTTTGATTTCTAGGAGTTGGAATGGGATTCAACTTTGGTGCTTGGCTGGTTGTAGGATTTCCCATATCCGGATAGAGAGGCATTGGTGGCCTTGGTGCAAGCTTGCTAGCTTGGATCAAACAGTTCTCTTCTCTGATAGCTGTGTCATAGGCCCCTGGCAGCGTTGTCCCTCCCATTGATTGGATCATCATGGCTATGTATGAATTTATAGCCTTTAAGAAATAAAGGAATGCTCCTTCGGCGGTTGGTCTAACGGCTATTGGAATCCTGTCCCATGTCCGTTGGAATCTAAAGTTGAAATCTGCCATTTGTTCGTTAGGAGCCCTTTTGATTGTTGTCAGCTGTTCCAATAAAGATAAATTGTCCGCCCTCTCCTCGAATTGGCTGCAAAGAGAAGAACAAAGTTGGTTCCAATTCGTAATAGACCCTGCTGTAAGGCTCCTAAACCATTGCAAGGCGTTGCCTTTGAAAGATGAAGCCAACAGCTTGACCGCAACATCCATTTCATTTATTTCATGGATTGCACATGCATTAGCAATATCCTGGATGTGATCAATAGGAGTAGTATGATTTTCTCCTGTAAAATAGGGGATATTCTTTAGCACTGCAACTGGAATTTGATTCTGAGCATTTAGGGCAAGTGGACTACTGCCCGTGAAATTGACAAATGGATTCGGTGGTAGATGTGCCATTATGATTGGCCTAAGAACCCTGGTCGATGCGAGAAAAGGCCTACCAGGTGGAGGTGTAGACAAAGTCCTGTTAGGTGGAGATGGTGATCTTTGTGGTCTTCTTCCTCTCCTTCTTCTGCCTGGTGAAAGTTGCAAGTGGAAAAATAGCCCCTCTTCTCGAGTATTGGACCTGGTTCGAATTCTTCTCATATGCCTGGGCAACTTTTGCTGCTACACCGCTGAATTCTACCCCTTCGAAGTCGCCAGATGTGTTAGAAAGTGAGCCTCAAAAGGCTAGATCCTGCCAAGTTACACACCAAACCTAACAATATTTAAAAATGGAAAATTGAAAGACCTGTATTTTTGATATTTTAGAGTTTGGAACTTGATTCTGGAATGACAGTCTTGAAAACCCAAAAATGCCAGACTTCCGAAAACCTGAAATCCGAAAATCAAAAAACCATGAAAATTTGAAAGTCAAAATCTCAAAAATCTAAGAATACCCTTTTGAAGATTATCCCCCGATCTATCAACTGGTGAAATTTTGACTTGTTTCGAGCGAGTTAAGTCCTTAAAAATCGATTTTAAAGTTCAGCCTGGAAGGTGGAAAAAACTGAACTGTAAAACCTGCAATTTTTTAAGTTAGAATTTCTTGAAAGTTCCTTCGAAACTGTGGAATGACCTCTTGGTCCCACCCGGCATGCCAAAACTGTTGATGTAAAATCACAGCACCCCTGGGACTCTGCAACGTGATGGGTTGAGACTCTCAGTACGATTGCATACCATGGAGCTTTTCCCAAGTGTGGGACCTTGCGAAAACAGAAAAGCTCTCCGGATGAAGGCCGGTTCCTATTCCTCTGTTCAGATGCACATGTAGAAGATGCAGAGGGTTTACTAAAAACCTAATCTAACTTTCCAAGGAGGGACAGGGTAAGAAGATGCATAAAATAAAACCTAAACTAACAGAGGTGATGCACCGAGGAATGAAGAACACCTGTCTTGCCAAATAAACACAGACCATTAAAATGCAATGTAAGATCATACACAGATAGCCAGATTCGTAGTGAAAGATAAAAGGGGGTGAAAATGAATACAGAGAGGGTTGAGAATTATCCACAGACATGTATTAATTTGCTGCAAGGATTGATACAACACACTGCAAAATGCCAAGAGGCAAAGATACATTACAGTTTCAAATGGGAGGTTTGAACTCCACAAGTTCACCTGCCAAAGAGAAGAAGGGAGGGGCAAAACAGAAATGTCCAACCTTTAGAAAGAAGCCCCTCCTTACAATTTATAGGAAGAATGAGAGAGGAAAGAGAGAGGAATTCGAAATCTGCCCCAACCACCTCCAGGTTGCATTTAACTCATCTCATTATGGTGGTAGGTGAGAATCCCAGTGAACCTAAAAGTGGAGAACTGTATTTTTCATTTTTAAGAATTTTTTCTCACCCAATTAAAGATATCCAATCGTAGTTAGACAGAGGACCTCGTAGGCTTTCCAAAAAGTCCAACCTTGCATGAATCCGAGGTCCCAGTCAAAAGTTATGGCCATCTGAATATTTGTGCTAGGGTCTGCTTCCTGTCAGCGCTTCAAAATGTTGCGCCTCCTGAAGGTGCGCCATAGGCGCATCCGTGTGTGTGTTGACATCCTCTTACGTGCGCCAAGGGCGCACCATTTACCTTGTCGACACTCTGTGTTGTGCACCATTTCTGTGCGCCAAGGGCGCATACATTTCCCTGTCGACACTCATTTCCATGCGCCATTTCTGTGCGCCAAGGGCGCATACATTTCCCTGTCGACACTCATTTCCATGTGCCATTTCTGTGCGCCAAGGGCGCATACATTTCCCTGTCGACACTCATTTCCATGCGCCATTTCTGTGCGCCAAGGGCGCATACATTTCCCTGTCGACACTCATTTCCATGCGCCATTTCTATGCGCCAAGGGCGCATACATTTCCCTGTCAACACTCATTTCCATGCGCCATTTCTGTGCGCCAAGGGCATAAATGTCAGGGATTTGAGCTTCTTTGATTTCTATATTCTTCTGCTTGTCTATATCTACCCGGGGGAAAAGATATATACAACAGGTAGTGGATTGGTCCCTAGCCTATGAATCAATGTAATCACATTATAAAATCATTTTGGACTATATTCAATAAAGAGGAAATGATCAGGGAAAATTTAGTGGCGAATATTTGTAATATGGCGAATATTCCATTTTTGAAAATTTTGAAAAGGTGAATTTTTTGGCACGAGTCAGTGACCTGTTCGCCTAAAAATTACACTTTAATTTTTTTTAGGGGTCGGCTTCGCCTACCCTT
The DNA here is from genome assembly GCA_019776745.2 of Taxus chinensis. NCBI lineage: Eukaryota > Viridiplantae > Streptophyta > Pinopsida > Cupressales > Taxaceae > Taxus > Taxus chinensis. Next base: position 12,522,174 of record CM034150.1, on the reverse strand, counting down.
GAAAAATATCCCCTATATAAACCTAGATTATTCGCCAGGTAGAACACTTCTACTTCACATTTTTCAACAATATGATATATCCTGTATTATAGACGCGTGACAAGGGGGTAAGTTATTGACGCGCGACAAGGAGGGTTTGTAGACAAGGAGATACTACAGATATTGACGCATAGTAGATGCATGACAAAGAGTTTGTTGACAAGTGACATGGAGATTTTTTCGATGAGCAAGAAAAGGGCAGAGGATACAGACACGCGACAGCATCCTCAGTGACGCGCGACATCGCCCTCAGTGATGCGTGACATCACCCTCAGTGACGTGCGATATCCCCTTCAGTGACGCGCGACATCCCCTCAGTGACGCGCGACATCACCCTGAGTGACGCGCGACATCTCCCTCAGTGACGCGCGACATCTCCCTCAGTGACGCGTGACATCTCCCTCAGTGACGCGCGACATCTCCCTCAGTGACGCGCGACATCTCCCTCAGTGACGCGCGACATCTCCCTCAGTGACGCGTGACATCCCCTCAGTGACGCGCGACATCCCCCTCAGTGACGCGCGACATCACCCTCAGTGACGCGCGACAGCACCCTCAGTGACAAAGAGTTTGTTGATGAGCGACACCGAGATTTTTCAATGAGAAAGCAGAGGTCGGAGGACAACACCCTCAGTGACGCGCGTCAATAGACCTCAGTGACGCGCGTCATTACGGTTGTTGACGCGCATCACTGAGGTCTGTTGACGCGCGTCAATGCATCTTTTTGACGTGCGACAGCAAAATCTCCCGTCGCGCGTCTGCAGCCTTCTGTCGCAGCACTTGACAATTAGGCGAAATTTTTTCATACAACCCCCAAAAAATTCGCCTTCCCGCGAAACTGGTTCCGAGGATATTCGCCAGGTATTCTCCACCTTCGATTTCTAAGAGGTCTCTTAAAATGAACCCTGGAAATGATTTGGAGTTTCACATTGTGTTTGTAGGTTTTCAAGTCACTTCTGATTGAGAATTTAATTATGAGAGTCATAAACATTCAAGTCTCTTTGTATTTATTAAGTAGATTTTTTACTTTTAGTTTTAGTCATATGTACAGGGTAAGAGATTGAGCCTAGCTAGTCTCATCTTCATAAAGTAATGTTTCTTACACTTAATTTTTTATGTGGTATACAATCTCAGTTATTGAGTTGTTTAGAGATGATAATTCATGGATAACTATTTTGTTCTATGTTTAATATGGTTAACTTGAGCCAATGCTAGGTAGACTAAACCCTATCATGATATAGGTGAATGCACAACAATTATTTGATTGGGTTTATTTAGGGTTATGATTCTTTGTGTTCATTTTCCTCTGACTGATTTCCCAGAATCTATTTATTATTTTTCTAATTCTAATCTTGTTTTACTTGGTTTCATATGTATGATTTGGATGAGATTAGAGTGTTTTTCATGATTCAATATTAATAAGGTTTATATATCATTTTTGTAGTTTTTTGTGTTAGATAATCTAGATTGTATTATCTTTGTGTCTCGTCATTTTTAATAGTAGTCACAATTTGTGTGTCTAGTCTTATATTGAGTTATCAAAAGAGTTAAAAAAAATTGAGTCATTGTAAAAGTTTGAAAAATAAAATGAAATTTCCTCGCTTTTAAACAATTGGACACATTTTCTCTTGTATGCGACGTCCACCTTATGGGGGTGAATTATTCAAAGATCGTCAAAGAAAGATCAAGATGAGTTAGCAGTATTTTACTAGAGGATGGATGCGCAGGAGGATGAAGGACAAACAACGTCCTCTCGCCAACCGCAAACAATGGGGCCACAAAATGAGGTTGTGGCATTTTGTTTCAAAGTTCTTGTTTTTAGTATTTTCATTGTTCTTCAGTGTTCCAATTTTCAATAAGTGGAAATTTCACATTGTGGGCGTGAACATGACATCAATGTTCCATTTCCATTCAGTTTTCTTGTTCAATTCAGTAAGTAGTTTTTCCTATGTTAATTCCCTGATGTGAAGATATTGTGGAAAGATGAAAGAACAAGGAAAAATAAGCATCATGATTCTTGAAGAGGATTAACTATTATTTTTTGTATTAATGGATAAAACAACTACTTGATTCTATGAGAGAATCATGGGTTGTTGACCCCTAACTATAGGAATTAGTTTCCTATATATTTCATGTGTGAATGTAATAATGTGCGAGATGAAGAATACATATTGAGTATTATTACTTTACATAATTATTCAAGAGTTTAGGTTTCATAATCTGACCAAATTACTTCATTCAGAAGAGGGGTGAGATCCCAAGATCGTTCTTCATGAGTGAGGAATACTCCTCATTCATGGAAGAATCCCACTCAAGAGTACTATAATCCTGCCGTAAAGACTGAGGGTCAGAAGTAGAGGTGAAGAAGGAGTGAGGTCCAACGGACTCCAAGTGAGTCCATCTCTTGTCCGAAGGATATCCCATCCACTCTCCAACACTCTGCAAATTTTTCCTACCCAATGAGGACCAGGAAGATCAAGATCAGAGTTAGCATATTCTTCACTTGAGTGAGAAGGAACAAGCTTCCACTTAACACTACCGTCAGAATCATAAGACTCCGAAGCATGATGGTCGGGAGGCGTAAGAGGATAAATCAGAGGAGGAACATGCTCAACAACATCATCATCTGAAGATTTAGATTCAAAATTAGAGAACATAAGGACTTTAGACGGTAGAGAAGTAGAAGTCTAAGAAGACTCATAGAATTTCACACTTGTCTCGATATAAATATCATGAGTAGTAGGGTTCAACAATCAATATCCATTCACACCATTAGGATACCCTACAAATATACAAGGTTTGGGTTGTGGTTCCAAAGCCTTATGTTTCTTCTTAGGAATCCGGGCCATAACCTTAGATCTGAAGACTTGAAAATACTCAACATTAGGCTTGGGTCCAAACCAAGATTCAAATGGTGTCATCCCTCTTACTACCTTGTGTGTAACATGATTCTAAATGTAACAAGCATAATTCAGTGCTTCAGCCCAATACTGTGGAGGAATGGACTTCGAGTGAACCATCTCCTTAAGCATTCGGTTCTTTCTTTTTGCAACTCCATTTTGCAAAGGGCTGTAAGTAATTGTATGCTGTAGAGAAATCTCTTCAGAAGTACCTAAATCCTAGAAACAAATTCTTACATAGTCACCTCCATTGTTAGTTTGAAGAACCTTGATAGACCGTTCCACTTGTTTCTCGGCAAGAGCCTTAAAGTTCTGAAAGTGATCAAAATCTTCAGACTTAAGTTTAAGAAAATACACCCAAGTGTAACGTGAAAAGCCATCAATGAAGGTTAGTATATAAATAGATCTAGTAAATGAAGGAGATGGGAAAGGGCCAAAAATATCACTGTGAACACGATCTAAAATACGAGTAGCTCTCTAGGCTTTTCCTTTGTCAAAACTCTTTTCAGGGTGCTTCCCCAGGGCACAACCCTCACAAAGACCCTTAGAAAATATGACGTAGGGTAACTCGTTGACCATTTCGTTTTAGCTCAATTGTTCAATGTAACGAAAATTCATATAGCCAAAATGCTCATCCCATAGATTACTAACCTCGTATGCACGATTGAGTAAGGCAGTGAGTGTCAAATCATAAGTAAAGTGGGAGAAGGTATACAACCCTGAACGATGATCTTCCTTTCACTCAGCCACTGTAGTGTCATTATGAAGCTCACGAATAACCACCGAGTTAGGACCAAATTCCACTCACATTCCTTCACCAAGGTGAGTGATTTGGTAAAATGATAGGAGATTGGTAGAGAGATCAAGAACACTCAACACTTGGTTAAATTTTCCCCCATCCATCTCTACCAATCCACTATTGGAAAACAACATTGTCGTGTCATCACCCATTGTGATTTGGGACATACCACATGGTTCGATGTTGGAGAACTCAACATATGAATAATCCATGTTGTGCAAGGCATTGAAATCTATAATCCAATTCAATTGAAGGAACACATATAGCTAAAATGGCCTTTCCTTTCTTCTTATCAAATTTAAACTCTTTTTTAGTGGAAGACTAAACATTCAAAGCATTTTTTTTGATAGACTTAGGAACACCTATATGATTCTTCTCAAGTAAATGAGTAAGGTGATAAATTTTTTTCTCATACATTGAATCTCTTCATGACTATTCTTCTTGTAATAGGAACACTTACACTTTTCTTTCTTCGCTTTAGGCTCAAAAGTCGAAGCGTTTGTGTTAGGTTTGGTTTTGGTTTTTGGTTGTCTTGGTTTCGGCTTTGGTTGTCTTGGTTTCCTTATTAGGTTTGTATTTTTTCTCTTTCTTCTTTTCAATATTCTTTCCCTTACTAGCACTTGCTACATAGGTATGTGAATTGGACTTGAGAGACCCCATTTTAATGATTTTACCATGTTATTGAATGAGTTGGGACGAAAAACTGTCAAATGAGGGCATATTCCAAGCACTGCCTAGAGCAGATTTTGTAGCGAGAAAATTTGACACGAAGATGAAGTATTCGAGACCTAACTTAGAGAGAATCAAAAATATCAAATGGGAATATTTCTTCTCTACTTCATATTCCTTTAACAACAATCTAGTGTGGACGAACTTTGAGAAGAATGCCTATAGGTTTTCAAATTCACAAGGATTTAATCCTAGTAGTTCGTTTTCCAAATCATGAGATCTTATGTCATCTTGTTATCTAAACATATCATCTAACATTTTCCACGCAGAATGAGGTGTTTTAGATGACTTGATGTGGAAGAGAAAGTCAGGAGAAATGGACATAAAAAGAAGGCCTAAGGCTTTGTCACTTCGGTCAACCACTTAGATTTTTCAGGTTAATCATCAGGTTTAGTCTTAGTTCCCATGGTGATGTGAAATAACCCTTTACCCCTTATTTTCATTACCAATTTTTATATCCATTTGAATAATTTGAACTCCATAAGAAAAGGAATTGAAAGCAAATCCATAACAAAGAGAGAGAAAGAAGGAATGCAAAAAGTCAAAACAAACAAAACAACCACCCATGACAATATTATAACCCCATGATTTCAGAACTTTATAGTTTAGTGTGTTGGATACAATCTGGTGTGAATGTGCATTGTGAAACATTTGGTCACTCAACTTACAATCAATGTAATAACGTGCAAGAGAGGAGACCACAATCAAGTTTTGTTGATCACAACAAATCGACACCGTAAACAAGCATAACAAGCTAAAAAAGAGAAGGGGTGAAAGCAAGTCATGTTGTGAGAAAGAGTGTGTCACATCACAACAGAAACCCCCATGCTGCAAGACTATGGTGGATGCAATCACTAGTCTGTAAGCAATAATAAGGGCTAATACAATGTAGAAAACGGGCTCAAGACACTTCTCGAGGACCTCTTGGTTGCCGAAAACTTTTCTGGAAGGCAAAAAATGCTAGAAATGCTACAACAAACTCAAGCAAACAATTAGTAGAAAAAACTCCCAATAATGTTTAAAATCACACTTTTAGAAAACATCAATTTGTCTAGGTTTAGAGATAAAAAGGCTAAAGTGATGATTAATAAAATGTTTAATTGAACAAAAAAATATACCACTAATCTAGAATAAAGAACTTAAATTTTTTAATTAAGTAATAAATCCCTACGAATATTGATTAAATTAATATACCTTAAAAGATTAAAAAATATTAGACCCTAATAAAGAAACTAAGATCTAACAATAGTTTAAACCTTATATAAAAAAGCACTCTTACACTATTAATAAAAAAACTCGACCCTTTTTTAAAAACTACCCACCTTTGAATTAAACCTAAGGCTTCAATTTAAACACCCCCACTTTAAAATCCCGAACACATATTAAAAACCCACCCACAATTAAATCAACCTCTTATATTAACTCCCACCACTTCACGTTTTAAATAAAAATACCCCTTAATAGAATGCACCCTCTTAAACTTCGAAAACACAGTCTCGAAAAAGGAGAAAAGGACGGGAGAAGGGTAAGGACGAGGACTCGGGGCTCGATGCATATGGATGATAAGGAAGAGAGCTCGGTAGGAAAAATAGGTCACGGTGAAGCCCATGTCGCAGGGATGGAGCCCAATGGCACGAGCCCGATCCACACGTAGGGAGGAACAAGTAAAGGATGGTTAGGGCCGTTGAATGGCTTCTTGATGTTTGCATCAACTTAAAGTGAATGGCATAAGCTCAGTGCAAGGGATGAGTAGGGGACATGTTGATCTTAAATCCAACACAGTCAAAACCAAACAACAGCGTAATGCATGACCAAAGTGAGGGTAAAAAGACAAAAAAGGAAAATATGAACACGAATGCAAAACAATAAACGTAGTAAAAAAGTCAGGAAACACAACTTGGAAAGGGAGGACCCTGAGGCACATGGACGTAGGGGAGGAGGTTAAACGTAGGTGGCCAAGCGAAACAGAGATAAAAAAACCCACTCACGCAAATGCAAACATGACCAAGGAAGAATCCAAATGCAACATGCAAAACGATGCAAGCACCAAACAATACAAGGAAAACACTATGACCAAATAAAGACAGAGCAAATAGCTCAGACGCAACACAATGCACCCAATAATGTAATGTGAAACCCTACCAATGTAACCCATAGACAATATAACTCATGGACAATGTAACCGAGTTAATGAGAAAACCCACATGCAAAGGAATAAAACCACACACAGAAAGACACGACTCAAAGGAATGCAAAAACCAACAAATCCGATCAATGCAACGACCAATGCAATAATGTATGCAAAAAATGCAAACAAGGGGAAACTCGATATGCAAAAGGAAAACCAACAGGTTTGGAGGTATGAATAGGCCACAAAAACTAGATTTTCTAAAAAAAAATTCACTTGCAATTAAAGAATCTGGATTAAAACCAAAAATGCAAAACCTACCTCTAGATTTAGTGGTGCCTCCAAACTTGGTTGTAGCTAGCTAGATCTGTCTTTGAAACATCTAAAACCTACACATGCAAAACCAGAAAACCAACACAAACTCCAAAAATGATATTCTTAAACCCGTAAACAAGATTCCAAAAATTAATTGAAAAAACTTGCACGAAAAGCACAAAAACTAAAAATGAAGTAATCAATAACCATATTCAAACAAGTGCACGTTACCAAACATCTGCTCTGATAGCATATCAGATTGTTCTGCGAGGATTAATGTAGAACCTCGTGCATATCGAAGAGGGTTACACTTCAAATGGTGAGAATAACACTTCACGTAATCAGCAAGAGCATGAATCACAAGGAAAATCAAGTACATAAAGACAATGGTGTGTCTGACATGTTCATAGATAAAAAAAAATAAGAGGTACATATATGAGTGATGTGTAACTCTTATGCATGACATGTGTACACAACCCTAATTAACCCTATTGACCTATTCTCACTAAGTGAGATAACTAACCACATGATGTGGATAAGATGCCAAGTGAAGACGAGACAAGTCATATACACCAACAATACCTATGTGCTCACTGCTATAGATTACTTCACTAAATGGGTTAAGGCCATCCTAGTCAATCACATGAAAACTGAAATGATATGCATCTTCCTCAAAGAGAATATCATAGTGCCTTTTATTGTTCGAAAAAATATTTTTATCGATAATGTTACCTCTTTTTCTTCCATAGAACTCACTTGTTTCTACTATGACATTCGTATCTCCCTCTCTCATTCGTTTGACTATTACCTCAAAGGTAATGGTCAGGAAGAATCTAACAATAAGAACATTATAACAATCATATGTAAACTGGTTGGTCAAAATCAAAGGAATTGGCACAAGAAACCATATGATGCACTATGGGTTGACCAGATCATGCCCAAAAAAGCAATAGAGGTGTCGTCATTTCAATTTATATATGGGATAGAGGATGAAGTACCCATATCAGTTGAGATACCCACCTTACAGTTGCTAAAAGCATTTGAAGAAGGCCAATTCATGATTCCTTGGATAAAAGGATCTTGTACCTTGAGAAAGTCAATGAGGAAAGAGTCATGGTTTCCAACAGGATTAAAGAGCACCAAATGAGAGTGAAGAATATTTTTGATTAGAAAACATGGGAAATTGCATTTCAGATTAGAGACCTTGTCTCACTCTAGGACAATTTAATAAAATGAAAGGGTAACCATGGGAATTTTGATTTTGTATGGCTGGGACCATTCAAGATCAGACATTTTTATGGTGGTAATACATTCTGTTTGTCGTACCTAGATGACACACCCTTGGAATTACCCTACAAAGGAAAATATTTGAAGTTGTACAAACTATGAAAGCGGGTTATCCCCCACCTAAAACATAGGTGATTTAGGTTTGTTTTTGTTGTGTCTTGTGTTTTTATTTTCATCCACATTGTGTGGTGTGTTATATTTCTTATTGTGTATGATCATCTCTTTTCATTCCATGCTCCTTCTGAGACTCTATTACCTAATGGATAAATCATTGTTCTACTAAAGGCTATGAAATTCAAGTGTTCTTTCTTTCCTCATTTGGGATTCATCCAAACCAAGTCATGTCCTTGAGAATGAGCCAACTATTGGCATGTAAAATTTCTCCGCATTTTACTTGACAACCCTATGGAAAGTTTTGTCACTTTTTGGTCAACTGGGTCAACATTTCCAAATTATAGTCAATGAAAATGTGTCATAGTTTTCTTCATGACAATATAGTTTACGAGATATTATGCGATCTTAAGAATGGTCTTGGGAAAGCTTTCTCTCTATGTGGATTTTGAAGAAATTATGTGTGTGAACATTAAAGAAGGGTTAACTTCTAGGAAAGGTTTCAGAAACTCTAGGTAGTGGTGGGAACTCAAATCATCAAAAATATTATAGGGTCTATTGCATGATGGAATATGTAATATAAGGTTCTGGGAACATAAAAAGCGGAAACCTTCCCAACACTAAGGAACAATGGTATTTTCAGATAAACCAAATTTCACTGAATGTTTCAAGAACCTCGGGAAGATTCAGGACCCTAAAAAATTTCAAGTTAAATCACATTAAACCCCCATTCATGACCCAAGTGCTATGTTGGTTCATACTTGTCTCAAAATCCCATGGTATCTCAACTCATTGACGCACCTTCCTAGGGAAAAGTGGTAAGTTGATTAAAAATTCATGAATAACTCATTTTAAAACTTTATAAATTATTTCATTGGATTGTTTAGACCATTTCCATTCAAATTCATATAATAGGCACACCAAAAAAGTTAAGTTATGGTACTGGACCAAAAATTACACTTTGCGTTCTAATTCTTTGTTGACATGATGATGTCATTAACTTAAGTGCATTGACACAATTAGGGAGCTTGGAGGCCTTTTAGGAGTGCATTGGCAATTTGTAAACTCCACTTTGAAATGCCACCAAGTAAAATTCACCCTCCTCCTATTAGTGGATAAAAAGGTCAAAAATTAATGAAGAAAAAGGAAAATTAGCAAGGTTGTGCATGTTGTGGGTCATACCCCTTCATACCTACACAACTAAAGTACGCCCAATCCTGGTTTGGACACATTTTGGAGGTATAGATTACAAAGTGGGTGCATTTTCCCACTTTGCATTTGTAAAACCCATATTCCACCACCATTTCAAGTGGTTTTGAAAATAAACTTCCCTTCAAAAATCATAAATCCACAAAAAGGTAAATTTCAACTCATGAAACCAATCAAAAGCTTGTTTTTCTTCAACTCATGTCCACAAAACTACTTGTGTGCCCTAGCTCTCCCATATCTTGTTTTGCTCATATCTCATGATCTCTTAGGTGAATAAATATAATATTTTGAGCACATCCCCATGTTAAAAATGCCTTGAAATTGATGTGAAGAACATGGAATATGGCAAAGTGGATTTTTTTAATGATCACCTGAATATTGCAACTGTTGAAACCCTGTTTTGTAAAGCCACTCAAAACTTGATTTGATCATTTCTTAAAAACCACACGTAGGAAACCTTTAAAACTTTTCCAATGAACTTTCCTTACCAAAAAAACCATTTTGAGCCATAATTCACATGATAAGGTCGAAAAATTCATGATATATGAGTAAATCCATGTTTGGTTTGCAAAACCACTAAAAAACCCTTTCTACATTAAAAAATTGTTTTGTCATTTACTTCAAAACATCGCAATAAATATTCCTCAAATTTGGAGCACTTGTTCCTCTCCACCATACCTCTCTAATGAATCAAGAATCGAGCCATTTGATTTTGTATTTATCCTAAAAAGAAGAACTAAATTTTTATCCCATGCTCCATTAAAACAATTTCCCAAGTTTTTCATTGAAACCAAAAATTGTTTCCTCATTTTCCATTGTTCCTAACTAGTGATCGTGGCTGAATTAAGAACATCCACTTGTTTCATAAATACCTTTCCAAAAAATTGAGTCTCATCCAATTTGGATTTGTTTTCCCCCCACAATGGCCTAAAAAAGATTCAACTCGTAAAACCATTAAAATATTTAATTCTCATAAACCGACTCGGAATCCCATTTTTCTTGTCCCTCTAAACTCCACCATAATTCTCAAGTCCGTGATACCAAAAAATCATTAAATGAAATTCCATTACTTTGGATTTGAGCCCATCTCGGTCTTGGTTTTAGAGTACCCATATATTAGAGACATCAATGTTGGACACATGGATTTTGAAGACCATTGAAGATACCTGGATAAGAAGGAAACCTCATTTGCTAAACCAAGTAAGAGTACACAAGATAATTGTTGAGTGTGAAACATAAAAGGATCGTGGCCAAATTAAGAGAATATATTTGTTTCAGAAATACCTTTCCAAAAAATTGAGTGTCATCCAATTTGGATTTGTTTTTCCCCCACAATGGCCTAAACAAGGATTCAACCCATAAAACCATTAAAAATCCCGAATTCTCATAAACTAAATTGGAATCCTAATTTTATTGTCCCTCTAAAATCCACCATCATTCTCAAGTCTGTGATACCAAAAAATCCTAAAATGAAATTCCATTACTCTGGATTTGAGCCCATCTCGGTTTTGGTTTCCGATTACCCGACAACAATGTTGGACACATGGATTTTGAAGACCATTAAAGACACATGGATAAGAAGGAAACATAATTTTCTAACCTGAGCAAGAGTACACAAGAGGATTATTGAGCATGAAACATAAAGTTGAATCATTAAAGGATTTCATGATGGGAACCATGGTTCCAATTTATTCTCGATTTCCTCACCATTCTCAATTCAAGATTCATAACAAGATGTACTCTTATCCTTCATGAAGACATTGTCCATCCAATTTTTACTTGGTTCCATCTCACAAGGAGGAAGTGTTTACATTTTATAGGATTGCTATGTTTCCGCTGAGGATTCTCATGAATCTTTTAATACCGTTAAATCCAAGAGAGCTCATGATTACCGAGTCCAGGGCATGCGTGGTATGAGATCATTCTTCATAATGATTGAAATATCATGTGAGAGACAAGAGATCATGTTCAAAGAGTTGATTTGTGAAACCTACCACTGCTCACATAGATGAAGAGTTTAAAGAGAGCTTTCAAGACATGACAAAAGACAATCATTTTGAATAAGATGTAGAGCATAATTTATAATTCCAAAGAAATACATAGCATGATCAAATAATTAGTCGAGGAAGGTCCTATTCACTTAAAAAATTCATATCCACAATGAAGGAAGAACAAAACTTCATCCCAGATCATATTCTATTGATCAAACCTTCCCTCTTTTATTTTCTCTCTAACATTGTATTTTTCCGTTGAGAAACAACTTTTGTAAAAGTGATTCAAGTCACTTAAAGTCTCTACTTCTTTGTTGGGATTGCACTTTAAGTTGAAAAAGTCACATGAGAATGTGAATATTCACTTAATTTTTATATAAATTGTAATGCTCTCTCCATTCCAAAGGATCAGTTTTTACTCCTATAGCATATTGCATTCTTCTATTCTCATCTAAGTATTTTTATTCCATTCTTTCTTTCTCACTCATTCAGATGTATGTGATTTTTGTAAGGAAAAAAATGGATTTGTACCTATTGATAATGGAATGAGAATAATGATCAAACTTTGTGTCAATCTCTATTCTTGTTTCATGTTTTTTTTATATAAGTTGTGTACGTTTTCCTCGTGACTTATAATTGATCTGGAAAGACCTCTGAGTTGTAGTTAGTGAAATCTAGGTTCATATTGCTAATGCAATTACTCCTCCTCTTTCTCCTCCCCTCACTCACCCATATTTTACCCAATCTCTTTAATATAGTTGAAGTTATGAAAAGGGAATTTCTACAAATTCACTAGTCTATGACCAACCAAAGAGTTAGTTTAGTGTACAATTTATCTATATTTCAATAAATGGGAGCCACCCCATCTTGAAATGGAGGGACCCAGTCTCACGAGTGTTGATGAAATCCCTTTTTTGTCCTTGAAAAAATATTTCACCAACAAGATGGTACCATCCACATTTGTACCCAATCTCTTTAATATAGTTACAGTTACGAAAAGGGAATTTCTACAAATTCATTGGTCTATGACCAACCCAAGAGTTAGTTTAGTGTACATTTTATCTAGATTTCAATAAATAGGAGCCCGCCCCATCTTGAAATGGAGGGACTTAGTCTCACGAGTGTTGATGAAATCCTTTTTTTTTCCTTGACAAAATATTTCACCAACAAGAGGGTACCATCCATATTTGATTAATCCACAGTCTTCCATGAAACACATCATAGGAACCATTTTCAAGTACAAAATAAAGCCACACTCATACAATCGTAAGACCTACAATGACATGTAAGCATATACAACTAAGGGGTTTCCTAGTAATTATGTTGAATCTCATAGTAATAATGGTAGTGCTAGTTGAATATCTCTTGTATTATATACGACTATTAGTGAATTTATCTAATCATATGTTGATACTTTAACTATTATCAATCATGCCTTATCATGTTTTTTTGGACATGTGCTTATATGAGCGCATATGTAAGATGGTCCATTGCAAGAATCATCATTTGGAATATGAATTTCATGAAACATAATAGGAAGGGTCTCCCTCTTTTCTCAAGAAACCGTAATAATGTCAATAAATCCAATACATGGATGAACACTAGAAAATGGGGGTCTATCCCTTATATCTATCATCTGATTATTACTATAATCCTATCATTGAGTAGCTTGTTTTGCAAGAGGATTCATAAATATTTTCAAAGGTTGGTTTTGTTGAGCCATTAATTCTTTCAATATAGTGTTTTTCTGAGTTTCTATGATATTCATAACATGCATTATTATCATAGTTCTCAGGAAAGGGCCTCAATGGATCTAATTTTATAATTAGAAGTTAAATAACTAATTTAGATTTAAGAAATTATTGTAGCATATTCTATTAAATATCACTTAACCTTGTAATTCTATACACTCTCTTTGGTGTGATAAGACTGGCATGTTGTTTTTTGGTTGTTTACAACTAGTAAGATCTTCAAATATAATAATGGAATAATCTAGGAAATATTGAAAATAAAATGAAGATCAAAACAACACAATATTTATTAGTGGGAAAGGATGCCCTAGTACGTAATATATTCAAAAATAGAATAAGTACCCTTAAGGTATAACAACACCATACAATACTTCTGTAGGAAGGAATAACTTCAAAAGATCTCCTAGTATGGGAATGCCACTTCGAGGGGGAAACCTCCAAATCCTTCTAACAAATAGGATACTAAATACTTACTTGAAATACATTATATTGATATTCATATCCTTTAGATAGGCGTACATTACTTTTATTGGATGGGTAACACATAATCCCAATGTAAGCCAACCCATATCCCAATATAACTAATTCCACATGTTAGATGTCTGACCCAATATATTATTACCATATAACTAAGGGGAATGTATGCCACATGTCAATATATCCATCAACCCATAGACATTATAATATCATGTCCCTAGTTACATAACATGTCATCCCTTCTTGAAATGTTTCATCTTTGAAATACGAGAAGAAACCTTGTAATGAGTGTGTGGATACATACATGAAGATGGGTTACAAAAAAGGGGGTCTTAAGTGGACATGTTTTCCTAAAAATTGAGAAATGTGCACTTTCATTGATTATTTGAGGTGCTTACACTCAAATTTTGAACAAGGTATAACATCATGAATTGTTGCATATTGAGTCTAGTTTTTAAATCGTTATTTGTTTTTACAAACAATGAAGTATAGGTGGTAGAAATTGTTAAATTTTAAAGAATTACTTATATTTTTTAGATAAAACATAGTCGATAGTTGATCATTTCCCCCTCACCTTTTTATCATCGTTTAGTAGTTTTTAATCCTTCTATGGAAAATTACATACAATTATCTAGTATGTTATGGATATTTTTAAAAAAATTATCGTAAATATTGTTTTAATGAATTTTACTAGTATATAGGTCCTAAATTTTATTATAAAATAGATAGTTGAGTGTTCACTCTACATAACTACCTCAAAATTAATTGAAATTGAGATTTTTTAATGTGCATAAAATCAGGTCTAGTATATGGCGGTTTTTTTTCTTTGAATTTGGACGCATACATAAAGTTAGACATGTGTTTTATTTCAATATAATGGCATAGGAATACATATTTAAAAAAATTAACATTAGTATCGTTATAGTTATTAAAAAATCAAAAAAATTGTTTCATTAGAAAGAGGACAATTTGTTCTTGATTATAGTCATAATTTGATGAACTTGATTATAGTCATATTCCATGCTCGAAGTTGAAATTTAATATGGAAATTATTTTGCATAGGAAACTAACAGGTCCAATCCTTTGGCTTAGGAATCCGAGGCATTTCCGAGCCTGGAGGGATGTTTTGGGAAAGTGAATAAAAATAATGCATACACACCATAATGTGTACGTGTTATTTATAACTTTGAGTACAAAATTTATAAAATAAGACTGCATACACACTATAATGAGTACACATTCTCTATTTAGTGTTTTTAAGATGTTTCAGATGTGGAAGGTTGATCCGTAAACTGCCTCTTTTAGGTAATAAACAAATCCTATCTTAGTGATAATGAATGATAAAACTAACTAAGATTCTAAAAGGAAAGATAACCAAATCATACCAAGCCAAGAACACATATGCTAATCAAACATCACGATCAATAAGATGAAAGTAATTCACCAGAATAAATTTACATAAACTTTGCAAACAAATGAGTAGCAATATCATATATTATTATGAAACTCAATGCAATACAATGAGAATGGGCCTTGTTTATGTAGGAAAAGAATAACAATCTAAGAACCAGTCAAGGTCGTAGATCAAGCCATAAATCAAGGAAATAACTAGTCATCAAAGAACTAGTCAAGTCCATATATTTAGGAGAGAACTAGACATCAAGGATCTAGTCAATACCATAGATCAAGGAAAGAACTATACCTAACAACTAAATAATATCTCCTAATATCTAAATAAGATAAAAGAAATATCCACACACATAAGTGGGTGAGGATAAATACAATAAAGGTAAATAAAGTACCTAGGTGAACATGAGCTAAGGTAAATACCTATTCTAATAGATTCTTGTTATCAATATAATATGCAAGAAACATTCACACTATACTAAAATTGAGAGATTAAAGAAAAGGAGACAAAAAAATTATCCCGGAGAAACCCAATTTGGGGAAAAACTCCAACTAGATGGGCAATTGCTCCCCTTTCACTATGTAAATCTCTAATACAACACAAGTTTACTGCCAATGGATGTCCTTCAAGAAGGATTCAAGCTCCCTCTACTTGTATTATTTTCTTACAATCCTCAATAGTGAAGAACTCATATGTCTATGAACAAAACAATAACAATTCAAAATTTATCCTCTGCTCGCACTTGAATTCACTCAAAACCACCCGCCTAGATGAATGACAGTTCTACCAAATTTTCATTCATGTCTTATGATGCTTCCTATTATTCCCTCTCAAGAATTATACCAATGTTATATTTAAAACTTTATTCTTCCCATTAGTTTGTTGTTGGAAATCGATACACCACTTCAACTTTGTATCCATGATCTCCCACAATGTAGCTCAAAAATTGCCAAAAAATATGGAGTCCTGATATGAAATAATAGAATTAGGAAAACTAAAATGAACCCACACATTAGTAAAAAGCAAATCAGTTACACCACTTCCCTTAAGGATTTTTTACAAGGAATAAGAATAAACATCTTGGTAAACTATACAATAAGCACAAAAAGATAGTTGCGTCCCTTCTTTAACATAGACAAACCACCTACGAAATCCATGGAGATACTTTCCCATTTCCTAAAAGGAACATCTAGTGGTATACATACATACATACATACATACATACATACATACATGGCATGCATGCATGCATACATACATACATACATGTGTGTGTGTGTGTGTGTGTGTGTGTGTGTGCACACACACACACACACACACACACACACATCACACACACACACACACACACACTTCTTATTACTAAGATTGCTAGTACCACATAAAACACAACCTCTTATAAACTTGACAACATGAACTTACGCATTATGCCAAGTAACATATGTTTGTAAGTGTGTAACAATATTTTAACACATAAGTGTCCCGCAACTTTGGAAGGATGTGCTTCCCTCATCAACTTAACTCTTTCCTCCTTAGGTATACCGATATTACCCATCTTGGAGGTATTACTCCTCATGATAAAAACCCGTACCTTGGGGCCTCTTTATTTGAAGAAAAGGGTCCCCAAAATCTACATTTTTCTCATATCCTTCTATGTAATATTCACACACAAAAATCACAAGACAAGTTATGGTGCCAATAACTGAAAGAAAAGGAGGTCTACACAATATATCAACCAAATTATTAGTCACTCCTTTCTTATATTTGATAATCAAATGAGAATGTTACAAGAAACTTGTTGGTACCTATTATCCAAAATAACACCCATGTTATTTTGATAATTTCATTGAAATTCAATGACCTTAGGATCTTTTTCTTTGAAAAGATGCAAAACAAATAAAATTAATGTTCTGCAAAAAATAACAAATTAGTGTTCCATGGAGTAGACAAAGCCATGGAACAAAGAAACATAGTCACAAGGAAATATGTTATGGGACAAATGGAAAAGGCTATGCAACATTGAAAAAAGTGAGTAAAGCGTGGAGGTGATAAAATATAAGCATGGGGTGGAAGTTGTGCAATTAAATCCGCATATCAAAGAAAATCCGCAAGGTGAAGGATAAAAATCCCCGTAACATGTTGATTCAAATAGTTCATGATTCAAAGGAAAATGCCACGAAACACATAGACTCCGTGGAATGAAGAAAAATGCACAGGAGGAATAATGAAAAGGTTGCGGGTGAAGGAAAGAGTTGTGGAGTAATCATTCATTTAAAAATAAAAAAAGAATTAAAAAACAAAGCCACGTGCCACCAAAAGTGTGCCACATAGGGTTGAAATATGTGGAAGACATAATCAGGTGGAAAAACATCTGAATTTTGTGAAGCACAAGTAAATCCATGCATGCCTAGCTCAAACCAGGCTCTTAACCACTCCACCAACTAGAATTAAATGATGAACGATGCCAACCTCATACACTGGTGATTTGATGAAGTGCGATAGAAGAAATGTCAGGCACCCATACATGGGTTGCAAAATCAATGGTGATTGATCCTTGATGGCAGGGGTGGTTGAATTCAATAATTGATGGATGTGATTTGTTCTTTCTCTTCTCTCTCAAATTTCTGTAAATGTAAGTGAAAAATCACAAAAATGATCTCGCATTTTTCTCAAGTCTGAGAGATCTACCCTTTTGAGTTCAAAGATATACTCATAGACCTTTGTGATGTGCTTGTGAATACTGCAACACCTTGACTCTGTTAGACTTTAAATGGATAAGTTCTTGATTTTGAATACAGGTGTGATTTCTTTCCTTTGAATGATTTTGTGTTTAATGTTAATATTTATATCCTCTTGTTGGTCTTCAGTCTCATTATTTTTATTTCTACCAAGTTGTATGTGCATTCTCTTAGGTCTTTGCATACATTTTCATATATATGTCCCTTGAGCCAAAATTAGACCTTATTTTAGTTTGGTGCATCACCTCTCTTTATTTTCAACATTTTTCTCTTTCAACGCTGGTCACTTAGAACTATTAGATTAGGATTAGTTAGCAGTAGTGTAGTGTTGGTTAGTTAGTCGCAATGAGCTAGTATAGCGATAAACTAAAAATAGGGTTTTTAATTATTTTTATGGGCTAATATAAATAGAAACTAAGTGTTATATCGAAGTGCTAGAATTAGATATTTTGCTTTTGTACTTGAATTAAGTAAAATAATAGAAATGAAAGGGATATGTTACTAACATGTAAATAACTTACCTCATTGTATGTTGGACTGTGGTAGACTGGTATGCGGACTGGGTAGGCTATGACGGAATGACTTCAGGAAGGGCATGAGGTGACTTTCTGTCTGTATTAAGGAACCTAAGAGTGTACTAGGGTTCTCTATTATGGATTCTAGGCACTAGGAACTGTGAAAATACTCAGGATTTATGTTTGGCAGTGTCGTAAGGAGGCCCGAAACCCTACCTATCTATCGCATTGGATTCACCAGATGAACTGAATAGTGACCTGCAAAACAAAAGGTTAGTGGGGTCGGAATGTCCTCAACCACAAAAAAAGTGGACTTATTGTTGAGCGTTACACTACATTATGGACCCTAATGTAGTTCTAGTGTGTGTGTGAGTATTTTTGTGCCTAGGGTGCTCTAGCGCCAATGATGTGGTAATAAGGGTCAATAGCTAGATGTAAAATGCAAAATAATGGATAGAATGGGGGAAACACAACCCTTTTCCTTTGTGATTGTGTGATGTAGATGTGATGTAGATGTAGAAGAAGCCAAAATACAGTCATGTTGTCATGCAAATGTGCAACATGGAAATTAGCAATTTTCTAGCATGACAATTATACCCATGTACCAAAATTTTCATGTTATATCCTTCTGAGATACCCCAGGTCTGCCTAGTCAGTCCAATAGCCTCTCAACTGATGTTAACTCATTTTCATAGGTGATTTAGGAAAGTCAATTCAAAACCCCTAGGTGATTTTAGGAGTTCATTAAAAAATGCAAACTTTGGGCAGTTGTAGGAAGGGCTATCACTGGCCTTGCTAGGATTGGATCAACCCCATGGAGTGGAACGAAAAAATCCAAACCAAAAATGGAGGTGAATTAAAGGCATAGGAACATCATGGAATTTATTTATGAAGATTCAGGAAGGATCCAAAGAATTTGGGATAGTTTCACTAAAATTAGGGTTCACAAGCCTAAGCAGTGCACATGCCAAAAAAATTGTTGAGATTTTGAATGTGATTCTAGGAACTTAGGATGAAGTTAGGAGAAAAATAAAACATCGTCATAAATGGAATTCCAATCCCTAGAATATGGTGAAACTATTTTTTCACAACACTTTGGCGCAATGGGTATGCAAGAAATTTTTCTCATGCACAAGTGGAGTACTAGATCAAAAATATGATTTTTCAGGGATCACATGGAGGAAAAAAGACCTGATACCCTAACCATTGGATTCATAAGGAAATTTCAAGTCAATATCATATAAAATTGTATTAAAAAAATCCACCAGGAGACCAAGTTATTGCCATTTCAAGTTACCCTCTTGGAGCGAGTTTGGGAGTTAGTCAAATTTTGATGATGACAAGTGTTAGCTCCAGGGGCCTGAAATTTTTTTGTGTCCCTTATGTCCCTCAAGTTCAGGGACATCAAGGTCAAGAAAATGATCCTAGCCCCCATAAATCCTCTGGACCCTCATACAACCTCTAGGATCGCCAGTTCATCCCCAAGGTGTTTGCGGGAGCTCAAAGCCTTCACCGTTAGATCGCTGCCACATGTCATCACCTAGTACGCCATGCAAAATGATGTCCCTCATGTCCCTTTGAGGTGAGGGACATCAAGGAGGAAAAAATTATCCCATCCCTCATGATGCCTCAAGGTTCCTCATGCGACCGCTTCTCATTCCTTCCAGTGCTTTAAAGTTGTTTTTTTAGCTTTAATCCCCTGTCGTTAGATCTATGCCATATGTCAAGCTGAGGCGCACTGTACAAATTGATGTCCCTCAAATACCCTTGAGGTTAGGGATGTTAGGGAAATGAAAATGTGCCTCTCTCCATGCCTTCAAAAAATTTCAAATTTTAAAAATCCCTCCTACTTCTAACATCTAACATCTAACCTTCCCATGCACAGCTTGCTTTGCAAACTCCTCTGCAATTTCCTATCACCCATCCACCATTTTTGAACCTTGAAGTAGATCCATCACCACACATTATCCTCCAATCCATGATTGCATATAGGTCTTAGAAGAATATTTCATCAAACTGAGAAGAAAAGAAGAAGAACAGAGAAGAAAAAAGCCTGGAAAACTCCATTGACATATAGCAAAGAATCAAAGAGATATTGAAAATCACTACAAAGAAAAACAAGCCATATTTTTCTATTTTTTCCTCTATCAAAAACCATTAAAAATAACCTTAAAACCTCCCATTCACAGAAATTAATGTTCACAATAAATAAATTTCACTTCTGGCTCCACGAAGAACAAAGATCAATTTCCCGTCAAACTCGTAACTGAATCAAAGAGAAATTTCACCAATGAGATAAGAAGCAAAAACCTATCGCAATGGAGTTGATTTCATCATGAACAGAGAAAAAAACAAAACCTAAAAATTTCAAGTTCCATTAATGGCTGTTATGACACAGTAGTGGAAAAAATCAGCAAGCTACCTCTCCACTTCTTAGGGTTCCAGTGGGTGAAATCACACGAAAATTGGAGGGAATGATCATTGAAAAATCTAGTTTCTTGTGAACTAGTTATTGCACCATGATGTCCCTATTGTTTAGGGATATGGAGGACTAATTTTTCATTAGACTTATGCCTTATCACATGAAGAACATATGTGAAAAAGGAAGTGAGCTACCTCTTCACTTCTCAGGGTTCCAGTGGGCAAAATCACGTGAAAATTGGAGGGAATGCTCATTGAACAATCTAGTTTCACGTAAAATAATTTTTGTGCCATGAAGTCCCTATTTTTTAGGGATATTGAGGGATGTGTTTTTTGTCATTATTTTTACCCTGGTGATGAAAATATCATTTTTCCACTTATTCAGATGAAGGAATTACTCAAAATGCAGAGCGTCGAACCCTGGAAAAAACCAAAAGTTTTAAGACCTGTTTTGTTGCAATCTGACATCCACGACGCAGTTACTAAAAATAACATGCCTTCCTACATTGGGGTATATTACTTTGATTAAGCCACCATTTGAAGAGGCTATGAAGAAGGTAGTGAACACAGATGGAGTATCACAAGCAAAGTCATCAAAAAGTCATCTTAGCTCGCAATTGACACTTAATAAAAATAGTAAGTGGTTCCTCAAGCCCTTGCTATAAATATCCATTTGGTCCAAAAGGTGAGAGGAACATAGTAAGAAGAAATAATTCAATCTACCATAGCTGGTTGAGGTTGGGAAAAGCTAACTATGAAACTTACTAAAAATAGTAAGTTTCCCCATGTGTACTTACTAAGAATAACATGTTGTTCTTAAAGGGGAAGTTTGGAACAATGGGACATTGAGGGATAATCATTCAGGTCGATATCACCATTTGGGGTCCAGAAAGGAAAACTCTGACACTTACTAAAGATAGTAAGTTGTCCCTTCCAAATATAGTAAGTGTTAAGGAAATATGAATTTCAAGTGCATAGGTTGGTCTAGTTTCTCAGGTGTAATCAATCATGAAGAGGTGGTGGTTTTTCATAGTTTGGAATGATCATTTCATATTACAAAGAAGGGCATCGCAAGGTACATAATGTGAATTCATCCTCGTCACTTAAGGAGCCAAGTGATTTAAAGAGAGTTGATCAGAATGATTTCTATGAGTCAAGGAGTTCATCAACCAAGTTTTAAGGAGGGTCATCGTGGGCATTGTATGTGCTCATCTCGAGTTTGCAACAGTAAAACTCAAAACAATGTTTCTAAACACTCATTCTAAGGTTCAGAATGTCTTTGCATCATAGAGTTTGCAGTCATCACTGGATTGGGAAAATGATTCAAAGATATTCAAGGGAGCAATCTTCATTAGTGTAGAAGATCACCAGTGGTAGAAATCTTCACTCAAAGTTCATGATTACATCAAGGCATTCAAATAATTTTGTCACGATGAGTGTTTTCCCTCCATCCCTTCCCTCTTCATCTCTCTTCTTTCTCTCTCCAATCTAGTTCTTCATTATGCTTCATCATTGCATTTCGTCCTATTCACTTAAGTGACCTATTTTAAAATTGTAAAAAGTATTTTCTCAAAACTATAAGAGAAATACTTAAGTCACGGAAAATGAAAGGTCATGAGTGGAATATGGAAACAAAGAGTCACGTGAGGGAGGTGAAAGGACAATACAAATTACTATAAATTGGGATGGCTGCTCTATTCCAAGGGATTCAAAATTTTGGAGAACTATTACTATGTAGCATTGTGAATTGTGATAGCTTGGTTGAAGCTTTGTATTCATCACTACACATGGAATAAAAGCTACACTTCTTCTGTTTCCTCTATTTCTCTCTTTCATGCACTTTTCAAGCATATTTTATCCTGTATGGAATTGGAGAGGAAATTGGTGTCCTCAATAGATGAATTAAAAAACTTGGTGTTTTAATTCGTTGGTCCTGCTAGCTTCACTGTGATTTCCTCTATATTAAAGGTTGAACTACTACAGTTACTGGCTGTGAGCTCTGCAACCTACTCACAACAATATTCCTTGCATAATTTCCCCCCTCTTCCCTTTATCACTGTAATTTCCTCCCTTGTACCCCTGTACAAGAAATTTTCCACAGGTTCAGTGGAGTGTCCATGTGTGATCCTCGGCCAATTTGGCCACCCACAACATTTAGATAGGATTAGGATTAGTTTACTTTCAATAATGGGAGATGTACCATTTAATGCAGAGGGGCGTAGCCCCATGAACGTTGGTGGAGACACTTGATTTGTCTATGTGAAATTTTTTATCACCAACAATTTTTGTCAACTCTATTGGGGAGATATTTTTCCTAAGCGTGACCAAAAAATATCTCTGCTTAAAATATAAAAAAATATTTTAAAATTATATATTAAAAAAAATCAGATTTCAAAGGAAAATAATTTTTGAAGGAAACTCTGTCTAGGAACGAACCCCTGTCACATTCATTTCCAACACCATGAAGAAATTTTCAGATTGGAGTGAAGTACCAATAAGTGATAGTGAAGAAGAAGAAGATGATGTCTTCCCAGAAAATAATATCGTTGATCAGCCATGGTTCCGGACTAGTGTTCACAAAGGAAAGAAGAAAGAACATGTCATTGTGAAGAGGAATGGAATCAAAGGAGACATAAGATAAGGTGTAAAGCTTGAGAATATGCCAAATTCTTCAAGAGATGTACAAGAAACTTGAAACAGCTCATAGCGAGGAAGAAGAAGAGGAGAGTTGTCCTATAGAGTAATATCCCAAAGATAATTCGTACCATAGGGTTTTCATCCTTGAAAGGTTGTTGAATTCCGCTGAAGAAAATCCTATCCTTGAGCCTTCCGATGAAGATCAAATCAACATTCAAGAAGATGAGGAAAGACAGGATGGTGTAAGATCCAATGAAGAAGATTTTTGCAATCTCGCACAACTCACTACAAGATTGAGAACATTTTTCCTTCTTCTACCATTCTCTAGATGAATTCCTTGCATATGGTGATGAAGAAGTGAACATTTTGAGAAGATAATATGTGGAAAGACTTCAAAGCATAATAAAATGAAATTCTGACCCCAAAGTCTTTGATGAAATTTGGAGGTATTCTTTAGCTCTATAGATAAGATATGAACATCTTGAAGCACCACATCAAATGGAGGAAGACCTTGATTGCTACCTATATTATGATTTTTTTCATTCCCATAAGATTCTTGGATGCTTCTAAAAAAGATCATATCGTGGAGCATTCTGATGAAAGCCAAAGCAACGTCATGGAGGAAGAAGTAGAAGAGACGAAGATAATATCACCATTTAACAATTCCATCAGGCTTAAGTCACAGTCCATAAGGGGAATGATATATTTAATAAAGGAATATCCTTGTTGCATAATGAATGATCCCTTGCCTTAGTAGATAGCTTCCCTTGATGTGTGTGATGTCTGCCCATAATGTGGAAAGTATGCTTTGTTTATATAGGGATCTCTTGCTCAAATTTTGACACTAATGATCCAAAATTGTTGACTATGACCCAGGGGAGTACACGGGATGACCATTAGGACCTGACCTTAAATAAATAAATAAATAACACAAATCATGATGACACAAGCACCTAAAATCATGGAATAGGGTGCCCCGATGTAGACTAAAATTTGAAAATTGAGATAACTATGACATCTGAGACACTGTAAGAGATGGAAAAAACCACAGAGACAACTAATGACTGAACTAGACAAACAAACAAGACGATTGACTCACTAACCACAAAACCATAGAAATAGGTCACTAATGAATACTTTTATCATGCAAGATCCATATATACATACATAGTGGTATAAATGTAATAGTAAATTTGTGCTTTTGTGACTACATTTTCCCCCACTTTATGTTGGTGAGAGGAAAGCTTAGTAACATAAATTAGATAGAGATGCGTACCTGAGAAAAAGCTAGAGAATCCCAAGCCATAGAAGAACGCGCAATTGTGTAGTAGAAGCGTGCCAAACCATGTATCAAAGAGTCGTTCCATGCAACGTAAAAGTGTAAATGTTGTGATGAAGTGTGGAAGATGAAAATCACAATTAGATGATTTTGGATGTGGTTAAATATCAAATAGGTGGGTAGGGAGTGATCAGTTGCCAACCTGAATGATTATGAATGAAATGCAATGATGGGAGGATTTGGGTATCTTGACACTAGAGGAAGAGTGTAGGGAGAAAAGTGTGTTATTCTCCAAGTTTTAACTACATCCCCAAGATCTAGCCACTATAGACGGACTCAGATAAAAAAGGTGGTGATTTTGGATTGAGATGAATTCAGTTTAAACAATTGACCCATATAGGAGTGATAAGGGGAAAGGAACTCTTGCCCCCACTTATGGGTGTCACCACAATGTAAAGGCTTCCAAGTCAGGTCATGAGGAAGCGGCTGTGATAGAGAATGAGATGGCTTCCAAGTTAGGTCATCTGGAAGCAAGTGTGATAGAAAATGAGATGGCTTCCAAGTTAGGTCATGAGGAAGTAGACGTGATAGAGAATGAGATGGATTCCAAGTTAGGTCATCTGGAAGAGAACACAAAGTATAGAATAAAATACCAAGTTATGTCATTTGGGAATGGAATGGTGAATGTAAATCCCAAGTTAGGTCATTTGGGAGACTTCTCGTGGATTTAAATGGTCTGATTTGAACGTGTTGGATTTTGATTGGTTGCTTTTAGTTGGTTTCTCATGGTGAGGTTTTATTCTAATTACCCCCAGGTTAGGTCATTAGAGGAAGGTTGCTAGGAGTTGATAAGATATCACGTAAGATGGTTTTTAGTTTCTTATTGCCCCCAAGTTAGGCCATTAGGGGGAATTGGTAAGTCACGATGTGCAAAGGTGTTTTTAGAAAATGTTACACAATTTTTTCCCCCAGATTAGGTCATTAGGGGAGATTGATTATGAAGTGTCGTGGTATAAGTTGCGAAGTGTTGGATTCACAATTTTGGGATGCACAGTGACATAAGGGGGATTATAGGGGGACCTCCAATGATATGCCCCCCCACTTTCGGTAAAAGAGGGAGTAGCGAGCAGAACAGACACTAAGCCGAAAGTAATGACAAGAGGTTAAAATGTGGTTGTAATGAATAGAAAATATTGGGATGGTGTATAATTTGTGTGAAACATGTGTAGTATGATGGTAGGTAGAATTCTGAAAATAATTCTACAAACGAGGTGAAAATCAGATTAAAAACACTCAAGATATGATCGAAATAGTGTTGCGTGTATTAGTGGTGATGATAAGGATGAAATGTAGGCCATAATAAAGGTGGCATTTGTGATGGGCTTATAAATAGGAAAGTGAAAAGGTAACTTATCACTTCATTTTTTTTCGACATGAGTTTAAGAGTGTATGTGAAGTGAGTGAGGATACCTCAAGCGAGACCACTTCGTCTGACCCATTTTGAGAGAGTAGCGACTGTAATAGTGTCACATACTACTGCGGAGTTATTAAGTGTGTTATTTTTGCTAAAATCTACGGTGGCATAGGCTGTTGAGTTAATTTTTTGTGCTTTTGAGATTTTTATTTTTCTTGGTGTTTGAGACATGGACAAAATCGGTGAGGGCACTAGTGACCCTTGGGACTGGAGTGCCCATATCCTGGCTTTAATGTCCTACTATGGGGTGCCCCAGTCCAGATGTTGGGCGCCCTGGTCTAGGAATTTTGGTTTTGTGGGTACTGCTATGGAATTTCTTTTTAATATGTTGAGTAGTTTTTTATCATAGAAAGTGTTCTAATCGTTGCGTTTGTTGTTGTTTTATATTGTGTAGAGGGATATCCACTTGAGGGAGTTCCGCAGTGGTCAACATCTGAGTGCACTAGTGGGATTGGGTTTATCAGATGATGAGTGGGATGTGATGGACCAGGTCGGTCTGCAATATATAACATGGATGGGGGATGTGCCCCATAATATTATTATATTGACTGCATTTTGTGAGAGGTGGGGTGTAGACACATGCACATTTTAGTTGCCTACGGGAGAGATGAAAGTGACACTGGAGGATTTATATCGCATACTTTGGTTTCTAGTGGTTGAGGAGAGAGTACTGGTGATGGAGGTAGTGAATATGGAGGAGTAGATACACTCGGCTAAGAAATATTTTGTTGGGGCCCAGGTGCCCATGGAGGCTCATATTAGTCTGGATGTAATATTACAATAGAGGGTTCCACGTTTATGGAAGTTCATCACAGTGGTGATAACGTCTTGTATAGTAGTGGAGGGATGAGGTATCGGCATCTTATATAAGATGCATGACATATGTTAGCAGATAGAGGAGGATGGGATGAGATATGTGTGGGTGCGGTGTGTGTTGGCCCACATGTATAAGGAATTGTATCGATTTATGCACAATGAGCATGGTGGGGGTATAGGGGCCACCACTCTGTTACATGTATGGGCATATGGGCACATAGCCATTGTGAGGCTAGTTAGAGGGCCACGAGGAGAGTGGATGTGGCCTGAGATATTTGTGTGGCTTTGGGTGGATATTCGTGGTAGGAAGATGGACACAGATAGCTTCAAATCATTGATAGACATGATGGGGCCCAAGTCAGTGACATGGAGGCCATATTGTGAGTATGGAGGATGACCCGAGGATGCAAAAAAGTTACGATGTATTCGGAGAACCATGTAGTTTGAGGACCACTTTCCAGGTGTAGTGGAGTTGTTTAAGTTGGAGAGAGTTTCACGGCATTTTGAGATGTTACATGATGTGCTCCCCAAAGCCATATATATGGCTACGGGCCATGAGATCCCCTAGGAGGGCAGGAATTAGGCCATGGCCCACAGTGAAGCAGTTGGTACCACTAGGGGTAGATTTGGTTGACCCATCCATAACAACTATGGATGGTGACGATGTGGAGAGTAATGAGGATTATCAAGCATGGTGGGAAGGGCATCGATGGGTGTTGCTATATCCAATATTTGTAGGTGCTATGGAGTTACCAATAAGAGGAGCGGGTAAGGGAGACATCCTTGACCATGTAGCGACGGCGATGGTAGATCGTAAGTATTTGTGTATGTTAATGTGGTGAATGAAGTTTTTATGTGGTGTTTAGTATGTGGTTGAATAACATGAGGTTGTATATTGTGTATTGAGGGGATACATATTGGTTGTTGATAGTAGACACATCAATCTACATGCTAACACAGAATGTGCCTCGTGATGTGCTATGCGAGGGGGATGCTAGAGCTCATGGATGACATCACAGGTGCATATGCCCATTTGTTTGAGTCAGTAGCCATAATAGTAGAAAAAATAGGGTGATTCTTAGTGAGAGGGACAAGGCATGAGTACAGACTTGTCACGCCCGAGAAGCGGTAGGTGGTGGTCCCTTGGCTTAGGACATGTTTGCCCAATATATAGATTTGCAGTGTCAGTTCTCGAAGCATAACATGGAGATTGCGATGTTGGATAGATAGGTGGAGAAGTTTCGGGGCAGCAAAATGTGATGATGAGTTGTGATAGTCATTATCAGATATGATGTAGGGGCCTTGCCCCCCAATAAGGAAACATATTTTTGTGACGATGATTGTATGAACGCTATATGTATGGACATATTTTTTTGATATGTATACGATCGATAAGTGAGATGTTTTGTTATTTTTGATGTGATGGAAATCGCATGGTTATATGGTTATTGTTCTAGTATGTGTATTGTGGTCTATGTGATGAATATAAATTTGTATGATGATGTGGGTAATGGTAGATAGAATATGATGATATAGATAATGAATGTAATGTGGTTTATGAGATGAATAAAGTATGTATCACGTAGGAAATGTAATGGTGATAATAGAAATGTGAAAATAGATAAATGTATCATAATAAAGAGGTGAAAATGTAAGATAATGGTAATATGATAAAGTGATGAAAGTAGGAGGGGGGATTAACGATGCCCCCCTAATGTATAGATGAATAGGCTCATGGAGTAAGACCCCTCAACATTCTAGGATGAGCTGCATAAGTAAGAGTGTGTCATCAGGAAATTATTGAGGTGTGCTAGATGATCGACAAAGAACGTGATGAAAGGTTCTTAAAACTAATCCCTCAATAGTCATGTAAGAACTATATAAACACAAGTACGTCATCGGGGGGTAAGGTGATAATGATCACCTACCAACGACTAGGATGACAGGTGGATGTGGGTACATATGGAATAGATGGAGCATGAGTGTATGGACTAAATTATGTGTCATATGGAGTGGCCATGGGATATGCAGATACCTGTGGAAACCCATGGGATAGATGTGATGGATAATGTGAGTGAGGTGGATGTAATGAATATGGAGGTGGAGGTAATGGAGGTGGTGGATAACAAGCATGTGATAATGGTGACTAATGAAAAAACTAAGCACCAGGTGTAGGATAGCTAGGGGGTGTATTCCTACACTATCGTGGTGAAGGAGATAATGATTTCTCACAAGAGGCAAAAGATATGACACCAATGTTCTCTAAATGTTGTAACCAATCACGTAAAACAAGATAATCATTATCATGATGGCAAATAATTTGGTGCTAATTATAGTAATATTTATCATGTTGGCGTTGTAATTGGTGTGGATAGTGGTGGTGATTGGAAGGAAGCTGAATTAGTCACTCAGTAATTAATATACATAAAATATCATGAGGTCGAGCATTAGGTGAAAAATAGAAGGGCTTGCGGTATGGAGGTGAAGTATCAATAGTGATAAGTAGTCACAGAGGTGGAGAGATATGTGTAGGATATGGGGGAGGAGACTGAGGTTGTTTCTTGTGTACTTTGGGTTGAGCTAAGGGTTACATTGGATTGTTGCAGGGAGGTGGAGTAGGAGTATCATGGTGTGTTTGAGTTGTAGCTAAAGGTGGAGGTTGTTAAGGGTGTAGAATTGTAGGTGTAGGTTGAAGAGTAGAAGGCCTAGTAATCGGAGAAATGGGGGAAGGCTCTATTAGAGAAGAAGCAAGAAGGTCCTATTCTAGATCAATAACCTTATAACACAAAAGGATAAAGGACTCACAAGTCTCATAATGTAAGTGTTACTTTAGAGGAGGAATAAGACCACGACATAAGAGATACTAATTTTCCAAGTCACTAAGATGAAAGATAAGTTTATATATGCATGTGTTAAAGCGTAAGATGTAATTGGAAATAGGTTTGGAAGAGCCTTGATGGAGAGTGGGAATGTGATTGTATGTGACCCTAGGATTAACATTGATAATAAACCTACAAAGGAAGGCATCATCCATGTCGTAGAAAGTGCTAATAGAACCAAAACGGAGATGGTTATACCATTGAAGTGCATCATCAACTAGAGTAAATCGAAAGGCCTTAAGTAATAGTCAATCATTGGAATAAGAGGCCATAAGAGTGCAATAATGTGTAATATGAGCATGAGGGTTGCCGATACAATCGAAGCAAGTAAATGTGGGCATGGAGAAATCCTTAGGAAAGGCTGAGATATGGATTTTCTTGGGAACGTGATTACCATGCAAGGAATTTTTGTCTATAAATGCATAGTAAGCCCTACTTTCTAAGGTGAGAGAGTGAACCTGAGACTGAAGTTTTCCTACTGCATGCATGGGGGATAGGATGTCCTGTGATGGAATAGAAGAATATGGAAACAAGGTATTAAGAGGTTGGAGATTGAAATTTTGTGTGATCATAGGTATATTAAGAGGGGAGATAATAGGATCCAAAGCTAAAGATACATGAGGAGTGTGAGTCAAAGGAGACACATGAGAGGATGAAGGGGAAATATTAGTAGAAGTAACATGTGGTGTGGGTGAAGTAGAAGAAGCATAGATAAGGTAGGAGTAGAATGAGAAGAAACAACATGAGGTGGAGATTCATGCACTATGGTAGAAGAAATCATAGGAGATGAATAATGTGGAAGATGTGAAGCAATCTCAGTAGTGTAGAAAGAAGGGGACTCCTTAGGAACAATAGACAGAGTGGTATGGTTAATGCTAGACAAAACACTACTATCAATGGGATCATCAAGGTAATAAGAATGTGCCAATGAACTAGAATGGGATGTCATGGAAATACAATGAGAAGTTGTAGGAGGCATGGGAGTAGCAATGGGAGTGGTCAGAGGAGAGGTAGGAGGCATATTAGGTTGGGAATCAATGCCTAACAGATTAGGTAGGAGACATGGGAGTAGCTATAAGTTCATCAATGGTAGCCTCACTGTAAATGGGGTTAACACTAAAATGTGACATGATAATAATAAAAGAATATCTATGCTAATGACGGATAATCAAAAAGTAAAAATGTTCCAAATAATGGGTCCACCAAAATGATTAAATAAAAATAGGGTTTTTAACTATTTTTTATGAGCTAATCTAAATAGAAACTAAGTGTTATATCGAAGTGCTAGAACTAGATATTTTTCTTTTGTACTTGAATTAATTAAAATAATATAAATGAAAGGGATATGTTACTAACCTGTAAATAACTTACCTCACTGTGCGCTGGACCGTGGAAGACTTGTATGCAAACTGTGTAGGCTCTGATTGAATGGCTTCAAGAAGGGTAGGAGCTGACTTTCTATCTGTATTGAGGCACTTGGGAGTGTACTGGGGCACCTTGGTTTGGATTCTAGGTTTTGGGAACTGTGAAAATACTCAGGATATGTGTTTGATAGTGTTATAAGGAGGTATGAAACCTTATCTGTTTGTCACGCTGGATTCGACAAATGAACTAAATAGTGACCTACCAAACAAAAGGTTAGTGGGGTCAGACTGTCCTCAACCACCAAACTAGTGGAATTATTATTGAGCGTTGCACTACATTACGGACCCTAATGTAGTTCTGGTAAATGTGTAAGTAATTTTGTATCTAGGGTTCCCTAGCGCTAATGACACGGTAATAAGGGGCAATAACTAGATGTAAAATGCAAAATAATGGATAGAATGGAAATAATGGAAAGAATACAACCCTTTTCCTTTGTGCTTATGTGATGTAGATGTGATGTAGATGTAGAAGAAGCCTAAATATAGTCCCTTGACTTAGTAGATAGATGCCCTTGATGTGTGTGAGGTCCGTCCATAATGTGGTGAGTATGCTTTGTTTATATAGGGATCTATTGCTCAAATTTTGAGACTAGTGACTCGAAACTGCCGACTATGACCTATGTGAATACATGGGGTAACTGTTAGGACTGACCTTGAATAAATAAATTAATATGAAAAATCATGATGACATGTGTACCTAAAATCACGGAATGGGGCACCCTCGTGCAACCCTAGGTGCCCTGATGTAGACTAAAATATGATAACTGAGCTAACTACGACATCTGAGACACTATAAGAGATGGCCAAAGTTGCAGAGACAACTGATGACTTAACTAGACAAAAAAATAGGATGAATGACTCACTGACCACAAAACCCTAGAAATAGGTCACTAGTGAATACTTTTATCATGTAAGATCGATATATAAATTAACATTCTCGGTGGTATAATCATAATAGTAAATGTGTGATTTTGTGACTACATATAGAAGAAAGTCAGCCTTCTCCAGAGATTGACCTCAAAAGGTGCTATTGTCCCACAATTTGGAGGTCTTCCCATGTTTCTATGAGGTTTTGAACTTAGTTTCGACAAGGGTGTAATATCAAGTGCTAATTTTTTTTGGAATGCTGTGGGAAAAATTTGAGTCACTTATAACTCGTTTTTTATCTTCTTTCCCTAAGATTGGTGTGTATCTTAGTAGACTCTAACCTTTGTAGGAATCTTTCTACACATTTAGTGACTCCCAAGTTTAGATCTATTGTTTTCAAGTAGTCTAGTACCTCATTTGATGAAAAGGATAAAAATAAGAGAGATTCTAACAAGAGGTGACTCTTTTGAATACCTACAACTCTCACCAAGAAGAAGAAGAAGAGAAATGTTAGTTCAGATATCCCTTTCTCCTCCCAACAGAAGTATTTCCACTCCTCCACCTGGTAGACCCTTCTCTTTCTCCACAAAAAAATTAATATTTGTTCCTTTCATGGTGCATCAAAGAAATACACCCTTTGTAACGTTTAATGGTGGCGGTCCCTTAGCTTTGAATTCCTAACAAGACATACCAGTATGTACCATAAAGATCATTTCATTAGTTACTATGAAAATTTGACTGACCCTGCTGAGAACATCTTAGATGTTGTTAATGTTTTTTCAGTTCATCTTGTCATTGAAGATGATGTAGTATTTAGGATATTATCCTCATATTTCAAATGAAAAACACTTCAATGGTATAATAATTTACGACCTAGTTCAATCCATTCATTGGATGAGCTTGGATCAACACTAGGTCAACAATTTGATGAGAAGATAAACAACATCTTTCTCTTAGAACAACTAATAACTATCAAAAGAGATCTTAATGATATTATGGTAGATTTCAGATTTAGATTCCAGAAAACATGGGATAGAACTCCAACTCTTCTAAAACTAACCCCTTAAGGTGATTTATTATAATTTTTAAGATCTCTAAATTCTAATATTGCATTAACGATATAATCTATGGGTGCTAGAACATTACCTGATGCATATACAATATCCATTAGGGCTGAAAATTGTTTGATTTAAGATGGGAAAATATCCCTTAGATTATTTATGCCTTTATTACATGAACTTCCTTAAAATATTCAACCTTCCCCTACTCTTATTCCTGAGCCAAATGCTTCATCATTTTCCTCCACATCTTATTCCTCACATAAGCAAGATGATATTGATGGTCCTAGAGCCTTGGTTAAGAATTTATCCAATGAAATTATCTCTTTGAAGAGGTAATAAAATCAAACATCAAGAAATTACCC
Organism: Taxus chinensis; assembly: GCA_019776745.2. NCBI lineage: Eukaryota > Viridiplantae > Streptophyta > Pinopsida > Cupressales > Taxaceae > Taxus > Taxus chinensis. The sequence goes on along the minus strand of CM034150.1, from coordinate 12,488,557 downwards.
AAGTTTTATTTAAGGGATGTCTTCTAATCAAATGGTTCAATAAAGGTTATCAACAACATAGATATCAGTATCCAAATCAGATATATGTCTAGACTCCAAAATAATCAAACAAATAGGTTCCAAGACCATAATCCAAATTTACCTCTATAAATAATTGCTCCTACACAACCACTCCTTTTGTAAGCACTAGAAAATATCTTGTCTTAGTGCAAATAAATGTTATTTGAGAAGTTAAATGGTGTTTTCCATGTAATCAACCACATAATTATAACAATTTTCCAAATGGTATACAATTCGTTTAGGCCCTTATGGTGTAAAATTATTTCAATAAACAATAATCATCAATGGAGCTCATTCCAATGAGTAAACAACACACCAAGATTATGTGGAATCTAACCTTATATTTTGTATTCCAAAATAATTATATATAGTTAATTAAGCCATGGACAACTTAAACAGATTGCATTGTAATATTATGGATAATACAATATCAAAGAAGAGGTAGATAGAGATGGTTGCTCCATCCCATTTAGTGAAAAAATTTTGTCTCAAAGAAATGTAATCCATGAACTTAAGAATAAAATTACAAGTGGATTCATCTAGTGGCTCCACACGTCAAACAAAAAATACACGGTACACTCAAAACCCATGAAATAAAGAATTTTCTCCATCCAAAGCGCTACTTCTACCAAATGAGCAGATAAGAAGAGAAACTTCAACACCATAAATGCATAGATTTATGAGTATTCATTTGAAAATTATTGATAAAATTAAGAATAAAAACCTAAATGTGTCAATTTGGGATGCCTTATATATTCCATATCAGAGGGATCTCTTACAAGAAGCTTCGATGCAGCTGCCACAATTTGAATTAGTTATGCAAAATACAGACTCTACGGTCAACATGTGGCAACCAAAGGATGGAAAAGTAAGTAAGGTTAAGAATCATTGAGAATCCTCCACCCTTCTACATGTCTCTAATTGTGAGAAAGTACCTAGTACATAATTTCATGATAGATTTGGGTGATATAACTTATATAGTGCCCAAGAAAATTAGCCATTAAGTATAACCCAACTTCTAGGGGAGTCTTGCAACTTGATGGCTCAATTATCAAAATATTAGGAGTGATAAAATATCTTAAGTTGAACCTTCATGCTTGTCTGACCCTAACCATAACTCAAGATATATCATTTAGTGACTTACCTCTTTCCTTTTCCTTCTTCTTATCAAGATATTTCACAGACAAAGTGGGAAGATATTTTTCTTTTGACTGGTCTCAAATTATCTTAAGAACCAAATATGGTACAAGATTTACCATTTTATTTGAGCCAATATATTCTTGTCATTTTGAATCCTATGTCCTCACTCCCCTAAGGAATGGTCAATTGCATGAGTCCAAGTAACAAGAACATCATGACCATAGTCCGTAAGCTCAGTAGATGAGTACTAGAGGAATTTACACAAGAAGCTCATATGATGCATTGAGGGTGGATGAGGATCACTCCAAAGAACAGTAATTGGAATTTGATCCCTATGATCCAGATATCTATATTGGAATTGAAGAAAAAATTCCCATTCACGGTTGAGAATGCACAACTGTTAAATTTCATCATAAGGAAATAGAAGATGATGCAATACAAGGATTCGATTGACAAGAATGTTAGTCTGTTGGCTCTCAGAAGATGGAAGAGAAGCAAATTTTGAGTGGCATAGATCATTATTTTCAAGAGAGCACCAGTTGAAGGTCTGCCCATAGGTTCTATTTTTCATGCTCCAACAATGTAGCCATAGCATAATGGAATTCAAATTTGGAGACCTTGCTATCTACTATGGGACAAGAGGCAGATTAAGGCCTTAGAAGTGTTTGGAGCCATGACTAAGTTCTATTCATTGTGGATCAAGTCCATTCCAGATCCGCGAAGACTTGTGGTCCAAGAATGTATTCCTACTCTCATATCTGTATGGGACATAGAGTGTGGAATTGCCTCGCAGTGGATAAATATCTGAACCAGTCATCATTAGTGAAAAGTGGGTTGTCCAAGAAAGCTAAATGTACCAAAGGTATATTAGATAGGTGGTTATTGTTTCACAACTCTCTCAATGTTGTGTGACCTTATTCCCTTTTTCAAATAACATGTTAAAATGTGTTTTCTTTCGTCATTTTGTGCGTGATAATGTGTGTCGTTCCTTTCAGGAATATCTCTTGTACAGTTGATGATATGACTCCTCTAAAGCATCCAAAATGAGATAAGACACTATTCATCATGTACTTGTAACCTAAATTACAATAAATCTATGGTTAGCAGATCATACTTCTGCGCTAAGGACAACTAAATTGCCTAAAGGATTGGTTACACTTGAGGATATTTTCACCTCTAATGATGAATTCAAAGGGGAAAGGAAGAATATAACAACAAAGGAGGAATACTACTAGTTAGTCACCATTACAAAAGAAAAAGATATTGTTAGGAAAGGTATGTAAGTGGCTAAAAGAAGGGATTTTATTTCCTTGTGTCATAAATTTAATGATGTCTTCTTTTAGAGTTATGAATATATTAAAGGGTTTGATCCAAATATTTCCTAACATGATATATATCTTAACCCCAATGTCAAACCAATTAGACAAAATCAAAGGGATGTCAATTCTAAAATAAATCCCCTCACGAGAAAAGAATTATCCAAAATCATTGAGGCTAAATTCATATTCTCCATAAACTATTTCTCTTGGGTTGCTAACGTAGTCCTTATTAGGAAGAAGAATGGAGAAATCAGGCTATGTGTGGATTTTATAGATTTAAAAAGAGCATCCTTGAAGGATCATTATCCTCTACCCTCCATGGACCAAATTCTATAAATAGTGGCGGGAGATGAAAGGTTCTCTCTTTTGGATGGTTATTCTGGTTTCAACCAAATCAAATTTAAGGAGGATGATTAACATAAGACAACTTTCAAAACAAAATGGGGAGCACTTTCCTATGAAAATATGTCATTTGGTCTAACCAATGCAGATGCTACTTTCCAAAGATCCACAAATATTGCATTCAAGGGTTATATAAACAAGTTTATCCTCATTTACTTCGATGATATCGTAGTTTTCTCAAGATCAATAAAAGATCACATGAAACATCTGTTATAAAAAAAAGTAACATCCTGGGATTTACACTTTATAGATCCCTAATTTTTTCTAACATGGGATTTTCTCTCAAGTTGCGAGACTTGCCACTTGAGAAAAAAATCTGGAGAAGGCCAGTTCCTCTACCTAAATATAATGTTGAAACTAATCCTAAGGAAGGAAATGCAACCAACTAATCATAATGTAACAATTCCAAGGGACGAGGGAGAGAGAAAAGCGTTAAAAGGATGGATGAAAAGGGAAATCCTAACCTAACATACAGTGATAAAACCAAAAAAAGGGTGAGAGAGACTCTAGCAAGGGAGAAGGGAGAAGGAAATGGAGAAGGGAAAGCCCAGACATAAGTGACATAGACCTAAACAACATTTACCATATATTCTCACATGTAAAATGAAAAAATGAACTTGTAAAGGAGAAATACATGCACAACACGGTACATCAAGTAAAAGAGAGGAAAGGCTATAGATAAACATGAGTTAGGGTTGATAAAACACCACAAAACAATATTTATTGCAATAAAAGTATTCACATACCCTTACAGATGCTGAGGAAGGCACAAGAACACATTGTCAAGCCAAAAATGAAGGTTCAATGTCTTATAGATTCTCAAGAACCGTTTCTACATAGTTCCTTTGCAGATTCAAAATGTCAATCCTTTCTAAAATGAAAGATTTTACAATATATAGAGAATGGAGAGAGAGAAGAGGAAAAAGAGAGAGAAAGAGATTAGATCTGATCTTGTCATTAATGAAACTATTTTTTTCCCTTAAACACGTATTTTCAAACTTCAACCACTGTCAATCATGCATTGAACTCTGAAAAAAATCATGGGCACCCTTGCAAGACCATTCCCCAATGTCCTTTCATTTCTAGGAGAAGGTAAAATCCCCATACTTCTTCAGGTGGTTAAGTTGTTTAGATGTGCACATTAATGGAAAAAATATTTTTCTTTTTTCTCACCTAGAAAACTCCACCAAAATCTAATTTTGATGACACCAAATTGAAGGGATTGAGTATACCTTTCCAACGATATAAATTTTGTCCAATTTGCAGTAGCGAATCAAAGATATGAGAATTTAATTTTGCGCATGTCGGTATGAACAAGAGAGTGACACATGGTAACATTTGATTGGCCTCAAAGATTTCCTTTTCCCTCATGTGAATTTATCTTCCTTTTCCGCGTGTTGGTATTTCATTAGTTCGGATACCAGACCTTTCCTACTTGTTTGCTTCCTTTTCTTTTCTGTACCTTGTGGGTTTGTGCACAGGTCTGTTCCATTATGAAATGTGAGCCTTTAGACTATTTTAAACCCTTGTAAATCATACATAAATAAGAAATATCCACGCATACTTCACAATTCACCTTTTTTATATCATTCTTGTCATAGTGCGAAGAACAAAACAATAAGAACATTCCACGCCCCTTTGCAATGTCAAACCTTTGATAGCCCTGACTGAAAACCATGAAAAATGAGCCAATAGGAAAGCTCCACACTCCTCGCAATGTTACTATGTCAGACTTTAATTTTTTTCAGTTTTATGTCAGACTGCAAAAGGTGAGCTAGTAAGAAGGCTCCATCTTTCTTTGGATTTCACAGTGTTACACAAGATTTACCTTCAAATTTTGCAATGTGTTTTCTTTTCTTTTTGCTACATGTCCCATTGACATTTAAAACTTTTCCAGACCCAATGCCCTCTGAAATATGACTCATTCCAAAGAATTTACATCCGTGAAGTCCGAATTCTATAAAGAGACATGTAATGCTTCCACGTGGCCTATTGCTTTGGTGCTGAAATTAATACGCAAATGAACATCAAGAGGCATTTTAAATATAACCCATTAATTTATAGCTAAGCCCCTGTGGGTTTTTTAAATGCCAACCATTAGTACTTTAGAGTAGTGGAATTTGATAGCTATTTAAACATATTCTGCCCCTTTAAAATTACTAAGTTCATTTTAAAAGATAAGTTATCCAAATTTAACCCGAGGGAGTAAATTTGGGATAACATTTTGGTGACCTCCAGGGGTAATTTCCTACTAAATTTGATCAGTAGCCTTTATGCATCCATTGGGCATGGAGTCAAGCTTGAAAACTTGAAAATTTGATCTGAACTTGAATTTTTCTTACCCATGAGCTGTATGAAGCACAAGATGAACTTATCACAATCTGTGAAGCTTTGAATGATATGTGGAACTAATCTAACTATTTTATTCTTCCATTAAACCTGCTATAATTGGGGGTGAATGAAGTTGATCTTATGGGATCAGAATAAAACTTGGAAATTACCCAACTTATCTGATTCCACCACGAAACTTGCTATTCCTAAAATGAACTATGAAAACAACAACAAAATCCTGCAAAAACTATATATAAATATGAATACCATACATGTTCCAAATGGAACATGCAAAGTGTGCACAAGCACTTATTTTTCTAAAATACTACTACACTACCATACTCTAACCAGAGGAAAAGGAAGCTAAACAAATTCAGTAACATGAAGAGAGAAATAACTTCCCTTCTTTACAAAATATGGCCATGTAATTAATTTGGAAATGAAAATGGCCTATATAAAGAGTGAAAAACTATTTTGAAGTTATTTTTCCACTCTTCTCCTCAAAGTATCAACAAACAAGATAAATACCTCCTTTATTTGTTTTATATTTGGATTTAGGAGACATTGTTAGTGACCTTTGGCATGCTAAAGCTCTTCCTAATGATTTGAAATAAGTATGACCGGTTGCAACTCTTCTTTTGGCTCTAGATTAGCCAAATATTTAATTGGGAAAGGCTTGATCCTTTGAATTTTCCATTCTCTTGAAGCTCATTCCCACATAATCATTATGAAGACTTTCCTCATGAAGGAGATAAAAGGAATGATAACCAGATCGTACTAAGCCAAGAACTCATATGCTGATCAAACACCACGATCAATAAGATGAAAATAATTCATGCGAATAAATTTACATAAAACCTTTGCAAACAAATGAGAATCAATATCATATATTACTATGGCACTCAATAGAATACAATGAGAATGGGCCTTTCTTATATATGCAAGGAATAATAATCTAAGAACCAGTCAAGGTCGTAGATTAAGCCATAAATCAAGGAGAGAACTAGTCAAGACCATAGATTTATGAAAGAACTAGACATCAAAGATCTAGTCAATACCATAGATTAAGGAAAGAACTAGTCAATACCATAGATTAAGGAAAGAACTATACTTAACAACTAGATAATATCCCCATAATATTTAAATAAATAAAAATAAATATTCACACACATAAGTGGGTGAGGATAAATACAATAAAGGTAAATAAAGTACCTAGGTGAACATGAGCTAAGGTAAATACCTACTCTAAAACCCCCCCTCAAGTGAAGCTAGGGGCCAAAATAGAAGTGGCATGTCCAAAGGATGAGTCCCATAAACTAGGCTTGATGAGGTACTCATGTACAATATATCTATGAAGAAATCTCGAACCAAAAGAAGGAAATAATCCTACTAGAAGGAAAGAGAAAGAAGAAGAAGAAGGAAGATGTTCTTGCGAACCCCCCCAAGAACAACTTCCAAAACTCCAAGACTTCCATGCAACTCAAGGTAGCAAAATGATGCAAAAGTATTCATAAAGATGTCTGCAACCTATTGCTGAGTCGGAATTTACTCCAAACAAAGAACTCCATCTTGAATGCGATGAAAAAGGAAGTGGATGTGTATATCAATATGCTTGGTCCACTGGTGTTCAAATGGGTTTTGAGAAATTTGAATTATACTTTGGTTTTCACACCAAAGTACAGTCATCAAATTTTTTGGGAATCTAAACTCTGTCAATAACTGTCAAAGCCAAAGAATCTGCTAACTTGATGTAACTGTTGCCCTATACTCTGCCTCCAAAGATGAAGGTGCAATAGCATGCTGCTAATTTCACACACAAACAACTAGAGAATAACTAAGACAAAAATGATAGCCAGAAGTGGAATGCTTATCATCAATAGAACCTGACCAATCTGAATCTGTATATCCAACCAACTGAGTAGAACCCCTAGTGTAGTGTAGGCCAAAGTAGGAAGTTCCCTACAAATAGCGCAAAATACTTTTAGTAGCCTGTCAGTGACTACTATGAGGAGAATGTGCAAAATGAGATACAAGCCCTACTGCAAATGAAATATTAGGGTGAGTATGGGTCAAGAACATGAGACTCCCAGCCAACTACCTATACAATGTAGGATCAAAAAGTGGAGTGGTACATGTGGAAGTAAGAGAAACCCCAAACTAAAAAGGAGATGGACTTGGCTTGCAATCAGCCATATCAAAGCGCTAAAGAATATCATGGGTGTAATTTTGTTGACTCAAATGAATACCTAAATCTGTTTGAGAAATTTTCAAACCAAGGAAATAATACAATAACCCAAGATCTGTCATATCAAACAGTGTAGAAAGATTCCTTTGAATAGTGTGAATGTGTGAAGAAGAACTGCCAGTAAGTAATATATCATCAACATACAAGACCAGTATCACAATATCCTCACCAAAATGTTGGAGACACGCTGTATGATTGGGGTGGTAACAAACAAAACCAGTAGACAGAAGAAAAGAATCCATCCCAAGCTTGAGGGGATTGTTTGAGACGGTAGAGAAACCTTCAGAGCCTACAAACAAGAAAAGAATCCTAAACAAATATAACAGGTTACTCCATGTATATTTCCTCTTATAAATCTCCATGTAGGAAGGAACTCTTCACATCCATATGGTATACAGGCCATCCCTGTGATGTAGCAATAGCAAGTACAAGGAGTACAAAATCCATCTTAGCAAATGGTGTAAAGGTCTCAGAGTAATCAATACCTTCAACTTGTGAAAAACCCTTTGCAACAAGACGAGCCTTATACTTGTCAATGGACCCATCAGCTTTGTATTTGGTTTGGTATACCCACTTACACCTAACCATATTTCTTCCTTTAGGAAGAGATACCAAATCCCAAGTATGATTCTTCATCAAAGAAGAATACTCAGCTGCCATCGCATCATCCCACTCCTGTATCCCATGATCCTTTGAAAAATACTATGGATCCTTAGAAACTACCTGACACAAAATTCTAGAACCTGTGGAATGTGTGTGGTGATGCCTAGTGGGTGGAAGATCATGTATGAAAGGTGTTTCCTCAGAACTATAGTACAAGCCCAATTAGGCATAGTGACAACATTGGTGGGAATATGATCATCAAAGACATCTATAACTTTCTCAAAGAAGGGATCCTCAAGATGAGATGAAGAACAAGAAGAAGGCATGGAAGAAGATGAAGAATCATGAAGAGTGAAGAACTCAGCAAAACTAAACATGTTTTTGAAAAATAATGTCATGAGTATTAGAATCTAGAAGTCGGTAAACTCTCATTACCTCAAAATACCCTACAAAGATAAAGGGTTTTCTCTTCTTATCTAAAGCTTTCCTTTTCTTCTTTGACACAAAGGCCCAAACATGGCTCCCAAAGACTCAAAAAAATGAAACATCTAGCTTAGTATTGGACCAAGCTTCATCTAGAGTCAAATTCTCAAGTGCTCTGTGTGGTGTGCGATTTTGAATGTAGTTATCACAATTAACTACTTCTGCCCAGTAGATAGGAGGTAAATATCTAGAATGCATTATATAGTTAGCCATTTCCTTCAAAGTTCTATTCTTCCGTTCTGCTAAGCCATTATGTTGTGGAGTATGAGGAACAAAATGCTGGTAAATAATGCCTTGAGTTGCTAAAAACTCAGAAAACTCATCGTTGAAGTACTCCCCCCATTATTAGTTCGAAGGTTCTTTATGCAACTAGAGTGTTTCTCGACAAAAGCCTTGAAGACTTTAAAGTGTGAAAAAACATCACTTTTGTACTTGAGAAAATAAACCCAAGTACGCCTCGAGAAATTATCAATAAAGGTAAGTGCATACTTAGCTCCATTGAAAGAAGGGGTAGGAAAAACCATCAAGTCACTATGCATAAGCTCAAGTGATGAAAAAAATATCTTGGACAAATTCTTAGGAAATGGATCTTGGTTTTGTTTCCCTAATGCACAACCATAACAAACTCCCTACAGACAGGAAAATCTAGGAAGACCATCTACTATACCATGAGTGCTCAACTCCTTCAAATATTTGTAATTGATATGTCCAAATATTTCATGCCAAAGCTTACTCTCTGAATCTGCATGAGAAACCAATCCTGTCCATATAGAGGAAGTGTCATCAAAACCCTCAAAGTGATATAGTCTAGAATTACGATCAATAATACCTTGAGCAAAAAGTGAATGAGGCTCCAACAAAGTTTATACTTCCACCCCATGTGGTGTAAAAGTCACTATTTTTCCTTGACTAGAATGACAAATTTGATACATAGAAAACAAATTTACGGTAATGTTAGGAGCATATAGTGCATTTTAGATACTACCACCATCAAGGTGTATATCACCTTTTCCATCAACAGAAAGAAAGGAAGAATCTCCAACCTCAAATTTGGAAGTAGAAATCAAACTTAGAGAAATAAAAGACTCCTTGGAAGAAGTCATGGGATGAGAAGCACTAGAATCTATAACTCAATTGTCTACAAGTGGTGACTGAGATCTCCCAATAGCATGAAATGTTTTTCCATGCTGATTAGAAGGAGTTGGAGTGGAGATAGAAATTTTGTGTTTCTTGATTACATCCTTTAAGGCTTACATTTGCTATAACACCTATGTTCTCCATGACCACTACCCCCACAAAAAGAGCATGAAAAACCTAATGGCTTAGCAGAACGGAAGAATAGAACTTTGAAGGAAATGGCTAACTATATAATGCATTCTAGATATTTACCTCCTATCTACTGGGCAGAAGTAGTTAATTGTGATAACTACATTCAAAATCGCACACCACACAGAGCACTTGAGAATTTGACTCCAGATGAAGTTTGGTCCAATACTAAGCTAGATGTTTCATTTTTTTGAGTCTTTGGGAGCCATGTTTGGGCCTTTGTGTCAAAGAAGAAAAGGAAAGCTTTAGATAAGAAGAGAAAACCCTTTATCTTTGTAGGGTATTTTGAGGTCATGAGAGTTTACCGACTTCTAGATTCTAATACTCATGACATTATTTTTCAAAAACATGTTCAGTTTGCTGAGTTCTTCACTCTTCATGATTCTTCATCTTCTTCCATGCCTTCTTCTTGTTCTTCATCTCATCTTGAGGATCCTTTCTTTGAGGAGGTTAGAGATGTCATTGATGATCCTATTCCCACTAATGTTATCACTATCCCTAAGTGGGCTCGTACTATAGTTTATGAGGAAACACCTTTCATACAGGATCTTCCACCCACTAGGCATTACCACACACATTCCACAGGTTCTAGAATTTTGTGTCAGGTAGTTTCTGAGGATCCATAGTCTTTTTCAAAGGATCATGGGATACAGGAGTGGGATGATGCGATGACAGCTGAGTATTCTTCTTTGATGAAGAATCATACTTGGGATTTGGTATCTCTTCCTAAAGGAAGAAATATGGTTAGGTGTAAGTGGGTATACCAAACCAAATACAAAGCTGATGGGTCCATTGACAAGTATAAGGCTCGTCTTGTTGCAAAGGGTTTTTCACAAGTTGAAGGTATTGATTACTCTGAGACCTTTACACCATCAACAGAAAGAAAGGAAGAATCTCCAACCTCAAATTTGGAAGTAGAAATCAAACTTAGAGAAATAAAAGACTCCTTGGAAGAAGTCATGGGATGAGAAGCACTAGAATCTATAACTCAACTGTCTACAAGTGGTGATTGAGATCTCCCAATAGCATGAAATGTTTTTCCATGCTGATTAGAAGGAGTTGGAGTGGAGATAGAAATTTTGTGTTTCTTGATTACATCCTTTAAGGCTTACATTTGCTATAACACCTATGTTCTCCATGACCCCTACCCCCACAAAAAGAGCATGAAAGGCTAGGCTTATTCTTGGATTTAGAAGACTCCTTGGGTTTAGAGTTGTTTTCTTTGGCTTTAGGAGAATTTTGAGATGGATAAGGGGTGGATTTGGTTATACTTTTTGGTTTTCTCTTGCCCTTAGGATTAGGATGCAAAATAATGGAATAGAATGGAATAAATGGAAAGATACAACCCTTTTCCTTTGTGCTTATGTGATGTAGATGGATGTAGATGTAGAAGAAGCCTAAATATGTCCCTTGACTTAATTAGTATAGATGCCCTTGAGTGTGTGAGGTTCCGTCCATATGTGGTAGTATGCTTTTGTTTATATCAAGGGATTCTTGCTCAAATTTTGAGACTAGTGAACCGAAACTCGCCGACTATGACTCTATGTGAAGACATGGGTACTGTGGAGGACTGACCTTGAATAAATAAATTAATATGAAAAATCATGATGACATGTGTACCTAAAATCACGGAAATGGGTCACCCTCGTGGCAACCCTAGGTGTGTCCCTGATGTAGACATACAATATGATAACTGACGACTACGACATCTGAGACCTATAGATAAGAGATGGCCAAATTGCAAGACACTGATGACTTAACTATACAAAAATAGGATGATGACTCACTGACACAACAAAAACCCTAGAGGTCACTAGTGAATTACTTTTATCAGTAGATCGCATAAAATTAACATCTCGTGGTATAATCATAATAGTAAATTGTGATTTTGTGACTACCTATAGAAGAAATCGCCTTTTTCCTCCAGTGATTGACCTCAAAAGGTGCTATTGTCCCCCAATTTGGAGGTCTTGACCCAGGTTTCTATGAGTTTTGAACTTTAGTTTCGACAAGGGGTAATATTCAAGTGCTAATTTTTTTTGAATGCGTGGGAAAAATTGAGTCCTAACTCGTTTTTTATCTTCTTTCCCTAGATTGGTGTGTATCTAGTAACTCTAACCTTTGTAGGAATCTTTCTACACATTTTAGTGACGCCCAATTTTAGATCTATTGTTTTCAAGTAGTCTAGTCCATCATTTGATGAACAGGATAAAATAAAGCGATTCTACAAGAGGTGACCTCTTTGAATACCTACAACTCTCAACCAAGAGAAGAAGAAGAGAATGTTAGTCAGATATCCCGTTCTCCTCCCAACAGAAGTATTTCCACCCTCCCCTGGTAGACCCTTCTCTTTCTCCATAAAAAAATTAATATTTTTTCCTTTCCTGGTGGGCATCAAAGAATACAAATACCCCTTTGAACGTTGTAATGGTGGCGGTCCCTTAGCTGTGAATTCCTAACAGACATCCAGTTATGTACCATAAAGATCATTTCATTAGTTTACTATGAAATTTGACTGACCCTGCTGAGATAAACATCTTAGATGTTTTAATGTTTTTTCAGTTCATCTTGTCATTGAAGATGAGGTAGTATTTAGGATATTATCCCCATATTTCAAATGAAACACTTCCATGTATAAATATTTACGACTAGTTCAATCTCATGCATGGACGAGCTTGGATCACACTAGGTCAACCATTTGATGAGAAGATAAGCAACATCGTTCTCTTAGAACACTAATACCTATCAAAAGGATATTAGGTATTATGGTAGATTTCAATTTAGATTCCAGAAAACATGTGATATAACTCCACCTCTTCTAAAACTAACCCCTTAAGGTGATTATTATAATTTTTAAGATCTCTAAATTCTGATATTGTGCATTAACGGATAATCTATGGGTGCTAGAACATTACTGATGCATATACAATATCCATTAGGGCTAAATGGTTTTGATTTAAATGGGAAAATATCCCTTATATTATTTATATCCTTTATCCATGAACTTCTTAAATATTCAACCTTCCCTACTCTTATCCTGACCAAATGCTTTCATCATTTCCTCCACATCTTATTCCAATAACAAGATGTATTGATGGTCCTATAGCCTTGGTTAAGAATTTATCCAATGAATTATCTCTTTGAAGAGTAATAAAATCAAACATCAAAAATTAACCCCAGTTTATTTTAAGGATGTCTTCTAATCAAATAGGTTCATAACGGTTATCAACAAATATATATCAGTATCCCAATCAGATATATGTCTAGACGCCAAATAATCAAACAATAGTTCCACGACCATAACTCCAAATTGACTCTATAAAATACTTGCTCCTACACACCACTCTCTTCCTTTGTAAGCCACTAGAGAAACTACTTGTCTTATTGCAAATAATGTTTTATTTGAGAATTTAAATGGTGTTTTTCCATGTAATCAACACAGAATTATAACAATTTTCCAATGGTATACAATTCCGTTTAGGCCCTTATGGTGTACAATTATTTCAATAAACAATAAGCATCAATGGAGCTCATTCCATGAGTAAACAACACACCAAGATTAATGTGGAATCTACCTTATATTTTGTATTCCACAATAATTATTATATATTCATTAAGCCCAATGGACAAACTTAAACAATTGGCATTGTATATAATGGATATACAATTCAAAGAAGAGTAGATAGAGATGGTTGCCTCCCTCCCAATTTAGTGAAAAATTTTGTCTCAAAGAAATGTAATCCATGACTTAAGATAAAATTACAAGTTGATTCATCTTAGTTGCTCCCACACGTCAAACAAAAATACACGGTACACTCAAAACCCATGAAATACAGAATTTTCTCCATCCAACGCGCTACTTCAACCATGATCAGATAATAAGAGAAACTCAACAACTACCGGCAAGATTATAGTATTCATTTGGAAAATTATTTGATAAAATTAAGAAAAAAACCTAAATGTGTCAATTGGGATGCCTTATATATTCCATATCAGAGGGATCTCTTACAAGAAGCTCGATGCGCTGGCCCACAATTTGAATTAGTTATGCAAAATACAGACTCTACGGTCAACATGTGGCACCAAGGACTGGAAAAGGTAAGTCGGTTAAGAATCATTGATGAATCCTCCACCCTTCTACATGGTCTCTAAAATTGTGAGAAAGTACCTAGTACATTTCCATTCATGATAGATTGGTGATATACCTTTATATAGTGCCCAAAGAAAATTAGCCTTAATATAACCCAACTTCTAGGGAGTCTTGGCAACTTGAATGGCTCATTATCAATATTAGAGTGATAAAATATCTAAGTTGAAACCGTCATGCTTTTCTGACACCCAACCATAACTCAAGATATTCATTTAGTGGACTTACCTCTTTTCCTTGTCCTTCTTCTATCAAGATATTCCACAGACAAAGTGGGAAGATATTTTTCTTTTTTTGAACTGGTCTCAAATTATCTTAAAACCAATATGGGTACAAGATTTACCATTTTATTTGAGCCAATATATTCTTGTCATTTTGAATCCTATGTCCTCACTCCCCTAAAATCTAATTGCATGATCCAAGAAGAAGAAGAAAATAAATCAGTGTCAGTACAACAGTCTACTCCTCTTTGTTCAGTCCCTCAGCCAATTTTTTAATGAATGGGCTAAGGAACATTTTGAGTTTGATCCCTATGATATAGATATAAATATTGGCTTGTGAAATTATTGCATTCATGAATAAGAATTCACAACCCCTATGTCACATAAAATAGAAAACGATGCTTCTGGTTTATGGAAAATGTTATTTGATGGCTCTAGAAGTAGAAAAGGAGCAAGGGAGGGCATAGTTCATTATTTTCCAGAGGGAAATAATTTATTCTCTGCCCATAGGTTCTAGTTTTCATGCTCCAAAAATGTAGCATAGCATGAGGATTTGATTTATAGCTTGCTATTAGTATAGAAAAGGCATATTAAGGCCTTACAAGTGTTTGGAGATACTAAGATTTTCATTCGTCAAGTAAGAGGAAGATTTTGTAATAAGGAGATGGAGTTAACTTGTATTGCTAATGTAAGAATCAGAGTTCCAAGACGGTAAATAAGTCGCTTTTGATTTTGTACAGTATCTTCTATGAAGCAATTCATAATTGTGTGAAATGATGGAGTGATATGACTTATGAATGGGAAAGGATTCTAAGTTTGGCGCAGAGAATACTGGTAAAGCGCTTATCACACCTCATTTAACACACATTTGTTACTTAAAATCATCTATTGCTGTCACCCATGTACATTTGCTGGGTGGGTCAACCTTGCAAAACATACTGACTTTCTACAAAGTTCTTCGCCATCGCGTTGTTGATTCCAATAAACCTTGCTTTTAGAACTGTACGAAAAAGTTGACACTCTTTGCCTCTAATCTCTGTCCGTTAAACACCCGTTTTTTGGAGTGCGAATACATCGGTGCCGCTGTCTTGCCAATTTGCTGTGCGTTTGTTGGCGACGTTTTTGTTGCCCTACGGAGACAGTCAACGCTCTAGAGAAAATTTCAGTTTCCTCTACTTGCCTATGATTATTCATAATGCGAAAAACTTAAACTACCTCCTAAGGTTGGGATAAATAAAGCTAATCTAATCCAAAAGACTAAAATTACACGAAGGAACCAAGGTTAGAAGGAGATGCATGAAAGGTAAATCCTAAGCTAAAAGGGGCGGTGATAGTGCTAGAAAAGGTTGAGATTTCTCTCCACAAGGGAAAGGAAAGAGAGAAACCATGGGAGAGAGGGCAAAAAGATGTGCCACAGACAAGAACCATGTAGAATAAACTTTCCCACACATTGAGAACACAACAAAAATGGAAATTACAAGAATAAATACACACAACATGCCAAGAAATGAACAAAGAAGAAAGACTATAAATAAAACAAGCTAGGGTAGAAACAATGTGCCAAAAAATAGATTATATTGCATAAAATATGCACAACTTCATTACACTCATGACACAGGTGAGAATACAATGCAGAGATCAAATATGATCTCTTTCCCTCTCTTTTCCTCTTCTCTCTCTCCATTCCTGCTAATATTGTGTTAAGATTATATTTGTGCTCCTGATTATTTTTGTAAAATGTAAATTATGTTGTTGAATAACATCCATATTGTTATGTGTTTATTTGACCTGTATATTACTCAAACGGCGTTATTAGATTTTTCCTATTTTATAGGAGGTCGTTTTTCTAACCTCCATGGCCTATATAATGCATTGTAATATGCATCGTTTTGATAGAAATTTTATTTAGTTGTCTTAAAATTTGTGTCTATACCATCATTTGGTATCAGAGTGAGTTTGGGATCCCCCCTTTAGGAAATCAGATTAAAAATAGGACATTGTTGGAATAGTTTTTTAAACCTCACCTTCCGTGTAACTGTCTCTTCGAGACTACTTTTGATAAAAGTAGTTTATTGTGAAAAATCTTGGAAGCATTTCATGGAGGGATCTCAACCAAACTGGTGAATTCCTACAATATTAGTGCATGCATAAAATATCAGGTTATGGTTGAAGAGGTGTTTTATTTGATTTTAAATATTGTTCCTCACATTAGTAATATCTATTGTAGGCATTTGCTATAAAACGGTTGTGGCAGCCTTTTCTGTCAATAAATAATAATTAACATTGCATCTACTCATCTAATCTAACCAACTTTGGATCCTTTCTATGTCCGTATAATTTTCCACTTCATCACTGCCGCCAACCTATGAACACATGTGTTGCTTCTCTGAATTATTCACTAGAGATTAATTCCATCTAAAGATAGATTTGTGTTCATGCGTACTCGATTGTGTGTCGTATCATTATAGATTCACATGCTTTGTAAATTCAAAATGCCTCTTGTTGCCAATGCTCAAAATGTGTTATATTTTGTCTGAGTTTCAATCAATTTTTTGAGTAAGTCCCTTATTTGAAGGTATTTGTTTCCCTTTGTGAAGTATGAAGTCCCAATATTTTCATCTTCTAAAATTTTGAGTTTGGATATTTCCTTTGTATTTTAAGTATCGGTCTTTTGTTTTTCTACTAATGTCCCGTGGTCCCTCTATGCTCGTTGTTCCCCGATTTCCTTTTTTTTTTTTCCTTTTCTCCAAGAAACCAGTTTTCCTTTTGTTGTGGGTTTCAGTCTTTTTGAGAATTGCACCCTGTGATTTCTGAGCGCGAGTTCCCCACACCTCCATAGGACCCGCAAAGCCTTCTGACGCGTAACCTATTTCATACATTTGTCTAGTCCTTTGTGTTGGCAGGATTTTCAGATGACAGAGAACCTTTTCCCAGTTGTCCCATGGGCCCACCTATGCATTTCTCACCCAAATTACCCACTCCATTTTGACACCATAAGTATGGAGATTTCGGCTTGTTATGTCCCAATGTCCCAAGTTGGCCTAGCCCTCATTTTCCTCTGCAAACCCCATTTTTTTACGTTTGAAGTATCTATTTTTTGTTGCTTGAAATTTATGGCCCTTTGTGTCCCAATTGTCCCATGCAATTTTGGGCTCCTGTGCTTGTTTATCCTCCTGTCATATCCCGCTATAGCATTTGAGCACCTTGTTGCCTGTTAATCATTAATGCTTTCATTAAATGCCGCCCACCACCGACCTTCTCCAAATGATATTATAAAATGTGAGGGTTCCATCGATTCCTACCATTACAAGTAAAAAACTAGCTTTGCACAATCCATTCTAACGTTGTTCTATCCATATGCAAAAGCCCCTTTTACATTTTAAACAATTCAAAGTTTCTTCATGATCGTTAGAAGGTCGCTATTCATCAGTTGATTAACGAGGTAGAAGTTTCCCATAATCCCTGTGAGATTTCCAAGTTAATCTAAATCCTATACCCTAACCAAATTATATCTTTTAGAATGAGTATTCTCCCTCTGAACCAATTGGCCCCCAGCTCAAGTTTCCATAATTAAGGTTCATTACAAGGGTCACGAGCATCCACTTCTCTTGAGACCTCCATACCCAACATAGGGACATCGATGCAAAACTTATAGATTCCAAAAACTTCTACGAACTAATTAATGATGCAAATCCTTTGTTGGTGGGGCTCAGCTCATCAAAGATTGCGGATGCATACGCTGGAAGATCCCTGTCACATTAATTGTGCATATACACTTTTTTGGCTTGTAGTTTTCCCATTTTGACTCTGACAGAAGAATCACACAGAAACCCAAGTCAAGTGATTGCCATTGGAATTGGATCTATCAATGCTGGCCCTTGGTTCCGCCCATATTTGAAAATTCAAATGTTCTCACCATGGCACAAGCATCAACAATTTGTTTTGATCAAGAAACCTGACAAATACAAGAACCATGTAGCCAAGTCTTGGCTCAAGGTCCTAAAGAAGGGAGTTTTAGGGTTGCTAAATCTATGTACAGAAGAAAATTTCAAGGAATACCTTATGACACATCATCTATTGGTGAGGATAATGGGGCTTCCTACAAACCATGAGTTTCCACTTTTGGATTCCCCCTTACATAATAACATATGTGAAGGGAATAAAACTTTGGACTGGGGAGAATAATTTGTATCAATTTGAGTGAGCAATTGATGAGGTTTATGAGGACCATGCCCCCTTCTTACAATGACCGCCTATTTGATGTATATTATTAGGGCAAAAGATTTGGCCCACAGACAAGAACCATGTATAATAAACTTTCACACTGGAGAACACACAAAATGGAAATTACAAGAATAAATACACACAACATCCAAGAATGAACAAAGCAGAGACTAGAAATAAAACAAGCAGGGTAGAACAATGTGCAAAACATAGATTATTTGTCATAAAAGTTGCACTAACTTCATTACACTCATGACACATTTGGAGAAGACAAATCAGAGATCACTATGATTCTCTTTCCCTCTCTTTTCCTCTTCTCTCTCTCCATTCTGCTATATATTGTGTTAAGAATATATTATTAGTGCTCCTGATTATGTTAGTAAAATGTAAATGAGTTGTTGAATAACAATCCATATTGTTATGTTTATTTTACCTGTAATATTACAAACGGGTTATTAGTTTCCTATTTTATAGGAGGTAGTTTTTCTACCTCCATGGCTATATAATAGCCATTGTAATATGCATCGTTTATGATAAGAAATATTTATTTAGTTGTCTTAATTTGTGTCTATACCATCATTTGGTATCAGAGTGAGTTTGATCACCCGTTATGGAGAATCAGATTAAAATAAGGACATTGTTGGAATCATTTTTTAACCTAAATTCCTGTGTAACTTCTCGATCGAGACTACATTTGCATAAAAGTAGTTTATTGTGAAAAATTGGAAGCATTTCATGGAGGATTCAACCAAATATGTGAATTCTACAATATTAAGTGCATGCATAAAATATCAGGTTATGTTGAAGAGGTGTTTATTGAATTGTAAGATTGCTTCACATTATTAATATCTATTGTATGCATTTGCTATAAAGGTTGTGGCAGCTTCTTGTAACAATAAATAGATAATTACAATCTACTCATCTAATCTAACCAACTTTGATCCTTTCTAGGTCGTAATATATATTTCCATTCAATCACTGTCGCCAACCTATGAAACACATGTGTTGTCTCTCTGATTATTCACTAGAGATTAGATTCATCTAAGATAGATTTGTGTTCATGTACTCAGATTTGTGTGTCTGTATCATTATAGATTCACATGCTTGTAAAATTCAAAATGCCTCTTGTTGCCAATTGCTCAAAATGTGTATATTTTTGTCTTGATTTTCAATTTTTTGAGTAAGTCCCTTATTTGAAGGTATTTGTTTCCCTTTGTGAAGTATGAAGTCCACAATAGTTATTCATCTTCTAAAATTTTGAGTTTTGGGATATTTCCTTTGTATTGTGAGTATTTCGGGTCTTGGTGTTCTACATGTCCTGTGGCCCTCTATGCTCATTGTTCCCCGATTCCTTTTTTTTCTCGCAAGGAACCAGTTTTCCTTTGTTTGCGGAGTCTCAGTATTTTTAAGAATTCACGTCCCTTGTGTTTTCCGACCACTAGTTCCCCACACCTCTACATGACCCGCAAAGCCCCTCCGACCCGTAACCTATTTCCTAAATTTTTCTAAGTCCTTTGTGTTGCAGGATTTTCAGATTGATCGGTGAACCTTTGTCCCAGTTTCACGTGGGTCACTTGTGTGTTTCTCACCTGACTTACCCACTTTCCATTGCATACCAGTAAAGTATGCGCAGCTTTCAACTTCTTCTTTCCTAGATGTCCCAAGTGCGGCCTGGCTCTCATTTCCCCACAAACCCACATTTGTTGCATTAAATTCTCTATCTACGTGTTGCGGGAACTTTGGCCCTTTGTGTCCCAAGCGTCCCATGCAATTTTGGGCCTCTTGTGTTGCTTATCCTCCATCATATCCGCATCTAGACATTTTGAGCGCTTTGTTTCTTGTTAACCATTAATGCCTTCATTAATTGTCTTCCACTGACCTTCTCCAAACAGGATATTATAAAATGGGAGGGGTTATTCATTTCTACCATTGCAATTATAGTATGAGATTTGCACATTCCGTTGCAAAACTTTTTCTAGCCGTAGCGTGAAGCCTCCCTTACCCATTTTCAAAAAAAATCAAAGTGTGTTTTGATTTTGAGAAAGTTGCCATTTATCCAGTGATCAAAGGTTGAGTTTTCATACAGCCCCTTGTGATAATTCTTAGTTGATTTTGTCCCTATGCCCTGCCAAATGTCGCATCACCACTTTCAGAACAAGTCATTCTACCCTCTGAATCATTGTTGCTCAGTTCTCATCTTTGCTACAATGAAGGTTCAATACAAGGGTCATGAGCATCTCTCCTCTCTCAAGACCTCCATACCCGATATAGGGGACATCTTATGTGTAACATTTGGATTTCAATGACTTCTGGGCACGAATTAATGATGTAAATCCTTATCCTGGTGGCTTAGCTCAGCAAATATTATTGGATATCATATGTTGGAGGATTCCTTGTTTCAGTTTAATGTGCAGATACAGTCTTGGCTTGTGGTTCCCATTTTGACTCCTGACACATAAATAAATCACATACACCCTAAGGTCAAGTGATTTCTAAATTAGGATGTGGGATGTATTAATGTTGCATTTGGGATCCCATTATTTGAAGATTCAAACATGTTCTAACCATGACACAAGCCCAACACTTTTTTGATCAAGAACTTGACAAATACAAGCACATGGTCTACAAGTCCTAGTTCAAGGCCCCAAAGAAGGGAGCTTCTAGGTTTCCTAAAGCTATATACATAAGTGATTTCAAGGAAGAAATTTCTAACATCATCATTCTCCTAGCCAGGATAATGGGGCTTCCTACAAGTAATGAATTCCACTTTTGGATGTGTCCATTCCATAAATATCATATGTGAAGGGAAGATCAGAATTTGAACTAGGGAGAATTTTTTTTTATTAATCTGAGTGAGAAATTGGCTAATGTGCAAAGGACCAATGCCTTCTACATGACCTCCTATTTTATGTATACTATTAGGAGCATGCATAGAGAATGGTTGGGTCTCTCTCCTGAAGAAAATAAAAATATATGCCCCGGTATATGAGTATTATTCAAAATTGACCCTGAGGAATCAATGATCACCATTCTAGGAGGGTTAATTATGCCTACATTGTTAGGCTTTTAGAAGGTGAAATACAACTAAAATATTTTCTAATGAAGCCAAGTAGTTGATATCCACCTATGGCATTTATTACCTATCCAGTTTAGGAATTTATCCTATATCAAGTATGGCATACTTTGAAGATTCCCCCTATAAGCTCCCAATGTTTTGTAATGACAACATTGCCCTAGTAGAAATTTTTAGGCAAGCTTGATAAGTTACATAGAGACCTACAAAGACAATAAGATAGCTAGTGTTTAATTCCCTTATCGCTCTAGGCAATTATACATGTAAGACTTCCTTGTATGCTCAAAATAATGAAAGGACAGTCATTGCTTTCAATTTTCATTTCTTTCAGAAAATATCTTGGTTTTGATCTCAAGGGCTTCATCATCAATAATCTCAAAATGTCCTTTTACCACCTCCCTGATGTAGAAGACTGTTGGTTTGATTGCTTAGATGATTATGAAGCAAGAAGGAGGTACTATGAGCCATATCTCTTTTTAACAAATTCAAGGATTTTTGCATATGTAAAGTACCAGAGGATCTGCAAGATGATGATGATAGATTTGTAGTCTTTTGAATATCAAAAAACTATCATGCATACCCCTCTTAACTACTATTGATCTAGTTTCAAAAGGAGAAGAGTGATTTATAAGAGATTATTTAACTAGTCTTAGGAAGAGATAAAGGTTTAGTTTAATCCTGAAAAATGAGAGCCTATAGGGCCAATAGAGTGAAATCCCCTTCTCAAGAGGCATCTTCATCTCAAAGAGAGGCCTCTATGGCTTCAACACCTGAGATGCCCACACTCAAACTCAGCCCCTTCTCCTCTCTGGATCTTTAACTTTGGTTTATGCCAAAAAGGGGAAGGCTAAAAAGGATGGAGAAGGTGGAAGAGAGTGATTGAGGAAGGAAATACAAGTCAACCTGTCCCTTCAGGTCCCAAACAGAAATAGTGCAACCATGGTGATTGAGCAGTTTATTGATCTTTCAAAGGGAGGGAATGATACCAGAAGGTCAGAGGAACAAGAGGAAAGTCATCTATGAAGGAGGAAGCGCAGAAAAAGGAAGAAGAAGAAGGAGATGATAACAAAAATGATGACACTTCAGGAAGCTAAGACATTGGTTATTCTAGAGCCATCCTATCGAAGAGCCACCTGTCAAGGAAATGCTCCTATTTCTAGCATGTTCAGAACTTCTATGGTCATGCAAATGTCTAGCTGCACAAACTCTAAGTGTTCAATGAACACACTAGCCGTAGGAGCCTCTTACCCCTCCCACCTTCTAGTATCATTTCTTTCTACTTGGGTCCAACCATTTTTTGATGGTATAGAAAATCAAGGTTTCATCTTCGAATCATTTCTCCAAAGTTTAACGCTTGTAGCTGCCCTTTTAGGCACAAATTCTGCCCTACACTTCCAAGAAAGCTAGAACCCACTTCCAGGTTGGTATCCGATTCTAAGAGGACAGCAGTTCTTAGAAGATTGTCCTAAACACTAAGGGGGAGAAGGATGAAAAATATTTGACAATTGAATGACTTAGATTTGACAAGGATCCCATTAGGTGAGAATCTACCCTTGAAAGTGAAGATGATACGATCTAAAGGAGACAATGTATCAAAGGTAATTGCAAGAGTAGGAAAAGGGTAAAGTAGTCTCAAGAGCAGTCTTGAGGAACATATACAGGTTAATCTCATATTTTGAATTCACCAGGTCTTTGTTTTCTAGGTGATAATGTGATTGTATCCAACTCCACTAACTACAATGTCTCCCCTCCACTTGTCCTAACCAAAGAGGAAGTTCATAACTATTAAATATATCCATAAGCATGTTGCCTATGGAAAAGCAATGGAAGCTATGGTGGATGAGATGCTTGTCTCTAGCCTGAATTTCATGAAAGAAAACATTCAAGGCATTTGATAATATTTTTTCAATCTAGCAAAGGTTCACCTCAACCATTTTAGGTCTTGAGAAATACCTCAAATTATTGATAGAAGTGCATACAAGATCTTAGGAAACTGAGTCGTACTGATTAACAAGTTCTCGTTGTAAACAAGGTCTTTGATGATTCAAAGAATAACCTTTCAAAGAAATGGGTATATAGCGTGGATTAGAAGATCAAGGTCTTGGAAGAAGCAATTGATGAATTAAATAACATGTTTCATAACGGTGAAGCCTTCAACGCTTGTGTGTTAAATAAATTTTGAGATGTTTAGTGTCATTTCTTAAAGTAATATTCCATAAGCAAGAACACAGTGCAGGAGGTTAAAGCATAATTCAAAGTACTCATGAAGGAGTAGTTGTTCAAACCTGATATCATAGCCAAGAAGAAGGTGAAAGAAATTTTTTAATTGCAATTTGTTGTAGTTGAAGCTGACAGAGGCATTTTCATAAAATATGGACTTCTGGAAGGATATGGAAGGTTGTTTGAATAGTTGGGTGAATGTTACTATAAACACTACTTATTCCTCAGGGGTATGAATATTGCTAAAGCATTGGTAAAGTTTAGGAATCTATTTCTCAGAACAATAGACCATGGCGGCCTCTTCTTCGAATGTTCCCTCAACATGGCATCATAATCGTACTTTCTTTTAATCGATATATATAAATATCCATAACGTCGTCCACCTTTTACTGATATATTTTGTAATATTTAAGTGGGGCCAACTCAATGACTTATATAGCTTCTTGATTAAATTATCAATGTTTAATTAAAAGAAATGAAACTAAAAGGAATCTAATTGTAACCGCCTGAGTGGCTATAAAATAAACTCTTTGTCATTTTGAGTGGTTATAAAAGAAACTCTTTGTCATTGTTGAATGTTTGGGATGTAAAAATACATAACTATTCAAGAATCAATACAGAAGAAGTTCCTTTATCTCCTTTTTCCTACATTTCCTCTACTTCTGTTCTTTACCTTGTGAATGTGGATTTTATATATTTGGATATGAAACTTTGTGTTCTTCCAGTTGATGTTGTGCTTAGAACTTTGTATTCTACTACATATATGTTCATGTATTCATATATATATATATATATATATATTCATGTGTTTCTAGAAATCTCATGCATGCATAAGTAGATATTTTATTCTACTATCTATTCATCTAAAAGTGCAGCCATCTTTGTTCTTGGAATCATTTCTTGTTCTATATATTTTTCTTATGTATTGAGAGTAATCAAATATGGAGAAAATTCTAACATCAAAATCCTCATATAATACTAATAGTTTGTAAATTCGTAAATAAGTAAGTTTTCTTGCTTGTAAGTTTGGAATAAGGGAACCTCTCCCATAAAGAGGAGGGATTGTTGTCCCATGAACTATTTCCTATATTCAAGGTTCAAATTTCACAACCAACACCTCTTTTGTAAATTGCTCTTTCCATGCATAGATTATATTTTGTGTTGAATGTGGATTGGTGTGTCATGCACATGTTAAACTACTTCCTGCCAGCTATCAAGCCACTTTCCATTGGATTCCACAATATCTACATGAGTTTTTTAATGTGAAAGGGAGTCTTATTGGAATTTATACACTAAGACACACTTGGTAGGGATGTAAGGAAGTCACTTACTGAAGATTTGTTCACTTGCTACGTTATGGTTTTACAACGACTATGTTTGTACATCAGTTCTTTTGTGAGGTTAAATACCTCTCATGTCTTTCCTTTCATTATTATTCAACCAAATTTTATTTTGTGTGTTTTATAGTTTTAGTTTAAAAGGTCAAGATTATTATTATTAGCTCATCCACATCTCAGCGCTATGTTTATATAATAATAAAAACTAAAAAGAGTCTCATTAGGTGGTATTAAGAATAAGTTTATGATTATAAATTTAGTTATATAAGAAATATATCTTCTTAAATGTCAATAATGTCATCAAAATACAAGTATCAATATCATTTTCATTGTCAAGATTATTACTATAAGTTGTCATGTACAATTTGAGTCGTCATAGTCTTTGTCGATGTAGTCAAAATTTCAATTGTTCTTTTAAGTTATTTTCAAAGTGAAAATATTGTTGTTAGTTTTATAAAATAAAGTAACTGTCATTGTGTTATTATATTGTTTTGTGGAGTTAAAAAATGTGAAAATTAAATAAATAAATAAATCTGCATTACGTACGCATTTTCGATGGAATCCGACGTCTATTTAAGGCATGTTTTTGAACTTCATGGTCACATTCAGTTGAGGTAGTGACTTCTTTAACTGGAGGATGGAGGCATTGGAGTTTGGAGGTCATTCAACGGCCTCTTTTCATTCACCAATGACGGGGCCGCATATTAGTTATGGTGGAAAATATTGTGGTGTGAGTATTTGCTTTTAGTTTTTGTAGTGTGTTTCTTTTCAGAGTTCCAGTTTTGTGTGGTTTTGGACATCGGAAAAGAGTTGTGTTGGAGCGAAAATGACTATCAGTGACCCTCTGACTGACATGATCCTCTGATTTCCATACTTTTTTAGAAGATGGTCCACTTGTGAATATGTTCACTTGCAATGGTGATCATGTGCAACGAGATCTAACTAGTAAGATCCGATCAGTTGTATGTCTTCGATATAGTTTGCTTCTCATTTTATGTGTGTGAAAATTTCACATCATGGGGGGAACATGAAACCAATGTTCCATTCCATTTTGTTCCCAAAATGAATAAAGTCAAAGGCATCTTCCAGTGGCAGTGGTAGTTTCCTATGTCGGTTAAGATCGAGAGGTAGCGATCGACATCGGTGGCTACAATGAAGAACATTGAGATTCTTATAGGAAGTAATGTGAAATATATTTCATGTATATGTTCTATTGTGAAGTTTTGTAATAAGTGTGTTGTGATTCCTATGTACTTCTCTAATGTACAAGCATAATGGCAAACAAAAGTATCAGAGAAAGTCAGTTCATGGATCATGAAATGTTTTGTGGGAGGATTCATAAAACCACATGAGGTGGAAAATTGATGGGGCATGTTCATGTCAAGGTTTGTGGTAAGAATGTTTAAAACCATTGAAGGGGAGAGGCTTTATTTTGATCAAGATCACGAGTCACATTGTAGGACATGTTTCACGGGGGTGATCATACTGTAGATGAGTGTGTGGAGGTTTTTCTACCATATTCCCACTAAGGGGGGGGATGTTAGGAATATATTATTAGTGCTCATGATTATGTTGGTAAAATTTAAATGAGTTGTTGAATAAAAAATCATATTGTTATGTTTATTTTACCCATAATGTTATAAACAAGTTATTAGTTTCCTATTTTATATGAGTTAGTTTTCCTACCTCCATGACTATCTAATAGCCATTGTAATATGCATCATTTATGCTAAGAAATATATCTATTTAGTTGTTGGAATCCGTGTCTGTACTCTCATATTGTAAATTGATGCTTCTTTCAAAGAGAGATCTTTGTTGTAATGACACCATGCCAAAATGGTGGTTGGATTCCCATGAGTTTCAAACCTCAAATTTGGTCTCTGCATATTATTCTCACCTTCTGCCATGAATGTAATGAAGTTGTGCATATTTTAAGTGATAAAATCTATTTTGTTGCACATTTTATCTTCCCTAGCTCGTTTTATTTGCAATATTTCCTCTTTGTTTGTTTATTGGCATGTTGTGTGTATTTTTGCTTGCAGGTTCCATTTGTTTTGTGTTGTCAATACATGGAAAATTTTACTGTACATGGTTATTGTATATGGCACATCTTTTTTCCCTCTCTCCCATGATTTCTCTCTTTCCTTCCCATTGTGGAGAGAAATCTCACCCTTTTCTAGTGTTATCACCTCTCGTTTTAGCTTAGGATTTCCATTTCATGCATCTCCTTCTAACCTTGGTCCCTTGGAATGTTAGTTTAGGATTAGATAGCTTCATTTATAGAATTAGGAGTAGTTTTATCATTAGGATGAGGTAGAAGAATCTAAATTCTTTGGAGTTCTATCTTATAGTGCAAGTCCCACAACTTGGAAACAATACCATGTTGCCTCAAAATCCTGGATTGTCTATGACTCAGGGCAGGGTGCAATTTTGAGCTCCAACGTCATCTTGAGAAATTGTTTGAGAGATGTAAAGAGTTCAGAGTATCCCTTAACCCAAATAAATACATCTTTTCAGTTCCGTAGGGAAATTTTTTGGGTCATGTTGTCTCAAAATAAGGTATTTCTATCAACCCAAAAAGGATTTCAACTATTGTCTCTCTCTCTCTCTCTCACACATTTCCAGCTCACAAGAAAGCAATGCAATTTTTCCTTGGAAATATTAATTTTGTGAGGAGGTTCATTCTTAACTTTATACAAATAATCCCATTAACTTGATGATCAATAAGGATGTGGATTTCAAATAGACCAATGAAGGAAAGGAAATATTTTCCAATATCAAATAGGTAATTGCTTAAGAAACCACTCTCATCAACCTAAATTATTCAAAGGAATTCATCCTATATGCTTGTGGGGATAAATACAATACTGTCATGGTGTTGACACAACAAAGTGATAAAGGTTCACAATAACCAATGGCCTTCTTTAATCAGAAACTAAAGTATTATGAATTGAAATACACTCATGTGGAAAAGTAAGTTTTTTCCATAATGATATCTCTAAATAAATTCAAGTGTTTTCTCGTAACCAATGGCATTGATGTGTTAGTCTCCCATCTTAGTGTGCAAGAATTCATTATGGGAGTTGAGATAAATGAAAAGAGAATTGTATGGGTGAAAAAAATCATGGAATATGGTGTAATTATCAAGGCCACCAAGTTGGTTAGAGGAAGAGAATTATGTGAGTAGTTGGCTAGTGATATTGGAAATGATCAAGAAGGTTAATATCTCATGGAGGAATATTGAGAAGAATCTACTATGGTTCCACCTAATGACAATAGCTGGATAAAAAATATGGCCAGATTCTTATCTACCATTCAATAACCTTATTGTCTAAGCAAGGATAAGAGGAAGAATCTAAGGGTGTAATACATTCTTTATGTTTTTATTGGAGGAGTTATTTTTAGAAAGAACCTGGATGGAGTGTTACTAAGATACATTGAAGGAGAGAAAGTGAACAAGGTTTTGGATAAATTCCATAATGGCTTCTCTGGTGGACATTTCTCAATAAAGGCTACATCAGTGACAATATTAAAAGCATGATACTTTTAGCCGACCTTGTTTTCATATGCTCATCAATGGGTTATAAAATTCAAGGAGTGTGCTCTTTTTAGTGGTAAGAAGAATAGGACAGACCTCCTACTTCATGCAATTTAGGGATATGAACCCTTAATTCAATGGGGTCTTGAATTTATTAGCATGATCAATCTAGTGTCAAGTACAGGTCACAAATGGGTCATAATATCGATTGATTAATTCACTAGGTGGACAAAGGTTGTGGCACTGAAGGAAGCAACTGAATCAATTATCCTTGATTTCCTGGAAGATATTGTAACAAGGTTTGGAGTTCCCCAAAACATCATTTCTAACAATCCTAAGATTTTATTAGGCTAAAAATTTTCTAACTGGGATCTCAAACATGACATTTACCTGAAGAATTCTTATAACTATTACCCTCAAGGTAATGGTTTAGTTGAGTCTTCCAACAAGAACCTGATTAGAATAATGAAGAGAAAAATGGAGATGAATCAGTGATAGTAGCATACAAAGATAAAAAATTCTCTTTGTCCTTATAAAATCACACAAAAAATATAAATTTTCAACTATCCTTTCATCCTGGTATATGGTAGAGAAGACAAGCTTCCATTATCTCTAGAGTTGTCTTCGTTTGAGGTGGGGCATCAATTGGAATTGTAGGGTGAGGATGAAAGAACAATAAGAATAATAGAGCTGATTGAACTTTATGAACTATGGAAATCCATTTTCAAATTAGAGGAACATCAAAGGCCAACCAAGGAGTGGTTTAACAAGGAAGTGAAAGCATGAGATTTCAAAACAAGATATTTGGGTCTGAATTGGGATGTAGATAGAGATAAACTAGGGTGAAACTCTAAATTTGATGCACTTTGGAGTGGACCATATATCATCATGACCTATAAGCAAGATAGATATTTTGATTTATCTAAGCTTAATGGGGAGGAACTTCAAATCCCAATCAATGGGATATATCTTAAATCTTATCATTAAGTTTATTCTGTGGCATTTTGTAAATATTTTTTTGTCTCATCTCCTTCCCCTGTTATTGTTAGAGGGTCCCTCATTTTACGGTGTTGCAATCATTGTTTGAGTGCCCTTTCCATAAATACTTGTGGTGATTTTTTGAATAAGTACCTTGTGACACAAGTGTTGGTTCTATTTACACTCTTTAGGATGGAGGGCGCAAAGCAAAGTGAGACACCATGTCAGAAAAAAAATTATTCTATAGAATGAAGTGGAAAGTAAATGTCAAAAGTCCATGGATAAAGGAACA
The DNA here is from genome assembly GCA_019776745.2 of Taxus chinensis. Taxonomy (NCBI): domain Eukaryota; kingdom Viridiplantae; phylum Streptophyta; class Pinopsida; order Cupressales; family Taxaceae; genus Taxus; species Taxus chinensis. The sequence goes on along the minus strand of CM034150.1, from coordinate 12,458,618 downwards.
ATTTGATCTTACAAAATTTTCTAAGTTGTAAGCTAAATCCATGCTCAATAGATATGCTAGGATACTGATAATCCCATCTAACAGGAATATGTCCCCTTAAAGTCACCAAATTATTTTCCAAAATATCCCCCATGTTATTTTGACAACTCCATTAAAATCCAAGGACTTAGGTTTTTTTTCTTGGAAAATTCATGGAACAAAGAAACTCAATATTATGCCGAAATCAAGAACTTATTGCTCTATGGAGTTAAAAAATCCCCAAAACAAAGGAACATAGTTGTAGGGAAATATGTCACAGGAAAAAGGAAAAAGGATATGCGGTATTGCAAAAAGTGAGTAAAATATTGAGGTGATAAAAGATAACATTGGGTGCAAGCCATGAAAGGTTTATAAATTCATACAAAAAAGCCGCATATCAAAGAAAACCCATGGGGCGAAGGATAAAAAATATGCGGAACATGGTGATTCAAATAGTCCAAGATTTAAAGGAAAATACCATGGAATACAAAGACTTTGTGGAATGAATTAAAATTTGCAAGAGGAAGAACAAAAAGGTTGTAAGTGAAGGAAATATTTAAGGAGTAAATAATTGTTCTCAAAATAAGGCGGAGGTCACAAAGAAATCCGTAGGACACCCAAAAGGGTATTGCACACGATTGAAATTCATGGAAGACATGATTAGGTGGTGGAACATCTAAATTTTTTGAAGCACAAGTAAAGACATGCCTAGCTCAAACCAGGCGCTCAACAACTCCACCAATTAGAAGTAAATGATGAATGGTGTCATCCTCATGCACTGGAAATCTAATGCCGTGTGATGGAAGATATGTCAGGCACCCATACCTGACCTACAAAATCAATGGTGATTGATCCTTGATGGTGGTGGGTGGTTGAATTCACTCATTGAAGGATGTGATATGCTTCTTCTCCTCTCTCTCTATAATTTCTATAAATGTAAGTGTAAAAGTACAAAAATGAGTTTGTATTTTCTGTTAATTCTAAGAGCTCTTCCCTTTTGAGATCAAATATTTTTCTCATAAACCTCTGTGATGTGTTTATGAAGAATGCACATGTTTCAACTCTGCTAAACTGTAAATGGATAAACTTTTGATGTTAAATGCAAGTGTGATTTCTTTCCTTTGAATTCCTTGGGTTTAATGCGAATATTTTTATCCTCTTTATGGTATTTATTCTTTTTTTTTTTAATTTCTTCCAAGTTTTGTGTGTATTCTCTTGGATGTTTTCATATATATGTCCTTAGATCCAAAATCAGACCCTATTCTGGTTTGGTGCATCACCTATCTTTATTTTCAGCATTTCCCTCTTTCAACCCTAGTCCCTTGGAAGTCTTTGATTATGATTAGTTAGAAGTAATGTATTGTTAGTTATTTAGTCATGCTGAGATGAGATAGAAGTAAATCAACCTTATATGGAGATTGACCTTAAAAGGCACCATTGTCCCACACTTTAGAGGTCTTTCCATGTTTCCCTGAGGTGCTAAACTTAGTTTCAACAGGGATGCAATCTTAGGTAACAATAGCAACCAACACACCCCCATTATTTTTTAAAATGAAATGAAACACCCCTTTTTCTGTTAATGATAAACCTCTATGTTATATGATTCCTCGGTAACAAAAAATTCCTTTATTTGGCATTTAGCCTAAAACTATTTTAAAAAGTTTTAAAACTTTCTTATAAAATTACAAACCTTTCATGGTTTAATTCTTACATGGAATTCATGTTTAAAACTCTTTTTTTAATCTTTAGGTGTTCCTTCATGGTTTTACTACTTTTCCTCTTGGTTTAACTACTTTTCCTCAGGTTAAAATATTTTTTTATCTCAACAAGTGTTTGCAAAGTTAAAGTGGATTTTCCTTGGTTTAAACTCTTATTTTTTATTGAATATTATCTCGTTGGTTTGTTTCACTATTTAATACATTTGTAGGAAAAAACAAAGTCAAACCCATGAATTAATATTTTTTAGACTCAAAACAAGCTTGAAACAATCAAATGATGGCTTGATGTGCATTTTATACTGGCTTTAAACAACTTAAATTTTTTAACTTGTTGGTAGATTCACAATGACACTGATTAAAGATAATTATACCCAAGGACACACATCATTCATTGGCATTAAGAAGAATCTTGGTTCGATCCCAAAATTTCTAAGTATCATGAAGCATGGGAATGTCAATGGGTGATAAGTGTCACCCATTGATGATATAGAATTATAAATTGGAGATTCAGTCAGGAAGAGGACACCCTGATGCTTGACAAGTGTCAAGGATTTTTGTATTTGACAGCACTGAGACCAAGAAGTCAAGGGCTCTTGGTGAGTGGTAGCTATGATGGGTGCCACATGTCACCCATTGGTAAGTATGATATGCAACATAGTTTTGAAGCTAGCAAGCACAGATTGACACCATATATCACACATTAGTTCCTCTTATATATGGATGACCCATCCTTAAGACTCAAATACACATGGAGAATTGGATCCATAATAACATCCATATGTTGCTAACCAGTGCCTCTCATGTATGACCTACCCAAATACTTACACTTATAGTGAACAACTACCTTGATACCCTCCATGTGTCAAAAATTGGGGTAGCCAAATTTTTAAAGGGAAGATAAAAAGAAGAAGCTAATGGCTCTCACATGGTGACCATTTGTTGAATCTATACCATGTTTTATTAAGCTTAAATTTGAGAGGATTCTATAGTGCATAATCAAGCTCAGGATGTGATGGATAAAAAATGACTACGGTTTGATTATTTTCTCATATATTTTGATTGGAGCATCCATTTAACTTGAAACTTGTTTCATTAGGAGTGGAATTCAGAGGGATATACATAAAGACTAGTTTTATAGAAAATGGTTGAATTTTTTGTAATATTTTAGTGACAATTTTTTTAGACATTTTCACTCATTAATTCAGTCTATTTGCACTCAAATCATCTCACTTGATTTATAAAGAGGTTATTTCAAATGGATGTCCCATTTTTGGTCCCATCAAATGAAGAGAATAATTTATATGAGTTGTTTATCAACATTAAGCTATTAAAACACACCATGGTTTATTTTAGATAAGTGGCAATATTTAATCATATGTTCTTCAATATTTGTGGATCACATTGAAAAAATTGAATGTTTGTTGGAATCTTTCAATGTTGTGGACCTATAAAATACCATTTATTCTTAACCATTGTGTTGGTGAGAAAAAATTTTGCAGACAAATTGGTGGATTTCTTGCCAATACTTTTGGAATCTAAGTCCCTCTACTTAACTGATGTAGTTTCCATATGTGCATGCACAAGTAAAAAGGTGGATTTTCTTGGTGGAATTTTAGCCAGGGATCAAATAACAGGGGCACTCCACTGACCCTACAGAAAAATATTATAGATATATGTAAGGTAAGAATTTGCTAGGAGACCAGGAAAGGGAGTGAGAATGTTAGACAAGGAAAACTAATGCTACAAGTAGAAAATTAGAGACTTGCATACACTAGTTAGAAATTACATCACATGCACTCAAATTCAAAAGAAAACAAATATGCATAACAAAAACAAGATAAAATAGCATTTAATGAGCACAAAGTATCACTAAACTCCTTAGTCAAAAAAGGATAAACTTAATTCTTCTTGTATTGATGCTCAAGCATAAATTGTACATAACAATGAAGAATTTTAGAATAGGGAAAAATGGAAAAATTTTTTTCTATCTCTTTGTTCTCTTCACAAGGATATCTCTCTTATGAATTCACAAAAAACATCTCATAAAGTCTAAGAAGATCTAAGAAGATCCTCAAATGAAGGAGCTTTCTACAATTTATAGAAGAGAAGGAAACTCTTCATCTTCCTGGTGAATTTTCAAATACCATATTATGACTTTAGACTGTTCATATTCACATTAAATATTTAAGTCCCTTTTATAAAAACAAGGTGACTTAAATTTTACATTATGTTTCTAAAGTAACTTAAAGGTATATCAAAAAGTGTAAACCCAAACAAAAGATTATAACATTGAAGAGAGAGAGAGTGTTGGATGAGAAGAGGAGAGAGAAAGAAGGGGAAGAAGGAAGAAGAAAAGAATGACATATGTAGAATAATGAGCCACTGCAGTGGATTTGATCTCGCTCCCAAACTGGTTTCCAGTTCGCACTCCTAAGAAGATCTCCATCCCTCTAAATTCCTTACTGAAATGAGTTGTTGCAGGTTCCACTTTTTTAGCATGAGGAATATGCAAATACATCTCAAGGTCTCTGTCCATCCATCAGAAACACTGTTGATGGTCTTTGCATTTTTTGAACCATGATGGATGTTTCTCTACGATAAGTGCAATGGCAGCCTGAATCTTTGAGAGGAATTCCAGGGTATCCTTAGTGAAGGAAAATGGATTACCTGCCTCTTTCTTGACATATTCCTCAAATGGGCTAATTATCTCATCAGTAGTTGTGTTTTCTCCCATTTCAGGTACTCCAAGTTTATGAATTTGAATATTTATATTATCTTACAACTTGTACACTTGTCCCTCTTTTTCTTCTAGTTTAATGATGGCCTGATTGACTACTTCAAAGCTGATTTCCAAAGATGTCGCCCATACATGTGATAATTCCTCTAAAGGAGTTTCAAAAATATTCTTGGTTATCAACTCCTGATGAAGAGTGCTGCTAATTTCATTCACTACTGGACCCAGAGGATCCCAGTAGTCCCTTTCTTTCTCCAAGTGTTCTTTGAGTGCTTGCGTCCTGTTTGTTGTCACCCACATGTATGGAAAAGAGTCTTGACTTCCTTTTGAAGCATTGACTTCCCCCTTTTCAGAAATTGAATTGATCCATTCATTATTATCTCACCCCTACATTTTGAACTCGCGTGTCCTCTTGATAGATTCCGGATTGAAGCTACTTATGGGTGCAACTTCTTCAATTGTAATTGTTATGGCATTTGGATCTACCAGATGTTACACATAGGATGATAGAGTTCGCACATGTTCTTTTAGATCATAAATATTATTCTTATATTCCTTATTCCTTTCCACCATGTGAGTAAGAAGATTGTTGATACATATGCAGATCCCCTTCATGAGTAGCCAACCCTAGTTGGATTGTGCTCATCTCATAGTCGAATAGGTGTCATCTCATCCACTGGCTTGATCACCTTTTTTGGGCTACCTCAATGTATTGATTTCCTTGTTTCCCCACTGTAGAACCATGAGGCAATGTGTGGAAAATTTATTTTCTTTCCCTTGGCCAGTGAGGCAATTTTTGATAAGTCAGGGGCTGCCACTTGTTGAACAATGTGAGATTTAGGGGTTATTATTCATGCATCCAAGGGAACATCTCATTGGACTTAGGTTCTATGATAGGTGCATCAACCATTCCCTACTCTGGAAGAGGAGGCACATCTTGGATGGGGGAGACATTGGTGTTAACTAGAGGTGATACCTCCTATGGTGGTTCAAAGACTAGGTCTTGAACTACATGCTCTCCCTCTACTTGTGTTTCTGCCACTAGATATTCTTCTTGCATTGTTACAAATAAGATTTATTCCACCCTATATTTCTTTGGTGACATTTTTTGAGAAGAAGTCTCCAATTCTATGGATTTTCATTTAGAACTTGCTCCAGAATTCCTTGAACTTGAGGCAACTTCCATGGCTCTTGATGATGACTGATGAGAGGCTTGTTTCTGACTTGCGGGCATACCTCGTGATTAGATGATCATGGTTCTCTTCCTCTGAAACCAATCCCTCGTTCTCTTGACCACCTTCTTAGTTCACTCCTTTATATCCCCTGATTCATGAACGTACCAGTTGACTTGAGGCAATGGAGAAACCTTGACTAACACATACTCAAGATCATACATCTTTGTCCCATCATCCTACAAAATATCTTCATACCAAGAGAACTTGAATTTCTTCATTTCATTGACTATCAACCTCATATGATCCTTTTCCCGTACTTCAAATTCATCAACACAATTAGCCCAGTAGTCCTTGATTTGTGGATTGTGGTGCAATTCTAGAATATGGAATGAATCAGAATCATCTCAGATGTCGAAATTTGGCCTGGCAGTGTAGGAATGTAAATTCAAATGAGTGAATGCAATATCCAAATGAGATGCACCATTTGCATTCTTACATGTGAATACCCCGAGAGAGATGGGAAATGAGATCGACTTCTTCTTCCTAATCCTGAGCATGTTGTTTACCTATATGATTTTCCTGTAGAGCTCAAATAGTACAATTTAGTCACTAAGGTACTTGGGCAACCTTATTGGAGCTTGGTAAAAGTTGGTAACTCATAGGTAGGAGAAGGTTGAGAATTGGATGAAGTAAGAGCCATATCTCTTGATTAAAGACACCACTTGTGGTGACATCCTGGACTACAAGTGAACCTCCAAGTTTTGGACCACGTACATCATGAATGCATCATTCATGTGAGTGAAGTTCCTATGGCTTTCCTCCATCACTAACTGTAGAAGTTTCTTGAATGTAGGCACCTTGGCAGAAATGATTTGTGTGAGATCCAATCATTTGAATGATCTTGAGCTGGCAAGAAGATAGAACAAGTAAGAAGTCATGTGGAAATTCTTCTTCATGGGCACCTCGAGTAGTTGTAGATGTAGATTTGCATTGATGATCTACCCCCACTCAATTCTCTTCTTTCCTTCAGTCACTGTCAAAATGAAAAGGCCCATCCACTCCTGGAAGTCTCTTGTGTTTGCTTCTCCCATCACCCTGGTGAGGAGGGTGATTGCATCTGAATATCCCTCACGAAACTCACACCTTGGAAGGGTCTTGGGCATCCTTGAGGGATTTCTCCCTGTCTTCATCCATGATCCAAGTGTAACCCCTTGTACATATGCATCCATTGTTTCCCAGTCATGCAAGGACCTGTCCTTTGAGATGACAACCATGCTAGGTGATGTAAGGATTTGTAGAGAAAGTGAGATGGTTCTGGGACTGATAAATGCCATTAAAATTCCATTTTCAGCTCAAATTGTTCATGTTTTGGGCTCATAGTGGTGTGAGCAAGCCAATACTAACTCAAGGCTTTGTAGAGACATGGGGTGTCCTGTAGCTATGAACAATCCACTTGTGAATACCTGATCCTCAATCTTCCCTCATTCCTTGGTTGTCATGCGAGCCCTTAGGTCATTTAGGTCCATATATGAGACATCACTATCTTCTATCTCATACTTGCAAGTGAAATGTTGTTCCATGACGACTTTTGTCCCGTCCATTTGTACTTCATGGTTTCTAAAAAAAAGTAACTTAGTATTTTTAGTGAGTATGAAACGAAACTCAAATTGATTTCTCCACTCTCAAACCCTCTTGTTGGAATTCACCTTCTCGAATGACTTAATATTTTTAGTAAGTACCAAAAAAGAAACTTACTATTTTTAGCAAGTATGAAAAATCAGCTCCTTCAAACCTTGATTGGCTGCGGTTACTGAAAATCCTCCTTCCATCTATGCTCCCCTCAATTTCTAGACCAGTATTCTATTTTTGGTAGGTGTTCATGGGAGCAATTAATATTTTGAGTAAGTTTTAATTCTGGACCAAGATGACCATTTCGATGATTTATCCCTACAATATACCTCCTGTGTTCACCGCCTCCTTCGCAGCTGCTTTAGTTGGTGACTTTCCCAAAATAGTATTCCTCTGTGTATAATGTTTGCTATTTTTAGAAAGTGTTATATTGGTGGTTGGATCATAGTGGAAAGAACTTTTTTTATATGGGTTTTTTTCCCAATATCACCCCTCTGAAATCTTGGACTTACCCGATCAACAATTTGGGAGATTTTAAAATTTCAAATTTTGACCTGGTGGCACCTCTGAACATGACAACCATTAATGGACCTTGAAAGTTGTAGGTCTGGTTTTCTTCTCTGTTTGTAACAAAAAATACATTTTTGTTTTGGTATTTTGATTCTTTTTCCACCAGTGAAATTTTTCTTTGATCTGACTGTCAGTTTTACTGGAAATTGAGCTTTTTTCTTCGTTGAGCTGAAAGGAAGATTTCGTAGCCGTGAGTGATTTATGCTGTGGAAGGAGGATTTTAAGGAGAGGTTTTAATGGATTTTGAGAGAGAATAAAGCAGAAAAATAATTCTCCTTATTTTGCGCACCGGTTAGTAATATTCGCTTGAATCTTCATTCTATGGAAATGGAGTCTTCTGAAGAATTTCTCCACTTTTCTCCTTTGTTCTTCAATCCTCTGAAGTATTTCGATCAATAATTCTTCTGAATCCTATGTATTCTCATGGATTTAATATTTTTATTGATGTGGTGGATCTGGTTTGGAGCAGCAATGGTGAACTATACAGGTATGAGCAAGTTGCAGAGCAATGACAAGGTAAAGTTGTGAAAGGTTAGAAGCGGGAAAGTTAGATTTTAAAAAAAAATTAAAACCACTTTAAAAACTTACATGATAGGGATGGGGTGAAATTTTATTTACCTTATGTACCTCAAGAATTAAGGGACATGAGGGACATCAATTTTCACATGGTGCCTCAGCTCGACACTTGGCGAAGATCCAACAGTGGAGGGTTTTGGCCAAAAAGCATGCTGGAAGCACCTAGGGGCTGAAAGCTGATCGCATGAGGAACTATGAGACATTCCTTGGGATGGGAAATTTTTTATGTCCCTCATGTCTCCAAAAAAAAATGGATATGAGGGTCATCAATTTTCACGCAATGCCTCAACTCGACACTTGGCGAAGAGGCAACGGTTGAGGGTTTAGCTCCACTAGCTCCTGGGGGCTGAGAAAATGCATTAGAGAGGGTCACATGGGTGACCTGAAGAATTATTTGGGTTGGTATATTTTTAATTTCCCTCATGTCCCTCAGAAAAAAGGGACATGAGGGTCATCAATTTGCACGATGCGCCCGAAGCTGCCACTTGTCACGATCTGGACGCTTGAGGGAATGAGCTGTGGCAAACACCTGTGAGCTGAATTGGCGATCCGAGAGGTCATATGTGTGTCCAGAAGGATTATTATGGTTGGTTGAATTTTATTTTCCCTCATTTCCCTTATCTTGAGGGAGCAAAGGGACATAAAATTGTTTCAGGCTCCTAGAGCTGACACGTGTCCTCTTACAAATTTGACTAACTGTTGAAGCCTTCCTAGAGGACGACTTAAAACGATGATAACTTGAGATCTTAGTGGAATTATTTAGAAAAAAATTATATGATCTTGAATAAAAATTTACTTTTGAATGCAATTGTTGGAGTTTCAGCTCTTGATTCCTCCATTTATGCCCTGAAAATCCAGATTTTGATCTGGTCCTTTACCTACGCTTGAGAAAAACTGCCTGTAGAACTATTGCACCAAGGTGTTGTGAAAAAAATAATTTCACCATCTTTTAGAGCTCTAAATTCCATTTCTGATGATGTTTTTTTAGATCTTAAATCCATCCAGAGCTCCTAGAATCACCTTTCGAAGTTCAGTAACTCTTTTGGCCCTATGCATTGCTTAGGCCTGTGTACCCTATTTTTTTAGTCAAATTGCTCCTACTTCTCCAAATCCTTCCTGAATCTTCCAAAATCACTTCTATGATGTTTCTAGACCTTTTAAACCCCTCCTCATTGGATTTTTATCCTTTTTTCTATTCCAGGGGAGTGCATCGGCCTTGGGAAGGCCAGTGGTAGCCCTTCCCAACACTGCCTAGAAATAACAGTTTTTAAGAACTCCTAAAATCACCTAGGGGGGTTGAATTGAATTTCCTAAATCACCTAGGGGACTGAGTTAACATCATATGGAAGGTCATGGGACTGACTGGGTATACCTGGGATGCCTCAAAAGAGCAAAACTTGGAAGTTTCAACACAGGGGTATTGTTGTCATGAAGGAAAATTGTCAATTTCCCTGTTACACATTTGCATAACAACACATTTTAATTGTAATTAAGAGACATGTTTCAATGGGAAATTTTCCAAATTTCAAGGAACTTGATATTGATGATTTTTCCTATTGTAGCCATGGTTTGTAGTGTAGTTTTGGATTATTTTATAGTTTCATGGTTCAGAAAGGTAGCGGATTGGTCCCTAGCCTTTAAATCAATGTAATCACATTATAAAATCATTTTGGACTATACTCAATATAGAGGAAATGATTTGGAGCTTTACATTGTGTTTGTAGGTTTTCAATTCACTTCTAATTGAGAATTTAATTATGAGATTCATAAACATTCAAGTCTTTTTATATTTATTAAGTAGAGTTTTTACTGTTATTTTTAGTCATATCTACAGGGTAAGAGATTGAGCATAGCTAGTCTCATCTTCATGAAGTAATGTTTCTTACACTTAATTTTTTATGTGTTGTACAATCTCAGTTATTGAGTGGTTTAGAGATGATAATTCATGGATAATTGTTTTCTTCTATGTTGAATATGGTTAACTTGAGCCAATGCTATGTTGACTAACCCCTGTCGTGATATAGGTGAATGTACAACAATTATTTGATTGCGTTTATGCAGGGTTGTGATTATTTGTGGTCATTTTCCTCTGACTGATTACCTAGAATCTATTTATAATTTTTCTAATTCTATTCTTGTTTTCCTTGGTTTCATATGTATGATTTAGAGGAGATTAGTAGGTTGAGCTTAATCTTCCCAGAAACACCATTCCTTCCATAGGTTAACACTAAGTTATATAGTCTAACAATTTAAGCTATATGTGTCAAGTATTTTATACCTTGAACATATTTTCCAACAAGGTTAGAAAATGAGTGATGTTTATTATTATTTTGTAATTATTTTTAGGGTGTGCAACAAAACGCCGCCAGTAAAATCCATCCATTCATAGTGTATAGTTTGTTGAATTTTGTTTTGAGCTTGCAAATATTGAAGAGGTTAATGGTCTATATGAATAATATTTTCCTTACCCATGTGATAGTGCGTTCATTTCTTGACCAATTTTACAGTAACATATAGTTATATATCATATGTATAATAATTTAGAATTACACCATGAAACAAATCAGAATGATAACACACATACATCCTTGAAGTAGGAATTAACTTGAGCCAATGCTAGGTTGACTAACCTCTGTCATGATCTATGTGAATGTACAACAGTTATTTGCTTGGGCTTATGCAGGGTTGTGATTATTTGTGGTCATTTTCCTCCGACTGATTGCCTAGAATCTATTTATAATTTTTCTAATTCTATTCTTGTTTTCCTTGGTTTCATATGTATGATTTAGAGGAGATTAGAGTGTTTTTCTTTGAGTTTTTTTAAAATAACAAAATCCCCTTAGAGTCATTGTAAATAAGTAGTAGGTTGAGCTTAATCTTCCCAGACACACCATTCCTTCCATAGGTTAACACTAAGTTATATAGTCTAACAATTGAAGCTATATGTGTCAAGTATTTTATACCTTGAACATATTTTCCAACAAGGTTAGAAAATGAGTGATGTTTATTATTATTTTGTAATTATTTTTGGGGTGTGCAACAAAACGCCACCAATAAAACCCATCCATTCATAGTGTATAGTTTTTTGAAGTTTGTTTTGAGCTTGCAAATATTGAAGAGGTTGATGGTCTATATGAATAATATTTTCCTTACCCACGTGATAGTGATTTCATTTCTTGACCAATTTTACAGTAACATATAGTTATATATCATATGTATAATAATTTAGAATTACACCATGAAACAAATCAGAATGATAACACACATACATCCTTGAAGTAGGAAAACCCATATAACATAATCACTAAAATTTGTTTCACCTTAATAGGTAGCTACAAGTTAGGAAAATCTAAAACTAGAGCATGGCGAATATTATATTTTAAAATATCAAATGCATACTTTTTCTTCTTACCCAAAATAAAAATATTTCCACCTATTGTAATAGAATACAAAGGAGAAACCATAGAGGAGAATTTCTTGATGAAATTCATAGATATTAAACTACACAAACAAAACTCCTCACTTCAGTCACATTAGAAGGATTGGGACAATTCAAATTGGCCTCTATCTTGTCTACATCAATCCTTAACTCACCACCTCCAATCAAATTCCCTAAGAAAACAAGTGATTGTTAAGAATAATCACACATCTTCACATTAAATACCAACTAGTTGTCCTTAAAAATTTTTAAAACTTGTTTCAAATGAACAACATGATCATTAAAAGTCTTACTAAAAAACAAGAATAACATCCAAATATACAATGAAAAAGGAATCAATGACTGACCTCATTACTTCATTCTTCATCCGCATAAAATTAATTTGTGCATTATATAGCCCGAAAGGTATAACCAACCACTCATATAACCCTTTCCTTACCTTAAATGTTGGTTTCCAAATGTCCCCTTCCTTTATTTTCCCTTAATGGTATTTGCATTTTAAATCAAGATTAGAATAATACCTAACATGCTACAATTGATCTAGAAAATAATTAATTTGTGGAAGAGTTTACCTATTTTTTATGATTATCTTATTAAGTTCTCTATATTCAACACACATTATCCATGTACCAACTTTATGATGTACTAAAACAATAGGAGAACCATGCCGAGAAGTAGTAGGAAAAATTACACCTTGATTAATCAAATAATGTAGTTTTTATTTTACCTCATTGGAACCCTTCAAGGACTGCTTATACAAATCAAAATTGGGAAGTATGTTGTTCAGTAGTAAATGGATTACATGCTCGATTGTCCTAGAAGGTGGAAACCCCTTAGGCTCTTGGAAAAACTCCTTGAACTATTGTACCAAATATTTCATTTTATTCTTCTCTTTAATAGTAAGCATACTACAAGAGGTATTAGATGCAAGTACTTCCTTATCTTGAATATCTCTAAAAATAAACAAAACAAACTTCCCACTAACATTAATTCACTTCTTAGCTTCAGAGGACCTTACAAAAGATGTTTTTGAGTCTATTTTATATGATAAAATTATGCAACTCTTAACATCCTTTACCAAGCAGTATTGGTTAGCTCTCCTATTGAAGTGACATCTAGGATAGACAAGTGGGAGATTCCAAACACAAAACCACACACATAAAAAGGCAAAACATCCACCATAACTTCATGAATGAAACACACATTAATACCAAACTTAACCTTACTTTGCTTAGTGACCTTGATGTCTAGACCTTTCTTCACCCAACTCAAGGAATATGGGCTTGGATGATTGTGAGTGAAGGTGATTGGTTAGAGTTTCACAAATAGATCTTAGTTATTATGGAATAATCTACATCCTAGATCATAACCCAACATATAGGATTCTAATTTACTATAAATAAGGAGAGAGTTATAACCATATAACTCTCAACAATCCTATTACTAGTGTGCTATTATTCATGTAAAAAATAAACCCCAAATTATCTAAAGTGAATAGTTAAACATGTAACATTATTAACTCACACACTCAAACATTAACTCAGTAATACATGTTAACACTAATGATTCCTAACATTCCCCCCTTAGTGCAAACAAGGGGAAAGGAACACTTGAAAAATAGAATCGTATGGCAATGCATACTTTTAGGTTTTCATATTATTGTCTGGATCTTGCTGTTATAGACAGAAAATCACACAATTGGGTACATTTCTAGGTCTTAAACACATACCAAAATTCATATGATTCCTAAGAAAGAAAACTAGTAATTGATGACTTTATTTAGCCTCTATTCTGTGTTTCTTATTTTCTATTTGGTCTTACATACCTTATAACCCAGTTAGTATTTTACTTATTTATCTTTTATGACTTCAGACACCAGTGCCCATCCAGGAAAGGAGTGCTCAGACGCCCTTGTTTCCTCAGGGAACCTTGACCCTTTTCCACCTTACTTGTTACTTTTGGGTATCTTTTATATTTTGTGCATCTTTTTCACTTATGGGCCAACCTTCCGGTTTTCAATTACAAAATTAAAACAAGGGAATCATATAAATACATAGTTATGTGGCCAAAATCAAGGAACAAGAACTAAAGATTACTATCATCACCTAAGATTGCATCCAAAGGGAACCTAAATCACTCCAAAGAATCCATCTAGAATCCATTCAAGGGACAAGGGTTGTATCAAATTTTCATATACTGCATAATAAGGGGAAGATAATTTTTTCATCCACACATTCTATTACATTGCTACATCTAGCTACAACTCGCTATCAAGTGCAACTTGCACAAGGGCATCCTAGGGCATCATTCTCTCTCTATCACACAAAATAACTACATGAAGTCTAATATTTCATGTAGCACTCAGTCATAAGTTCACTCTCAAGGTGACCGTTGGGGTCAATCTGACTCGTCATTATGCATATTTATTTTTTGGGTTTTACAAGTGAATCTCTATTTTCCAGGTTACAGGTACCTTAGTGATAAAATGGTGACCATCAAGTGATCAACACAGTGTGATTGCAACATATTTGTGACACTATAAAAACCATATTTTTACCATTTTCATAGTCACAAATGCCCAATAGTAGTCTCTAATGCCCAAGCACCCTTTCCCTCTTCCAGGCGTCCAAGGCTAGCTGTGTCCATGTATTTCATAATTTATTGTGAGTAGTGACAACACTCTCCCATTTCTGTTCATCATTTGTCCAAGTTTGGATCAGTCCTAGATCAAGCGTAAATAAGATAATTCTTCTTTTTATATCTCTTGCTTAGGGTTTCATATTTGCTTATTTTTCTTGTATCAATATTATACTTAGCATCTGTATATCATAGTTTACATAAGTTACTCTACATTAGGGTTTAATAAATATATTTTTGTTAAAATGATTTTTTGAACCCATCGATTGAACCCAACTACTTTCTCTTAGGCATATTATCATCTTATTAAGAAGGCTGAAATTTATCCACCCTTTACTAATGAAGACCTTTGTGATATCAATACTCATCTTGTTGAACATACAAAATATATAGATATGATTTTATTCGTTGCTCATGAGGAGGCCAAAAATTTAGCTTAGATTAACCCTCATCCCTCTAATATTTCTTCTATTCCTATTATAACACAACCTCCTCCTTCTACCCTTCCACCTACTTCTACTATTCTTGTGTTTGTTCCTACTCCCACCAACCACTTCACTCCACCTCTTATTTATCACACTCGGCGGATCTCTTATTCTAATACACAAGACCTAACTTCTCTCTATCAATATTTTTAAGCTCAAATCCATCAACTTTAGTAAGATACGTCACACTTCTCTCCATCTCTATATTCATCTTTACTTCTTTACACTCCTTTTGTACCCATCATTTTTGCATATCCACATCCTCTAAACTTAGTCACCCTTAAGTTTCTCACCTTCAATGGCCATGGTGACCCTCAAGAGAATCTCAAATATTTTCATGTGGCATGTCTCGATTACAAGGATGATCACACATTACTAGACAAATTATTTCCTAAGAGTCTTCAAGATTACGTACGCTTTGGTTTTACAATCTACTTGTTTATTTGGCAACTTCTTTTACGCACTTAGGCGATGTTTTTCTCACTCATTTTTCAATAAATATCGGCACCAAGATATATTATGCTCAACTCTCTTAAAATAAACAAATATCTAATGAAAATCTACCTAACTATGTATTACATTACAAGAACAATCTAGCTAAGATGACTAATGTGCTTGTTGACTCGGAACTACGAGATCTATTTGTTCAAATCCTCTTACCACCACTACAGGAGAGTGTTATCTTTGAGACCTATCCTTCATTTGATAAATTATGCTATATGATTAAAATGAATGAAGTCAAACTTCTATCTATGGGGAAAATCAAATATCATGATACTTCTTCACCATCTTCTAATAGGTTTCAATATAAGTCAACATTCAAGACATATCCTAAGCCTATTGAAGCAAAGGAAACTATCAATGTTGTCTCTTCTCCTGAAAATATTCAATGGAAACCTCCAAAGAATACTTTCACTAAATTGCCATATGTGCCTCTATTTCTATTGACTCAACTCCTTGAAAGAAATCTGACCACTCTTCCACCACCAGTCAATCTTGATCCATCTCACCCTCGTGGCCTCAATTATGATGAAAATACTAAATGTGACTATCATCAATGCATTATGATGAGTGTCATCAATGCTCGTACTTTAATTAAGTTATTATGTCAATCCAGGGTGGTGTCCATGGCTGTTTACAACAAAAGGAATAGTAGGAACGCATGCTTAACACAAGTTTTAATAATAAAAACTATAAATTAACAAAATGATCGTGATTACAAAATTAAATTCATGAAATCAAATACTAGAATTGAAAGCTTGATTGGGAAATTCACTAAAGCGTTAATAATGGAAACTGAATTCCATTCAAGAACGTAATAAACTATGAAAATGCAACTCATAAAGAACACAGAAAGGAAATAATTGTGAATCCCCTTCTCGGTGGGTAGGAGTGGCCCTTGCTCCTGCCCTTCGATCAGTATTTGAACTGAAACTCATGAAACTAAAATTCTTCCTAAATTTTCTATCTTTATTGAATCGGAAATATGCTTGTACAATTGAAATATTGAACACCTAAGTCTAATTACATCATCTCTTTTATACTAGAGAAGTCCTAGCCTCTCTAGGAGATCTAGTTATTCCTATGACTATGTCTAACCTTAACTGACTATTTAACTAAACAATGCCCTCTATTTTTGGCAATATATTAATGATGAGAGAAGTTCATAAAGTGTTTGAACTTGAAATGTTCTCAATAACTGAAGAGAGAATTTTTGATTGAATCCTTGGAAGGATTCACTCACCTCTAGAAGGTTCTTCAAATCATTAACTGAATGAAGAGAATTGAACTAAAGATGAGTCTTCAATTGTTGGTCACATTCATCTTCTTGTGGCATGAATGTTTTCTGAGTTAATGGTGATTATTTATGTTCATAATTTAGTGTTGTCAACTGTGATTTCATATATATGAGTTATCTTCATGTGCACATGAGTTCCCCCAAGTTTCAAATAAAATGGAATGTTGACCTAGATGATTTGAATTCGCTGCTTTGAGACCATTGTTAAGTGGATGAGAGTCATGTGCCAGTGTGTGAATTAATTCTTGCGCTCTCTATCATAACTCAACATATACTTCTTTTGAAAAATGAAGTTAATGTTTATAAACAATCTTATTCAATCCATTTATGCAAAAGAATCAACAAGATAAAAACATCTCAAGTATATGCAATAATTTCTTTATAATCATAATAAAGTATTAAATATAAAGAGTAATCATTTTTCATCGTGTATCATGATATCAAAATGGTATGAGTTTAAACATGGATTAAACATAAAAAAACGGGGTTCATCACTCCCTCAGACTAAGGATTTAGCAAGTCCTCCTACTACCTAACATTGAGTTTTTCAACAATCCTAGAATAGCTATACTCGTCTGCAAAGGTTTGCCAAGTCTCATCAAAAGATGCATCAGAAAATCCAAAGTGTGTAACAACATTATCCCGCCAAATTTTATATCTACCCTCTAGTTGGTTATATATAGAATTCCACCATAGAATAGGTACAAGGACCAATGAGGGCCTATACTACATCAGAATCCATTCGTCTTTGAGTTTCAAGATTATCTTGCAAAGATCCTTATCCCTCTATAATGACCAACATAGGTGTGTTCGTGAAACAACCTCCTTCCTCTTGTATGCATATGCAAACAACTGATACTAGACCTGGGATGCCAAGAAGTTGATATTGAATGTGGGGTAACTTGTTCTTTGAAATTTCTAACATAGTTTCTTAGATATCAACATACATGTATACCAAGCGTAGACAATACACTTGAGACCGAATGGGTGTTGGTAAATTGTGCCTCATCAAGAGGCCAATGGTGGAATCTAACTCCAAAAGGATCACTCTATGATCCCACCACTCTCTCTGATGTCTGAGCATCAAAATAAATGCTCTCAGCTAAACTTCCCCCATATATATATTGATTGGAATTTCAATCTTCTTTGGAAGCAAAAACTTATGAACATAGAATTCACATAGAAATTGTTTCTTAATATCATTGGTGGTAGCATATGCCACTAAAAACTAACTATCATCTTCAAATTCTATATCCAACATTTCCCTGGCTCTAGTTATTTTCCATTTGAAAAATTGTTCCTTTAAAAAAAAGGCATAAAAGTTGGAAGGGGTTCTGCAAGAGAGTACTAAATTGTAGAGCTTATTGATTATGACCTCATTTTGTTTCAACAATGTATTCTATTCCTTCATATTTTTATTCTCTTCCTCCACTTCTTTGAGCCTATAACATTACTCCATCCATTAAGCTATACCTTTCAACATAGTGATATGGGGAAAAATAAAATTGGTTTGCACAGCTTGATATTTCTTGGCCATTGATTCCTACCCTCCTCTATTTTCTTGCAACAGTATAATAGATTTTTATTAGCTCCAAATTCGTATCCTCTAGGAATTTTATTTTCTGCTCTCTTTCTTATAAGCTCTACTATATCTAGAGAGTGGCTTCCTCATGGTGAACTATCATTTCTTGTAGATTTTGAATTTATTGATCCTTGGAAGATAGCTGTTGGGGGAAACTAGTATCATTAGCCTCCAAAAGTGACTGTAGTTGGCCAATTCTCTCTTGAGCTAGTTGTAGCTCAAAGTGTACTTTTGATAAGGAGAGGACTTGGGGCACAATAGTATCAGGTTCTCGTAGAGAACTAGATTCTCCTTCTTCCAAATGTGCCGTACCCTTATCTTTAGTTAATGACTCTTTAGGAACAGATAGAGAGATTGGATTATGTGGAGACTCGGGGAGAGTTTGAACCAATGTTTCCATAATTTTATATGCTTCATGTTATTCTTGTGATAGTGACTTATCAACTAGGGTTTCATGAATAACAGGGGTAGAATAGGAAGAAAAAAGGCATTTCTTGGGTCTACCAGAAGTGGATGGAGTGTGTTCCAAAATAGTCTCAAGCTTCAAGGAGTATGATTTTTGGAATTTAAGCCACTTCTTTGTCCCATGCCTCTTTTTCATAAATGCGTGTTTACAAATTAAGTGGATTAAAACATGAAATTTCAGAAATGTAGCCCCATAGCGAAATTTTTCCGTAGCAACACAAATGGACTCATAAAGGAATTTGGGCAAATTGACTTTATGATGGGGCTTGTCTATTTCATGTCGCAGATGAATGATCATTCTTAAAATTGGTCCTAGTACAATTTCATATTGGCCTTCACATGTGAAATACCTAATTAACCACTTGGCCACTTTGTCCCAAGGTTTTAGTATTCTCAATCTCTTAACCCCTTTTTCCTTTTCCTTATTGTCAATTACCAACTATAATTTCTCCTTCTTCCATACTGCAAATATCTTGATTATTTCATGATACATTGTCCTATCACTAATTGTTAACCCCTTATTAGATATACTAGAAAAATGACTGATTATAGTGGGAGAGAAAGGAATTTATTTACCATTTATAGTGGTGTACCCCTCTTTCATGTTCCTTACAAATTCTTTAGTCATTGGGACATTGAAATCTTCATATGCCAATTTTTTTTTTAACCATCCTGCCTCCTCAAAGATTTCCATTGACTTTGTGTCTACTAAAAGATTGATAGAACTAGTGGGTTCATGTCATAGTCTTGGCCCCATACTAGATTTGAGTAGGTCAATAAAATACATAAAGGCATAAAACTGATAATGCAAAAGTCTCGGGGTAATAGTGCAAGAAACTGATGGCACATGATTGAAAGTGATTAATTTGGAAGGCATATTTCTAACAAACTTAACATGTAGGGTATATAACCAAAATTGGAAAGTGGTGCTAAAATCCTAAGGTGATGAAGGGAGTAATGGGATGCATGCGAGAATTATGGGAAGTAATGGTTTGTATATTTGATTTGGATTGTGGGAGCATGTGAAGTGACTTGGGAAATGAGGGGTAGTCAATAAACACGATGGTAACAATTAATAACTTTAAATTTAAATCTTCCCTACTTTTATAAGTAATCAATTACGCATACCTTGATATTTATACTTGTCGAATCTCCATCGATATTCCCATGTCGATGTCATGTTCCATGCATGTGTCATATTTCCTTTTTATTTTGTTGATCAAATTCAGGAGAGAAGACTGACATTACTAGTTTTTGATCCTCTACATTATTATTATTATGATTGTTTTTATGAACTTTTGGCCACCATTTTTGGTTTTCAACCAATACTCCGGAGGGAGATGGTTTCCATTTCTAGTTTTCAACCATCCCCTCTTATTTTTAGCAAGTGGGTGACCAGGTCTAGATTGTGATAGGAAAAGAGCCTTTGCCGACACAATGAAGATCTGAGTCTTATTTAATTGCTCTTTGAAAATATTTTCAATATTCTAGTTTATGGTACAACCTCAGTCTGTGCCCATTAACCAACATTAGCTTCCTTTTAACATCAATTGTAACTAATTGGACTATCCCATTATTGAACACTTCTACAATTTATTACGGGCCCATCCACCTCACACGTAGTTTTACTTTGAAGTCTTTATACTTTGAATCAAACAGTAATGCCCAGTTTCCTTTCTAAAATTTTCTAGGCTTTATCTGTTTGTCATGCAAAATTTTCCTATGTTGTTGGATGATATCAGTATGGTGTAGTTCCTAAATCCTGATTTGATCTAGTTCATTTAACTTAACAATTCTTTCTTGTTGTGCTTCTATCAATTCAATTCCCATCTCAGATGTTGTCTTTAACATTTGGATCTCAAAATCTATGGGCAATATTGGTTTCTTACCATAGACTAATTCATATGTTGTAAACTTGATTGTTGTTTTCTATGTGGTGTAGTAAGCCCACATCGCTTATGGTAGTTTCTGAGCCCAATTATTTATTGAGATGTCTATAGTTTTCGTGAGTATGTTTTCCAATTCTCTGTTGGTCACTTCTACTTGTCCATTTGATTATGGGTGATAGGGGGATGACTTCTTGTGCCTCAACTGATATGTCTCCACAAAAGAGCTGGTTACTCCTGACATGAAATATGGCCCTTGGTCTGAAACGCTTGATCTTGGTTCTCCAAACCTTTAAAAGATACACTCATAGAGAAATTTTGCAACCTTCTCATCTCTTGCATGTGGCAGTGCCTACACTTCAGCCCATTTAGTCACATAGTCAATACAAACCAAGATGTATTTCTTACCTTGGGAGGCTGGGTGAAACGGCCCAATGAAATCTAGTCCCCATTTCTCAAATGGTTCTACAAAAATTTTTTGTTGGAGGGGAATTGTCAATGTAAATGTTGGTTTCTGTTGGGAATATGGGACTGCGGAATAGTGTTATGATTTAATAACAAAAAAAATCATGCACACATGATCTAAACAATTCCCCACAAAATCTACATCAGTATAAGTATAAACTAGAATAATCCAAATCACACAAAAGTACACACACATAACAAGCATGTACCGTGGTTCACCCAATGTGGGCTACGTCCACCAAAGATAGAGATATCTCATATATATATAACAAGAGATTACAAACCAACTCTTCTACACAAGAGTACATGTATCTCTACAAGAGTATCTCCTCTTGCCAAATCTCCAACTGGATGTGCCTAAGTACACTAAATCGTGCCTCCATACCACCACTTGTGTCTCTTCCAGATCTCTAACCAGATCCACCTGAGTGCACTACAACTGTGCCTCTCAAATATAACCAAATCTCACATACCTGAAGCTACCCTGCATCTACCACTGTGGAGCCAAGCTCTCACTGTATTATGAATCTACAAACAAGACCTCTAGAAATATCTACAAATGTGCAACCCTAACCATGCACCAAGAAGTAATTCTCTCCTCCATCACTGCAACAAATTGAAAACATGAAGACAACTTCCTCTACCATGCTAGATTTCTATGGATCAACAATATAACACGATCTAATGGATCTGCAATACAAGATCTCACAACAACCCGTGGATCTAACAATAAGAAACCCTAAGTGCTTTGCATACTATGCAAGCCATTACATGTGACTAAAAAATACAAAGGAAATATAGTAGAAGATAATACCATCTTCTCACCAACAGTGTACCTACACTTTCCTTTTGTTCAAATTCTCTCCATGAAAGCTCTTGTCTTCATGTAATCTATTTTTTCTTCTTCTTCTTCATCCTTTCAACCAAGGATTATGCTCTTCTTCTCATCAACTCATCGAACTCTATCTAACCCTACTTTTCTAGCTTATATAAGCTTAGAAAAACTTAGGTAAACTTAGCGATGAAATTATATCCAATAGATTTGTTTTTCAAAAAAACAATATTAAAACCTGTGACTTAAAAATAAAGTGCTTCGCACAGGTAACCGGTGTAGGTTAGACCTAACCACGGCTGATTCCACCTTTTCCTGACCAACGTCGGTGCCACTATAACCGATGTCGATTACTATATTTCTAGTCACTTTCCACTGCATGCTAACTGTGAAGCAATCTAGCTCCACAACCTAACAATCTCTCACTTGGAGATAAATTGCTGAACCTCTGTACTTGTACCTATACATCACTCTCCTCAACACACCATGAAGACCATATATTCTTTCCTTCAATAGTTCTCTCAAAGAAAAATAAAACTAGGAAGATCAAACCATCTTCTCAAACCAAGAAGATAAAACCATGACTTACCAAACATGCACAAAGCTACAACTGATTCATGACACCAAGCCTCAAGCTCCCACTGAATCATAACACCATACCAATTGTTGGTATTAGAAAAATAAGCTAACCTAGCTCCTCATGTAACAAGCCATCATGACTAACACACTTACAAGAGCTCCCACTCAAACTTAAGTTTTGAGCCTCAATTACATCCGTAGTCATACCTGTAAAACCAACCATGTTCTCCATCCATCTATCCATGTCTCCTTGTAACCACCAATGCAACTAGCCAAGACAATTCAAACTAGAATATGCAAAAGTAAAACAAGATCCTAGGTAAAGACAACCCAAATGAGTTCTACTTGCAACAGTGGGTGATCAATCCACAAACCTGCATAACTCAAAGAATCCAAACACTGAAATCTGTAAATCTAACCCTGCATAAACAACTATGAAGTCCAAGAAAATCATTTGTAGATAACATCTATCAAGGAGTAACATAGTAATCAAGAGGAAATACAAACATCCCCTACTCATGCTCAAAGCATCCATATGCAAATCAAACATCTACATCATCATAGACTCACAAAACTGAATCAATCCAACATGTACAAACTCACCATGTACATCCATCCATATCACCAGCTCTCTAGAAGCTCTAAGTCTACCACTGACTAACTCCAAAGCTGAATATGAATCTTGTGCTCATCAATGTCAATAACAAACATCCATACTAAACCATGCCACTAATACCAAGTGCAAATACCAGCAAACATGTCATCGACATACTTTGCAAAAACCAACGAAGATGAAGGCAAAAAACAAGGGCACCATCTAAAAATGGTAAATAAACACTGTTGTCAAACCTGTGACCAAACCGACCACGGATAACCTTAACTGACACCAGTCTCTGTAACAGTCATATTTTCTCTTTTTTCACCCTTCAAACTCTGAAAATTGCTCTATCATCTAAAACCAGTAGAATCTACCATCAATTGTCATCCCTAAGGAAAATATAGGCACCACAAAATAAACTAGAAGTGACATCACAAAAAAATAAACTCAAAATAACTACAAATCCATGACTTCCCTCTAAAACCAACTTGTGCCTCCTACCACTCTGAATAGTTGCAATCTCCTCATTCTGCATGTGCATCATGTATCCAATCATGCAATGCTAACAACCATGGCTTGCTCCCACTGAGCACGAAATCCCCAGCATTGTCTCTAACACCAAGCTCAAAAGCTAATATGTCAGTGAGAAATAAAACTAGATGAAAGAACTATAAAATTGATTCCCTTTCTTCTCTGAGAATACTTCTACATCACAGAAGTTTGGAATTCTTGTGAAGTAGGTGAATCACCTTCTTTCCATCCGTATGTACTCAACATCTCTCGTTACCTGCAACTATGTCTAACCATGACTTTTCATTGAGGATCTCATCCTTATACTAGAAACCCTTGTCCTCAAGATTCCACACAACTGGAAAATAAAATTCAACAACACCAAGAAACCATGGTGTAAATTTGTGCACACAATCCAAACATAATATCAGTTGCTCCAAACAAAAGAAGTAAAACATGAACCATAAAGAGATACCTGACTCAAAGTCTCAATGGACTAACTGAGCCAACTCCATCCTCTTTCTGATCCAAACCATGAAGTGATCTACATCATCTCTGCCATGTACACTCTATGCAAGAACGCGATCCTCCAAACTAGGAAAAAGAACCATCTACCCTCTCTTGCTGTAAAAAACCATGTATAGATAAGTTCCACAAAGACCAACCACAGTCATCACCTAACATACCATGGTTAGCTGACCAGTATCAGTTCCTCTGTGACTAACCTCGGTTCTCAAATTTATGTCAATGCTACTAGAACAAACCCAACGCCACACAATTTGGCATAGCACACCACACCAGGTGCCTACTTCGACTGAATCTGATAGTTGAGTTGAGCCGGTCATTTCAAGAAGCATCCAAATCTTCTACAAAAACAATACAACAAATCCATGTAATAAATTACATCAAGATGAAATACATCACCTTGTCAGCACCAAGATACTCAACTGCATCTTTAACTAAAGTACATGCTTCTCTGATTAAAGCCCCGTCTTTGTTCTGTGCCACTACCTCTCTACCAAATCTCATTCATCTAATTGCACCAAGAATGCATACATGTTGCTTTTCTCTGTCTAGATCTACAATCCAAAACCATGCATGTGTAATTAAACCATACACTCATCAAACAAGATACATTCCATGCATCTCTTCACTTCTTTAGATTTGTGATTTTCTATTTATAACCAGGATGCTTAGTAATTGACCACGGTCACCTTGTAACCAACCACGATCCTCAATAACCGACCACAGTCTCACCTTTCCAAGCTGGTTGCCACTTAATCAATGCCGGTCACTATGTTCTCTAGCAACCTTACACTTCCAGCTCCCACTTGAGATTCAATATCTTCCTGTGATTTTCACATCAGGAAAAATAAACCCTGCTCTCATACATGTTAGTAATAACTACTAACAAAACCATGAAGCAAACCCTTACTCTGAAAACTAAAGCCATCACTTTGATACCAGTTGTTGGGAATACGAGACTGCGGAATAGTGCTATGATTTAATAACAAACACAATCATGCACACATGATCTAAAAAATTCCCCAAAAAATCTACATAAGTGGAAGTATAAACTAGAATAATCCAAATCACACAAAAGTACAAGCAAGATAACAAGCGTGTACTGTGGTTCACCCAATGTGGGCTACGTCCACCAAAGATAGAGATCTCATGTGTATATATATATAATATAAAAAGATATTACAAACCCACTCTTCTGCACAAGAGTACATGTATCTCTACAAGAGTATCTCCTCCTCCCAGATCTCCAACCAGATCTATCTGAGTACACTAAACCATGCCTCCATACCACAACTTGTGTCTCCTCCAGATCTCTAACCGGATCTACCTGAGTGCACTACAACCGTGCCTCTCAAACATAACCAGATCTCACATACCTAAAGCTACCCTACATCTACCATTGTGTAGCCAAGCTCTCACTGTATTGTGAATATGTAAACAATACCTCTAGAAATATCTACCAATTTGCAACCCTAACCATGCACCAAGAAGTAAGTCTCTCCTCCATAACTGCAACAAACTGCAAACATGAAGACAAATTCCTCTACCATGCTAGATTCCTATGGACCAACCATATAACATGATCTCATGGATCTACAATATAAGATATCAAAATATGTGGATCTACAAGAATGAGCAATAACAAGATCTCACAACAACCTATGGATCCAAAAAGAAGAAACCCTAAGTGCTTTGCATACTATGCAAGCCATTACATGAGACTAAACAATACAAAGGAAATACAATAGAAAATAATACCATCTTCTCACCAAAATTGTACCTACACTTTCCTTATGCTAAGCTTCTCTCCATGAAATCTCTTGTCTTCATGTAATCTGCTTCTTCTTCTTCATCCTTTCAACCAAGGATTATCCTCTTCTTCTCATCAACTCATCTAACTCTCTCTAACCCTAGTTTTCTAGCTTATATAAGCTTAGAGAAACTTAAGGCAACTTAGCCATGAAATTACATCCAATAGATTTACTTTAAAACAAAAACAACATTAAAACCCATGACTTAAAAATAAAGTCCTTTGCACAGGTAACCGACGCCGATTAGACCTAACCGTGGCCGGTTCCTCCTTTTCCTGACTGACGTCGGTCCCACTGTAGCCGATGTTGATTACTGTATTTCTAGTCACTTTCCATTACATGCTAATTGTGAAGCAATCTAGGCCACAACCTAATAGTTTCCCCATTCTATGGAATTGATCACACCTCCATACATACTTCTTGACATACCTAAACAAGGAATACCAATAGTAACTAACTCCAAGAATTGTGTGGATGGTTCTTTGCACTGAATAGTGTCCTCTAGATGGTTCATCATGGCATGTTATAAGTATATAAAATACTTAATTTTCAGCTACACACCCATGTAAGACACGATCAGGACCACATTTGAAAAGGATTCCATTCAACCAAGTATACATTAAACACTCTGTTTAATTAATTTCTTCCTTTTTTTTAGTGTGAAACAAGTTTGGAAACTTCCCCGTGGCTAAGTAATTAGCCATGTCTTCATACCAAGGAGAGGTAGTGGAAAGTGCAAACAAATGCTCATCTGGAAAGTCATCATTGACTTGTTCATCTTCCTCTGAATTGGTAATCCTGGAAAGAAATTCAGATACAACGTTGGACTTTCCTCGTTTGTCGATGATTTTGAGATTGAACTCCTGCAATAGCAACAACCACCTAACAATCCTACCATGAACTAAATTTTTATTCATTAGATATTTAATGGTAGAGTGGTCAGTATGTAAAATCACTTCATATCCTATAATATAATGTCTAAACTTATTGATTGCATATACTACTGCTAGAAATTCTTTCTCAGTTGTGTAATTTCGCTCAGCAGTAGAAATATTTTTACTGATATACTAAATTATACGCATGGGTTTTCCCTACTCTTTTTGTCCCAAGACAATACCTACTACTCCATTTGAGGCATCTGTTTAGATATGGAATGGAAAATTCAGATTAGGACCTCTCAACATTGGTGTACTTATCATTTTGTCCTTAATTACATCAAAAGCTTGTTGGCATGCTTCTGTCCATTCAACACAGAATCCTTAGTTATAAGAGAAAATAATGGAGAAGAAATTTTACTAAAATCTGATATGACCACATGGTAGTAACCAACATGACCTATAAAAATTCTTACGTTGGTTTGATTGGTGGGTGATGGCAATTTTATATTGATTCTCACCTTTTCTGGGTCAACCTTAATTCCCTCAATTGAAACATGATGGCCTAAAACTATACCTTGTTCTAATATGAATAAACATTTCTCATGATTCAGGGATAGCTAATGTTTTTCATAGTGAACAAGAAATTTTTCTAGATTATTGACTAATTCTTGAAATGTTTCCCCATAGCCCATAAAATCATCCATATAGATTTCTACAAAATCATGGGCGAGATCAGAAATATTGCCAACACGACTCTTTAGAAAGTGGAAGGGGCATTAAATAACCCAAAAGATATCACTCTGTAAGAAAATTTCCCCCAAGGACAAGCGAATGTTGTCTTATCTTGGTCTTTAGGAGTCACTGTTATCTGATTGTATCCACTAAATCCATCAAGAAATGAAAAGTATCTTTTACCGAACAAATTATTTAAGACCTGATCAATAAAAGGTAATGTAAAGTAATCTCTATGAGTGGATTTGTCCAATTACTCGATAGTCCATGCAAATTCTCCATTTTCCATTCTTTTTGGGCACTATGACCAAAGGAGAAACCCACTCACTGTCTGAGATCAAGTAAATAAATCCCACATTCAAAAGCTTTTCAATCTCATTTTTCACAATGTCTCTCAGAGCTGGGTTTATCCTTCTTTAAGGTTGCCTAACTAGTCTAGGCCTCAATGGTGTATATGTGATGTGTATAGATACTAGGATTTATACCTTTTATATCATTATACTCCCAAGACAAAGGCTTGGGGTGAGAGTAGTAGAAGTTTGACCATGATGCATTTTCCTCTTGATTAGTTAGCCAACTATTTATTTTCAATGTATTTCTCAGGAGAACATGCAATTATTTTGTATCAGGATAAATTGAATTTATCACGGGTTAATTTCCTAAAAGTTAAATTTAATGGACACCTATGTGATAGCAATCTATGTGCACATAGGTTATGTTTTGGAAGATGCACTCTGTCAGATTTATGTTCTTCTTGAAAGGACAAATAATGGTCATGTTATTTTCAACCACAAAATCATTCCTTATCTCAGTAAGTCACAGCATAAGATTAGAACCAGACTCATTGCATGAGTTAAGCACTAGACTTGAACTTACCCTAGCACAAGACTTGAGGTGAAAGACTTAGGCTATGTACAAGCACCAGTGTCATGGTAGTCACATTAAATTCTGATATGTTTTTTCTTGAATTAATACCATGGTAGGAGATGAGATGATACCTTCATAATCATCAGATTCATCCTTGGACCACTATTTTTTGTTTGTAGAAAATGGTTTGGTTGCATGGTATAATGACAATTTACTTTAAATCTCAACTATTGGCGGTGACCATGCTTCCTATTCCTGCAGTCGATAAGGGCAGCAATTATAGCTAATCAAGGGCATCCCAAAATTATGGGGTAACCAATTTTTCTATTCTTTGTTTTGATTATCATGAATTCTACCACATATTCCTAAGATTTGATTGTAATGGTAACATCCTCTATTATTCCCTTAATTGTATTTACTCACTAGTTTGTCATTTGCAAGACTATATGTGTGGACTATGGTTCAGGTAGTGTCAATCTGGAAAGATTGTCTGTGGTCATGACTTTTATGGTGACTCTTAAATGAATAAGGACGTTAGGAATCAAAAAACTTCCTATGAAAACTGTTACAATGGGACTTACAGTATCTCCATACATTGGAGGAGTATTATTTCCTTCTAAAATGCTAGCAAGTTTCCCATCAACATGAATGGTTTTGGGTTGACTCTTCCTTCTCCCTGGAGTCTTAACATAGGGCTCTATTAATTATTTTATTTAGTTGAGGGATATCTTTAAAATCTTGCAATAGGGGAATGCCAATACTTAGATTCCTCAATCCTTGGATTAATTCTAACTATGGATTTTAGGAACTATGACATTTTGTTTCTCAGTGAACCTAGATGGGAAGGTAATGTCAATGTCTAGTTGAGGAGTTTCTTCAACAGTACTAGGCTACGTTTTCTCTAGCTCTTGATTTGCTTCAAAAATCTCCTCAATAATAGGATAGGAAGGTTTTGATGTAACCTTTCTTGAATGCAATAATACATTCTTGCAATCCAACGAATTCATTGTGGGGTTCTTCTTTATTTCTATGGTATATGTTGGGTTTTCTTTCCTTACATTCTTAGTGTTTCACCTTTTTCTTAGATTGTTTCTTTGAAGTGTTGACTAAACAGATAGGGTAAAAGGTGTAGGAGGAATACCTGTTCAAATTTTGGTTGATGGGTTGTTGCGTGCGTATAAATTCCGAATCCACAGCTGATCATGAGAGCTTCCTTTTGGCTAGGAGGAACTACCTGTAATGAAAACAAGACCACCAGAAGGAATTAAACAATATGGGCAGTGAACTACCTAGCGTAAGCTAGATCCGGGAAGTATGATACTTCCTAAATGGATGCCAATCCACTATTTTAAACAATTCAATGCTGTAAACAAAGTAAATCCTATTGTTATTTTGAAATGATTTAGGTATCTCACTTAAAACACAATAAGAAAATAGATCTAATCTAACAGGATAAGCTAGAATAGAATCCAAAGGTCAAATGATTAGTTCTGGGTTCTGTAGGTGTAATAAAGGTCTCGGGTAGGTCATAGGTGTGTGAGGATGAGATAAAATTAGGTGGGTAGGTCTCTATTCAGGGCTATGTGCGTAAACACAGAGACTGGTGTCGGTTAGGGGTGAGCGATGGTGGTTAGGTGTAACTGGTGCCGGTTACTGTGAGATCTGGAAATGTCACAAAATAGGCTGGGGTCTCCTTTGTGATTGCAAAAAGGACTTTGGTTGGTCGGGATGAGGTATTGGGTGACCAGAGTAGGATTTTGTGAGGTTTTAATGGGTATACAGAGGTGGGAATGTTGGATAAGGTCAATAGGGAGCAATAAAATGATGATGAAATGACCAGGAAAGTATGATGTTGTACTTACTTGGATTTCATCCCTAAATGTCTATATGTGAGGGATGGAGGTGTTGATGATGGGTTTGAAGGTTGTAAGTGATCACCACCTGAAAAAATCTTCTGCATGGGCTGCATTTACACTCCTCTTTGCTTGGATAGATCAGATCATGGCTGGGATGGCTATGTAGGAGAAGATGCTCAATCTCCTTCCTTGGATGTGAGTTTTTCACTAGAATTGGCTCTCTAAAGATGTGTTATCTCTCTAAGATGTGTTCTTCCTCATCAACCTCTTTTTCCTTTAAAATTCCAAGTTCCAACCTTGAGAATAAGGTTGTTTTGGGTTAAAAGGGGTAACCAACGGCGGTCCGGCTTAACTGGCGATGGTTAGGGGTAACCGACGTCGGTCAAGGTGGGATTTCCTAGGTTTACTAAACTAGGGAGATCCTCCTGATTTCCTTGGATCTCGTGTTATTATCCCATGGATTAGACTTGGAGCTTTTTGTGAGAGTGCAGGAATGTAGTTAGAGGGAATGTAGGCCTTGATTTTTAGGGTTTGGGTAAGTCTTAGTTAGTTATGGGAACTTGCTAAGAATAGGTATTAGGTTGAGTTGGCTTGGGGAGGTGTCTAAGTGAACTGTATGTGTAGATATTATTTAAGTAAGATATTTAAATAATAAATATAGTGAGGATAATGCATTAATTTAATTAAATTAATTAAATTAATATTAGTGGGGTGAAGGGGGTCATGGCTAGGTAAATGTAATACAGAGTGCTTATATGTTGAGGGACAAAAGGGGAGTGTGACCTAATTTAGTGTCTACACTTAGGATTGGCCATAGTTTGTGCAGAGATGTGTGGTTGGGCAGGTTGATTAGATTAGGTAGCATTGATGGGACTAGTCAAAAAAATTTCTTGGTTTTGAGGTCTTCTTTGATTATAGTACTACTACCCAAATCCTTGAGGTGCATTCTACTGTTGTTGGTAATGTTGTAGATATGGTGGAATGTTCGAAGGTGGAGCCCAAGGTTGTTGATAATAAGTTGGTGGGGCATACTATGGGCTCCATTCTTATGGGGCTTATTGAACCCAAGGTGGCAAGTATGGCCATGGTGCATTCCATTGATATGGATTCCATTGTGATCTTGGGATGTAGGGCCTATTTTGGTTGGATTGAAATTTTCCTTCTTTCCTCTGAGCCATATAGTTCAGCTCAGATTCCTCTTGGTTACTTTGTATTAAGAAATTCTTTAGCAAGAGAAGCAGTCCACATTGATATGTGGCATGCTTAAGTTCACAGAGAAGATAGATTTTTGTCTTATCCAAAGGACCATCCTTAATTCCACTTTTATCTCTACATCTTAGGTAGTAAATGAAAAAAGGCTCTATGTTCCTAGGATTATCGATTTTTGTCTTATCCAAAGGACCATCCTTAATTCCACTTTTATCTCTACATCTTAGGTAGTAAATGAAAAAAGGCTCTATGTTCCTAGGATTATCTCTATCCATAGTTGTATTGAGTTGAATCAAGAGGTCTGTTTTCAAATTTGTAATTTCTTCCCTTAACTTGGATAGGTCCCCATTAGCCATTTTTCCTTTTTGGTTCCTCATATTTAGGCGAGTTGGTGAGTAATTTTGAGAGAGGTCGATTATGTCTATGAATTCTAACTTGTTCATATCTCCCTTTCCCATTAAGTTTAATGCCTCTTGTGTATATTCATCCAACCCTTTTAGAAATAAATTTTTGGGTAGGTTAATAGCTAGGCCAGTTCCATATTTTTGTGAAGAAAGAGGAACCAATCCAAACAATCCTCTATACTTTCATCTTCCTTCTGTTGAATCCTAAAGATTTCTTCTTTTCTATCTCAGACCCTACAATAATCCTGATACTCGTCCAGGAAGGATTGTTCCATTTCCTCCCAGTTATGAATGAAATTAGGGATCAAACCCATAAACCATCTCATAGATTCTTCTTTTAGAGTAGAGGGAAATATTTTAAGTTTTTGGTTATTAGAAGTGTAGTCATATGTTTGGCATAAAACCTTAAACTCAAAAAGGAACTGTTTACGGTCTTCTAAAACTAATCCCTTGAAATTTGGAATAATTGATGGGGATATATTTTTCATAGGAGCATCCTCATTATGATCCAATTCAATAGGGTAGGTAAATGTTATTTCTATTAGATGATTCCCATTCTTTGCACCATTGGGGTTATGTACTTCATCATCCAGTCTTCCTTGGTCAGCAAGTTGTTCCATAAGTTAGTCTTGAGGGGGGTTTTGAGGATTTATTCTAATGAATCTACCTCTATGGTATCTAGGTCTAAACATACAATCCTGTCATACTAAAAATAGTTCCCTAATTATTAGTACTAAACTTAATTATGTGTGTTCCACATACTCCAACTCATATGATTATTTCTGTCAAAACAAGGTCTTCTGATCTTTGTAAAAGAAAGAGTTATGAAAATGAAATTTTTGAATGGAAACTCACTAGACAAACAAGAAGTACCTCTTGTTAGCACCTTAACCTTTGAAAATACCTTGAATCCCTTACAACGGTGCCAAAAAGTGACTAGTGTCGTCAATGCTCATACTTTAATTAAGTTATTTTGTCAATCCAGGGAGGTGTCCTTGGCTGTTTGTAACAAAGGGAATAATAGGAACACATGATCAACACATGTTTTAATAATAAAAACTATAAATTAGCGAACTTATCGTGATTACAAAATGAAATTCTTGAAATGAAATACTAGAATTGAAATCTTGAATGGTAAATTAACTAAAGAATTAATAATGGAAATTGAATTCCATTCAAGAACATAATAAATTGTGAAAACTACAACTCATAAAGAACATAGAAAGGAAATAATTGTGAATCCCCTTCTCGTTGGGTAGGAATGGCCCTTGCTCCTTCCCTGCGATCAAGATTTGAACCAAAACTCACGCAACTAAAATTCCTCCTGAATATGCTATCTTTATTGAATTGGAAATATGCTTATATAATTGAAATATTGAATGCCTAAGTATAATTACATCATCTCTTTTATACCAGAGAAGTCCTAGTCTCTCTAGGAGATCTAGTTATTCTAATGACTACGTCAAACCTTAACTGACTATTTAGCTAAACAATGCCATCTATTTTTGGAAATACATTAATGGCATGAGAAGTTCATAAAGTGTTTGAAATTGAGAAATTCTCGACAATTGAAGAGAGAATTTGTAATTGACTCCTTGGAAGGAGTCAATTACCTCTAGAAGATTCTTCAAATCATTAACTGATTGAAGATAACTGAACTGAAGATGAGTCTTCAATTGTTGGTCATATTTCATCTTCTTATGGCTTGAATGTCTTCTGAATTAATGGTGATGATTTATTTCCAGAATTTAGTTTTACCAATTGTGATTTCAGATTTTTGAGATATCTGTGAGTTTCCCCAAGTTTTCAGAGAATCTGGACTAGTGACCTAGATGATTTGGATGCGCTTCTTTGAGACCCCTGTTAAGAGGATGAGATTCTTGCACTAACACATCAAATAGAGTCCTACTCCAGTGTGTGAATTAAGTCCCGCCCTCTTTATGACAACTCAACATATACTTCTTTCGAAAAATGAAGTTAATGTTCATAAAAAAAAAATTCAAGCCATTTATGCAAAATAATCAATAAGATAAAATAATCACAAGTATACGCAATAATTTCTTCATAATAATAGTAAAGTATTAAATATAAATAGTAATCATTTTTATCATGTATCATGATATCAAAATGGAATGATTTTAAACAAGGATTAACCATAAAAAAATGGGTTTAATAAAATCGGGCACTCCACCAATCATTGTTTCAAATTCAGACATCTCGTACAAGATCTTATTAACAATAATTCACTTGGGATCCCTAAGCCCTCTTCTTCTAAACTAGTTAATGATAAAAAAAATTAAAAATATTTAATGACCCTTTTACTAAGCATGAAACACAAGCTTATAAATCTTATTCTAACCATACATATCACGTTGTGCGCCCTCCTTCATGGGCCCCCCTTGATTTTCTTTTCACTTCTACTCATGCATCACCACCAACCATTACATTCTCATATCAATATTATCATGCTACATTCTATTATGATTCATTCCACATTAATGCTTCTATTGGTTCATATATTGTTAACAAATCTATGATCTATCCAATGGATCCTATCAATTTATGCTCTATTGTACTTCTTATGGCTATCAAATGTCCAATATCTGCTATCACATATCCAGTTCCTTATTATTTTGACTACATCATACTGCCCATTGCAATTTGGCCTCTTGCCTTGCTTGTGTCATTCACTGTGGCATCTTCAACCGAATTTTGTGACATGTTCTTAGGTATCTATTACCCAATTTTGTATCCCTTGCAAAATTCAAGCAACTTGCACAAGTTATAGAATTGGAGGATATTCAGAAGCAATTTTGAAGGAAATGCAAAATCTCAAAGCACACCGTGGATAAAATAGCATCACCATGGAATATTTACAACTATATTAGGGTAAGTGCAGCAAGTTGGGGGACAAAAAGGGGGTCATAAGTGGACATCATATTGTAAATAACAACATAATATCAACTTGTAGGGATTATTAGCAATACATACACTCAAAATTAGAAAAACTTATATTAATATGAATCGTAGCATCTGGAATCTAGTTTCTAAAATACTATTTTTTTAAAAAAATGGACAAGATTAGCTATATTAAACACTCAAAATTCAATGACTTGGTATTTTTTTAAAAAACGCCTATAAAATTATAGTCCGTTTGCCCACAATTTGGATGACCAAAAATTGATATATATATTTCTCCTTTGGTGAGAAGTTAGATGCCACTATCTATTTTGGGATGGATTTTTTTTTTTTTTTGAGTAATATTTTATTTTTTATGATTTTTTCCGTGAAAGTGGTATGAAAACATAAAGAAAACAGAGAACTTTCCGTTTGCCCGCCATAACTTCATCAGAAAATATTGAAATCAAATAATTTTTTTTTGAACATGTATATAATTTCACCATAGTTGGGATGGTATAATTTTTATCACATTCTGATAAGTGAAACAAAATTTGTAGTCTTAAACCTAGACATAAACATTCACGGGAAAAAGTGTCTTAAAGACCTACTATTAGTAAAAAATATAAAATTATATTTATCCTATTCTATTCACTTTAAAATCAGTATTTCTACAAAGATAACAGTCTCCCCTACCCAATGGTACCATTTTTATGACATTTTTCTTCCTTTTTGGCATGGTTCAAGTCCGTGGAAGACTAAATTTGATGTTTTGTTGTTTTTAATGTAAAATTCAAGATTTGATGTCCACTTAATTGTCCCCCAACTTGGTGCACTTACCCATTATTTCATGGATCTTCCATTTTTACTATCTGGATGCCGACGGTATCCACGTATCCCTTCAACGCATTTTCAGGAAAGCAAAAAGAATCAGGAGCCTTCTAACAATGAGAATTGACCACATGGCTAAAGCATGACAAGGCACCCAAATGGGCTGAAAAGTCAAGATAAAGGAGAAAATCCTGCAAGCCTCCACAATGTTTCCCAGGCACAAATTAAAAAGAAGGAAGTTCCGTAGAATGAAGAAATGGCTTTGTGGTTGGATTTTCAAAGTCATGCTAATATAGACATTGTCCTAGGCTGAGGCAACAATACAAGGTAGGTGGAGGGTAATAGGGAAGTAAGTCATGTCATTTGGATAGGTCATTAAATATTTTAAAGAGCCATGGGATACCGTGATACAAAGGAATGATCCGTGGAGTGTTTAAAAAAATTGTGTAAGACTGGATGAACAAACCATGCAACACAACAAAATGATGACCCTTTGCGGAAATCAGAAATCAATTGGATACTTTGATTTAACTATCAAATATTTGAAAATTCAATCAGATTTTGTTGTTCTCTACACAATCAAACCTGATTTCATGAGTCAAATTAAGGCAAGGAGATAAGAGTCAAGAAAACTTCTCCAACACGCCAAAAGGTGCAGTTTCAGGCAACACAAATACCAACATTAAATGTAGTATGGGTGCTTAATAGAAAATGGTGTGTAACAATGGATGGTTTGGATTGGTTGAAGAATTTGAATTCCCTCTATGTTCTCCTCTTCCTCCCTTCAACGATCTTCTATATATTGTAGAGTAATACTCATTTGTAAGGGGGATACTTTTAGAATTTGGGCATCTTGTAACATAAGGCTCTTCTCTTATGTTATGTGTATATCCTAGGGGGTTGCATGCCTTGGATTTTGATTTAGAAAATTCTCACATCTTCCTCTCACGATTGTAATATTTCGTGTACATTTTCAAGCAATAAAATTTAAATCTTGTGTCTCGTTCTACTCTTGTTTATTTTTATTGCTCTTCTTTCTTTCCTTTCATTCATAAATGTGTTGAATGTTTTATTTCCTAAATATTTATATATTGTGCATTGTGAAAGTGGATTATGGAAGTGATTTTGATTTGTGCTTGATATTAAACCCTCTTCATTATCACTTCCTTCCCTTTCCTCTTATCTGAATATATTCATCCCCTTATTTTTTGGTGCTATCGCCACTTTAGATTAGGTTTATGTTTTATGCATCTCTTCATCACCCTGGTCACTTGTAAAGTTAGAGTAGAGATAAATAGTTTAATTTCAATTCTTAGGAGTAGTTTAGCATTAGGAGTAAAGTAGAGGAAGCCAAACTTCTTCAGAGGTCTATCTCAGTTCAAGTCCCACAACTTGGAGATAGTCCCATGTTGTCTCAAATCCTAAATTATCTATGATTCATGCTCGGGTGTACATTTGTGCTCTAACAGTATCCCTTGGCTCTACGTCACTCAATATATTCCTTCCATGAATCATTTTTATCTCAAGTTCATACATAGTAAACAAGTTTTCACTCTTACAGGCATTCCACCATGCACATCATTGCCTCTATCTCCTCTTGATGAAATTATTCTACCAACTTCAGTAGTTAGGTCTCATCGGCCTCAAAAATCTAAGGAATATTCAACACCTAGCTCTCCTACTTGTGCACTTCCTACTTCATAAGCTTGTCATCCTCATAGGTTCATTATTCCATCTCATCAACATAAGTCACCTATTTAGGCAACCCATTCATATAGGTGTTCACTACGTCCTTCACCTCATAGATCTTCTTCACATAGGTGTTCACCACCTCATAGGCCTACTTCACATAGGTGTTCACCACCTCTTTCACCACATAGGTATCATTCACATGAACATCACTACTCACATACTCCACCGATATTAGAGCATTGTCACATGCCTTTATCTCCTCGCACATTGAGTGGAGGGAAATTTCCTTTCACTATCGTTGGATAGCATTATATCCTTATCACACTTGGAGGGAAACATGGTTTATCCCCTCCCCTTTTAATAATTACTAATTATTTCTAATCTCTACGCATACACATTAGACTCCATGCCTTGTACCTAATATTTCTCAGTACACATACACATGTAGATTACATAACTTGTATCATCATTTCCCTATAATACACTCTAGTTCTATGGTTCATACTCAATTTCCAAGGGTAATAAATCTGAAATGAACCTCACCACATTAACTCTTTACGCTCTATGCTTCATGATCTATCTCTCTAACATAAATTATCAAACCACTTCTTGATGAAATCTTGTTCTATGGTTCATTATTGATAGTTGAGGGATATTTTATAAATGAATATCATCTCATACTCATCCAAAACCAATGTGGGGCACACTACTCCTTCCACATTCACACCTTGTATATCATTCCATCACACTCATTCATGGAGTTTTCATATCTTGGTTGCACTTAATCTTTCTTGCTTATAATAGTTACATAATGCACTTTTCTTACTACGCTAGTTAGATACTCAATATTTCATTATCTTTATAATATACAAACGCACGATTACTTTCTCTCTAGTTGTGAATGTATGTTCTTACACGCTCCAATGATGCTCAACACTATATCCTTTTCCAGTCCCACCATGATGTCTGGGGGCATCTACCTTTACTACTCTAAACACATTATAGGTGTTATTGTTTCATTATGTATTACTTCATATTTTCACTAGCACATTAATTTTCCATTTGATAAATAAACAACATGACATAACTTTTATCTTTCTAACATTCTAAAATGTTTTTCATGTGTAACATTTGATTTGAAAGACTATATTCCACCATGTTTATTTGTCACACTTTGTTTGCTATTGTTTTTTATATGTTATTGTTTGTGGGATTTGAGTTATGTATTTCTTGATTACTGTTTATATTCTTTTGGTTGCTTCAGCCTTGATTGTCTTGTGACATTAAGGGTGATGTCCCATGTATGAAACCCACTTTTTTGCGGTCTAATTATTTTTCACACTTGATTCTATTACACTATTTTCTATTTCATGCTTGCTAGATTTTACTACAACACATGATTCTAGCCACTTTGTTTGCACATTCATTAGTTTCTACTATGCACATCCCTTACCCCATATAGGTATAAACTTCATATCAGCATCTGGTCTTCTCTTTTGAGCCACATTCTCCTATAGACGTCGCCTTCACACCAAAAAAAGGGGGCATACTTTGGGTGAACAAATCACCCCATATAATAACTTAAAGCTACAACACAACACAATACAACACGAAATCAACAAAAAATCAACACACCTTATAATTAAAACACTAGCTTAGTATCAAAGTTGGGTCAGAATCACAACACAAACACCAATGTCTAGACCTAGACAGAAGCGCCTAGGCACCTATGTCTTCCCCTGGGCACTAATGTCCTAGGGGCATACATAGTCATCTTATCATATCATCACAATCTACAAAATTCTTTAGAGTTGTTTTACAATATTATGCACAATCCTCTAGAAAACAATATATATATATATATATATATATATATATATATATATATAAAAATATATCCATTTCAATCAAACACAATCGGTACATTTTGAACTAATTTGGGACAATAAAACAAAATAGGGACCACACCATCTATAGTGGTTTTTATCAGGAAGAGTCATGGAAGGATAGTGACACTATACCTCTCTCCCCAACACTTGACCTTTGGTGTGAGATCACCCAAAAAACTTGCACTTAGCGTGAGATCACCCAAAAAACTCACACTTTGTGTGAGATTTCCAAAACAAACGTGCACTTGGCATGAAATTGCCCAGAAAACTCGCTCTTAGGCGTGAGATCACCCAAAAAACTTGTTCTACACAAAATTATTAGGACATTTTTCTATCCTTTTACACTCTTTTACATCAGGCACACACTTTCCTTTTACACACTTTTACATCTTTTACATACTTATGCATACTTTTCTCTAATTTTATCATATACATGAGTTTGACTAAATTATTTCTCTTCTTTTTATAGGTCTGTACTTATAAGAAGTAACAAAAATGAGCACACTAACATGTACAACATTGTACAATGCATACGTTTCACCCCTAGGGTTACTTTCTTTTCCTAGTTTCCAGGCTTCATTTTTGCATCATTCCACGCTTCACTTATCCACTCAGCATGTTATTCATCACATGCTTTATATGTTTATCAAGTACACATCTCTAATATACTTTATGTTATTGAGTATTCACTCAACAACATAAAGTGGGGGTAAATTTAAACATAGAATCATGCACTTTGGGTACATTTCTAGGTCCTAAACACATACTAGTATTCAAAAGTAGTAAGGGAGAAAAGGTTCGGGGCACCCAGAGGGGACAGGGGTTCCTGGGCACTCCTGTCTTGGCTTAGCTCTAGTGTCTGAAGTCATAAAAGATAAATAAGTAAAATATCAAATGGGCTGTAAGGTGTGTAAGACAAAATAGAAAACAAAAAACATGAAAAAGAGACCAAAAATAGTCATCAATTGCTAGTTTTCTTGCTTAGGAATCATGAAATTCAAACAAGGGAATCATATAAATACATATTTATGTGGCCAAAATCAAGGACCAAGCACTAAGCATTACCATCATCACCTAAGCTTGCATCCAAAAGGAACATAAAACACTCTAAAGCATCCATATAACATCCATTCCAGGGATTGCATAAAATATTTATACACTTCATAGGAAGGTGAAGTTCATTTTTCCATCCACACATTCTAGTACATTCTATTACGTTGCTACATCTAGCTATAACTCGATATCAAGTGCAACTTGAACAAGGGCATCCTAGGGCATCATTATATCTCATACACACAAGAACTACATGGATTATGAGATGTAGTGGTGCGCTTAGTTATAAGTTCACTCTTGGGGTGACCAATAGGTTCAATATGACTCCTCATTCTACATGTTTCATTTTTGGGTTTGATGTGGTTTTTGGATTTTGTAGGGGAACTGTAACATTCCCATTTTAGTATATTAGAACAAGATTTTTTTTTTTGATAAGTGCTTTTTAGTTCTAAATTCTTAATTTAGAACTCACAGATCAAACAATCATTCTTATAACAGATAACCATATGCAGTTGTAATGACTCGGTGTATAACCGATCTATTCATTACATGACTCGGCGTTCTACTAATCTATTCATGAATATCATAGAGTTGGCGTTTTTATTTTAACACTTCACTCTTTCGGTTCTCTTCCCTAATATGGGATTTCAGAATGCTCTGTCCAAGGAACCTATCTGAATAATTGTTATGATTATTCATCGGCATCACGTCCCTTAGACTAGGTGACATAGGACAACGCAATCAACATCTTGCGATACTTTGGCCAAAGATTTGAAACATATTGTTCATGTCTCATATTCCTTGATGGCATACTCGTCAATCTGGAATACATACTTCATCCCACTCCGATGTTATATAGAATGTCTTATACTAACTTTGGTCAGCCTCCCCTGTCCCAAGTCATTCACTCAGGTTCAGGTTTATATCATAACACACGTTATAAGGATGCACTTGAAGACTAGGGGTAAGCTGACATACTGGGTCAACCATTGTTAACCCCGTGTGTCAAGGTACCCCGAGTCTCAAAGGGCAGCCTCATAGCATGACTATGGTCCTAACCAGTCCCAAAGGATGATCTTGTTCAAGTTTCAGGTGTAAATCTTAACGATCAATGCAAAAGGGTGTTGCCATATGTCACCTGCATTGATGTATCCTCGAGAAGATCCTAATATTCTTGAAGGTACAACCCTGTAGTTGACATGTGTCTACATCCTACAAAACTACCTCGGAAAGATTTACATAACTTCAAGAAGTTACTTAAGTTAAGTTGAAATTGAATTAAAAACCCTCCTAACAGGTAGTCTTTTCCCAACCCTTGGGTTCCACACCTTTGAGTTGCCTTAATTAAGATCCATTTCATGGAGAGAAGTTTAATAAGATTTGAGACCTCGTCAAGGTGTCTATTGGTTCCTAATAACCTTACTCCTCATAATTGGGCAATAGCCCTAAGTCCTCTCATAAGGAAGCTAACTAAACCCGTAAGGGTTTATATCAACTCCGAAGACTAAGTATATCTTGGTTATTGTTATTAAGACATGGTAATTTAAAACCATCAATTACGTTGTCTTGACTTAGATCATGGATAGGGAGTAATAGATTACTCTACCCGTTTCAGCTACCTATTAGGGTGTAGTTTAACCTTAACTTCTCGAAAGGCAGTGGACTAATTTCCAGTTTAGCCTTATTCATAACATAAAAGAATTACTATTCATTCACGAAGTATTTGGTCACATAATTTTTACAAGGCCTACTTAGGCAATCCCACTAGCTCCCATAACATATAATAATGAAAATGCACTCTCATTCCTTCTGACATAAGAACTTCAATTCAACAAATAGAAATGCAGCCACATAAGTAACAATTTCCCCTTTTCATTTATTTCCAAGCCATACAATTACAATTTATGCACTTCAGCATGTTTGATACAATACTCAACAACAAAAGAACAACTTTCTTCATATAGTACAAATAGAGAAATCAAGTTGGAATTCATCATAAAACTGGATTAAACAATCTGAGCATTATATCATATCTGTGTGTCTTTACCACTTATGATGACCATCTGCAAAAATTGCTAGCACGGGTTAGTTCAATGAACTGAGTATGATAAGCACTAATTCTTAAAAACAATTGCATTCCACCAATTGTTTCCATTAGATAACCTGTTTAAATGAAATCATTTCATCAAACCTATAAACATGAATCACACTAATTATCTTTCTACCATACATGACTTTTTAACATAATTTCATAATATAACTACCATATTGACTCTTCTCGGATAATTCATCTTATGTTAGAGACTAAGAAGAACAAAATGAATCTAATGTATCCATCCCTCTGAAATCCAAGGACAATAACAATCCAATAAAAATTACTCCATTCCAGAATGAATTCTTACCAGTGCGTGTATCCAACAGATTTGCATTTAACAATTCAGCAAAGACCGGTTATAGCCTCTAACAAAATTCCTTTATACTCATTGAATTATTTCCATGACATCGATAGATATACCAACTTCTATTAAAATACTACTTTTATTAAAGTAGATAACTGAATAACTCAAACAAGGTATTATTATAACTGTAAATAAGAAAAGAACTTAGGTCAAGACTAAACATTTACCATTCTTTCCTCATAAATTTAACAGTTTAATCATCTTATACCCCTATAGCAGAGTTCTTATGGAAATACAAAAGAAGGGAGTACTAATAATTTTCCAGAAAGGGAGAGTATACTTTCGTATTCCAAAACTCCTATATCCACATGTGCTTTATAGCTTAAGAGAAAGAACAGAGGCGTTCAGATCTCCATTCCAAACAAGTTCAGGACAGTACCAACTTTCCAGGAGCAAAGCATATACAATCAATCTTGAATTCATTTAGGGAAGAAAAGAAAGCAAAAAAATCAACACAATCCCATCCCTTCCAAGTATAAAACCTAATTTCCATCATGCAGATCTAGGATTACCCACATGTTATTAGGAATCAAAGTTCCTCAAAGCAATATTCCTCTCAGTTAGACTTTGTTCTCGTTAACCAAGTTAAATCGTAAGGAAAACACAGCTACACTAGATATTTCATCACTCACAGGACCCATAATTATTGACCATCCCGACCCCTTTTCAACAAAGGTACAGGCTTGTATTCATAGATTTTTCATATGCTTGTCACTAAACCAGTCAAGCTCCATAGAAGGAATTGCAGTTTCATCAAAAATCAACCATGTATTCACCTGAAGCTATCAACCAACAAAAAAAATCTCATATGACCAGCGATAAACAATAAACCAACCAAATAAGACACAACAATTTTCTTTTATGTCATTCCTCAACCAAGAAATCATCCAACATAACGTCTAACATGGTAAAGTTAGGAACTCATTACCTCAATCGATCAAGAAGCAAGAAAACAACATATACAGAAGTCGAATCCATATGTAATCACAGCAAGGAATTTAACAGAAGTCAATCCAAAATGTAAACACAAGTAGGATTTCAATAGAAGTCGAACCAACATGTAAACACAACAAGGACTTCAGCAGAAGTCGTGTTCTTATGTAATCATAGCAAACACTTCAACAGAAGACGAATCCATAATATAAACATAGTAAGGACTTCAACAGAAGTCGATTCTATAATATAAACTCAGCAAGGACTTCAACAGAAGTCAATTTTTAACAGGGTCTACGCATAACCAGGGATTCCCATATCAACAAGAAAAGAAGAAAACTAATACATTGCTTCCAGCCAAGCCAATTGTACAAAAAAAACATCTGAACATAGTTGTTCTAATGAAATCATTTAAAGGAAAGCAAGATTTTTAAAAGTTAGGGCCTATCATGCCTGATAGTGTCGCTTAAAAAATTCAAAGAAGACCTTTGAATGTGCTCGCCCCTTCTCTTCTTCTTCCACGATAGATTAAACAACAATAAATTGTTACCTTCATGCCTTATAAACTTTCCCTGACAGGGAAGGAAGCTAGAAATTCTCAAAGTTGCCATGCAACACAGAGTAGATGACTAGTTCGAAGAACTAGTGCTCAAGTAGAGCGAAAAATGGAATGCATGGAAAACCAAACAACCAAACAATATTCCATTTGCATGCCTTCCCAAGCAATCCGCGCTCAGGAACTAAAATTCATTAATTGCATTAACTTCCATCCTCCCGCCTATTCTCCATTGCCACCGACCGCCAAAATTGGTGATCGCCAAAAGAAAACAAACAAACATTCCCATACTTGGTGATACTGCCACGTCAGGTCACATTAGCCGTTTGCAACCTCTGCAAAATCTGACAGCATCC
This sequence comes from Taxus chinensis, assembly GCA_019776745.2. Taxonomy (NCBI): domain Eukaryota; kingdom Viridiplantae; phylum Streptophyta; class Pinopsida; order Cupressales; family Taxaceae; genus Taxus; species Taxus chinensis. The sequence continues at coordinate 12,413,973 of CM034150.1, read as the reverse complement.
CAAGTCCTTCAACCTTATCCCCCTCATAAATGCCATGGAAACCACCGCCCATGACTCGTGCCCATTCATAGGTCCCCCTCCATTTTTGTCATTAGTTAAGATAGGTTAGAAACATATGTTAGATCATAGGGTAAGACATTAGTCTTACATCCATAGCGCTAGAAGAAGTTAACTCTTAGGAGCATTAAGCTTATAGTTTAGGGCTATGTTAGATTAGCAATTATTTTAACCAATAGGTTATAGTTTAGGTTAAGATTATTAACCTTAATGAATCCAGTCTAGGTCTCCAAAGTAGGACCAATCATTATTAGAGCCAAACAGGGTAAAACATTCCTGTAAAGGATCCTACCTGGCATTGCTAAATTAAGCTTATAGTATAAACATGAACATCTTACTTGGCTTAAGTCTAGGCCTTCCTGATGTTATGATATCTGGAACCAAATTTCATTTATCATGATCAACCTGAGTTAAAATCTGGGATTGCTCATTCAAACTCATTCAGACCTTGTAACTTTCGTAAGGTCATTAAATTTTGTTCATCCTGAATAAGCTTAAAACATTCCTTGGATCAATGCAACTGATCCAAGGCTGAGTCAAAGATCTTCAAGAGCAAAGAGGATACAATCCATATCAAGCATGACTTCCCGAAACCAAAGGAACATGTCCTTATACAGAAGAAATCATATATCAACACTTGAATGCTCAGGAGAAGGTAACAACAGTTCAGGGTGTTACATGCTTCCCTCCTAAAAGATTCATCGTCCGATGATTACATCATTTGATTCACCTTAAGGTCAATCAATTTATTGTTAGGATAAATTTTATTATCCTAATATTTAATTATGCATAGTTTAATAATTATTTAATAAATTGTTATTTTGTTAGATGGTTAATCAACCATATTTGTCTGTATGCATACTGTTATATTGTTTTAAACAATATATTTGTTTTTATGTAATTGTTGCTTCCCGAGTGATTTGGAAGCTTGTTTATTCTAGCGTTTGGTTGCACCTGTGCAACTCATTCTCCCAGATGTATTTGGCTGTGCAATATCTATAAATATTGTAGCCTATTCACTGTAATTTTTTAGTTGATTGAGATTAATAAAATTACACAGGCTTCCGTCCCTGTTTCTCAATCTACATTTGGTACCAGAGCGAAATTCTGGCCCTGTGAAGGTGTGGAAGAGAGAGCAGTAGAGAGAGAGGAGATTGGAGACGTGTTTGCAGAATTTGAGAGCATGTGCAGCCTTGTGCAAACTCCCAGCCCCGTCCCTGCCTCCCCCACATCCTCCTGTTCCTTCCAGGTGCTTGGAAGGCAAATTTTTTTTTGCACTGGTGCTGGTTGCACCAGGAAAAAATTGCTACAGGTATTGGAAATAATACTAATTTTTTTTTCCAATAAGGGTTTTGTCTTTACTGTATTTGGAAGTCGCTTTGCTTGTTTTGGAGGTCTGTATATGCACCTGCAGTGAACTAACAGCCTCCTCAGGACTGGATTTGGAACTCTGATCAATCTGGTAGTGCTAAAAGCTTGGTCCATTCGTGCCCTGCACAAGAAGAAATCCAAATAGTGATCAAGGAATCAAACAGAGCAAAGAATAATAAAAAAAAGGAGAAGGAGGCGCCCACGCTGGACCTGCACAAAAAATATACAATGGAAGAAGAGAAATAAGCGGCCAAAGAAGAGGAAAAATGGCCTGCATATAGGAAAAATGTTTTTGCGAGCAAAATCGACCTCATATGGTCAGCGGCCAGTCCTCCACACATTTTTCTTTTGACCCTGCGCGGCCTGCATCAAGGAAACGTTTTGTTTAAGTAAAACCCGTGCCATTTGCTACCTCCATCGACCTGTACAAGAAAACAACAAGCAAACAACATTAAAAAACGCGGCCAGGCAATAAAAAATGCGGCCAAGCTAAAAAACGCGGCCAAAGGAAGGAAAACATGCGGCCTGAGCAAGGAAATGCGACCATACACAGGCAAACAAATAACAACAAAGCTTCAGATCCATTTTTTAGGCAAATACAACCCCAAAAAATGCCCCTTCACCAGCATGCGCCACGTGGAGCCTCACCAAGTCACAGTTTTTTAAGAGGTAAGTCAATTTTACTTATCATTAAATACAAATTCCTTCCTTTCATAGTCCAAGCGCCCTAAGTGGGCAAGTTGGCTAGTGCATGCGCCTTGGGAGTGAGAGGTTTGAGGATCAAATCCCCACAAAAAACACTCAAAAACTCTCCTTTTGCATCTAGCGGAATATTTGGCAGGAACTGCTAAATTTAGCAGGCTTTTTTGAATTTAGTTACAACTAACTAAATTTAGCGGAGAAATCCCTAATTTAGGGTAAAATTTTTTTTTTTTCCATCTGGTCTGTTTTATCATTCCAGACATTTTTTGTAAAAGGAGACCCATCTAAAAATTGCATTTTCAGCTATTTTTTTGCAATTTTTAGCATTTTGGGTCGTACTAGGCTCAGGAGGTCACCAAGACCCCGAAACTGAAATTTTTTGCCTATTATTCAAATTGTACTGCATATTATACTAATTTGCAGGTTGCCATAGTCAACTGCAAAACTTTGTAACTACTCAGAATCTGGCAGAATTGTAATAAAAAACATTAAAATTGGTTCTGTAACACTCACAAGATCCTAGATCTCATTCGCAGCGTTCGGTATATACAGTGCCTCTAGGAAGCACTTACGGGTAAAGCCGTTGCGACTACTACTGTACTTAACGCCTAATATAGCTGCAACAACGTCATCTAGGAATCATCCCTATAAATCGATGGGGAGTAATAAGGTCACAGTGCACACACTATGAACCATCCCATCCGTCTGTGAACGATTGCAAGACATAAATCCGGACTAAGAAATTATCCGAGTATATAGCGAAGTTACGCGCATGTATGAGGATATTTCTTTGAGCCAGTGTCAATAATCACACAGACCCCATCAGTACTGTCTTGGTACCATGTATCGAATTCTTTCACGTACGTTAACGCCTCTTTCACGTACCGTCGGGTATATAGAAAGGGCGAGCTTCTTCCACGTACCGACGGGTATATCGGAAGGGCGCATATATAGAAAGGTTCGGTATATTGGACTGACGGTATATAGATTGGGAGACCTAATACCTGGAGTGATAAGAGCCAAACCTTGTCAGTGATCTCTGCAAAATGGGCAACAATGCCCCCAAATTTTTTCTTCTGGATTCACACTTGCTCAGAGGAAGCAACTATGCTACATGGAAGACAAAAATAAAAACACAACTTGAGTTTGAAGAAATCTGGCCTGTTGTGACTGGTACTCTAACCAGATCACCAACTGATGCAACACAACAATGACAATTTGATAGAGTAGATCAGAAAGCAAAACTCATCATCTTGTTTGGAGTATCCGACGATGTGCAAGCTCACATTCGAGATGCCACATCAGCAAAAGAAGCTTGGGATAAGCTGAGCACAATATATGAGGCCAAGAACAAGAATGTCATACTCAACTTGCAGAGTCAGTTACATACATTGAAATTCAAACAAAATGAGAAAATTGAAGCCTTCCTAAGAAGAGTTGCAGAGTTGAGGGCTTCACTTCTAGCCCTAGGAGAAGAGGTCAAAGATGAATTTCTCGTTCCCATTGTTCTGAGAGCTCTCCCTTCTTCTTACTACATTTTTTTCACAACTCTAAACTTGTCAGATACGACAATTAGTTTTGACAAGCTAGTAAACCTACTACAACAAGAGGAAGCAATGCACAACAAGGATGATGAAGAGGAGCAAGCACTATCTTCACATCAAAAATGGAAAGGAAAAGGTAAAGGAAAACCTAAATCCAATCAGAAGTCCCCACATCAGAATCAATATCATGGGGACAATCAACAGAAGAAGCGATGTCCAATTTGTAAAAGAGGACATGACTTGCAAGAATGTTGGTTTAACACATATAAGAAAGGTTCATCAAGCAATTCTGGACCACAACAACAACAAACTTACAAGGGACATTCAAACAACTATCATGGGCAGAAAAAGGGGAACTGGAAAAGAAGACCCCACCAGCAAGGTAATATTGCTAAGCAACAAGAACAGTCAGACAATGAAGACTTCTTGTTCACTGCTCGATCAAGTGAACCATCCACGTTATCTAGTGATGTCTGGTATGTTGACTCGGGAGCCACTCGACACATGACTGGCCACAGAGACTGGTTTATTTCAATGAGGGACACGCCATCGAAAAATCATGTTTCGTTGGGAGATGATTCTTCATATACAGTTAAGGGGATTGGAAACATTTCTCTACCCCTTGGTTCACGCAAATGCAAACTATCAGATGTTCTATATGTCCCTGGGTTGACAAAGAACCTTCTTTCGGTCAGTCAACTCCTAGATCACAACCTGAAAATTGACTTTGATAGTCAATCTGGCAAGAAAATGTGTTTGATTCGAGATAAATCCAGAGGCTCGAAAATAATTGCAAAAGCCTCAAATGTGGGACGAATGTTTCAACTTGATTTCATTCACAAAAATGATCAAGCACTTGTGGCTAAAAACTCCACCTCAGCTCAGTTGTGGCATCGGAGATTTGGTCATGTAAGTTTCAAATATCTCGAAACACTTCACCGGTGTAATATGGTACATGGGCTACCATCTCTTCAAAAGGATACAGATAAGTGTCCTCACTGCTTAGCAGGAAAACAACATAGAGTTTCATTCCAAAAGAGTACTTTTCGAGCTCATGGTAAACTTGACCTGGTTCATACCGATCTGTGTGGTCCGATGCAGCCAATTCATTTAGGGTTCTAGTACTTCATGCTCTGTGTTGACGACTATTCACGCAAAATGTGGATTTTTTGTCTTTGCAAGAAAAGTGAAGCCTTTGAAACATTCAAAAAGTTCAAAGTGGCAGTTGAGAAAGAAACTGGTCGTCACATCAGAACTCTCCACTCAGATCAAGGGGGGGAATTCACCAGTGATGAGTTCAGAGACTACCTACAAACTCACGGGATTCGTCGACAAATGCCTCCTCCAGACACACCGCAAAAAAATGGTGTTGTTGAGAGAAGAAATCGTACTATCATGGAAATGGTGTGATGCATGATCGATGATTCCAGACTTGCAAAGACATTTTGGGCAGAAGCAGCAAAAACAACAGTGTATTTGTTAAACAGAGCACCCACAACTGCTCTTGATGGAATTACACCACAAGAAGCATGGTTAAAAAGGAAACCATCCATTGCACACCTCAGAGTATTCGGGTGCAAAGCCAGCATGCACATACCCAAACAGAATAGAAAGAAATTGGACATGAAGTCACAAAATCTCATCTTCATTGGATACAGTGAAGAGACTCTTGGGTACAGACTAATGGATCCTAAGACTAGAAAAGTATACACAAGTAGAGATGTTGAGTTTTTCGAGAAGAAGGAAGCAGAGACTCCTCCTCCGGACTCGCAAGATGTAGATTTTTCACCAGTTGTAAAAATTGAAGCTAATGTTCCCTCAAAAGATGTAAGTGATGATGGGGATGATGGTGTTGATCAGATAGAACCACAACCCATGGGAATAGGTCAACGCATGCCTAAATGGTGTACAAGCACATTACGAGATGCAAGACTGGATGCTCCACCGGATACATCCACCCCTGGACCATGGACTCGAAGTAAAGCAAGAGAAGAAGTTAACTTTGCTTTGATGAGTAGAGTCATTGTATCAGACGAGCCCTCTACAGTCCAGGAAGCCCTACAATCAAAAGCTTGGAAAGATGCCATGGATTCTAAATATCAATCAGTGATGAAGAATAACACTTGGCAGCTTGTTGATCGTCCACCAGGGAAGAAACCCATTGGATGCAGATGGATATTCAAAACTAAGTACAAAGTAGATGGGACAGTGGACAAGTACAAAGCAAGACTTGTAGCAAAGGGGTACACACAAAAAGAAGGCACTGACTATGAGGAGACATTTTCTCCCATAGCTAAGATCAAAACGATCAGGATGATCTTTGCTCTAGCTACTCAGTTTGGATGGAAAGTCCATCAGATGGACATAAAAAGTGCCTCCCTGAATGGAGATTTACAAGAAGAAGTCTACATGACTCAACCTGAGGGATATGTTGTACCTGGTCAAGAAGAAAAGGTATGTAGACTCAGGAAATCTCTGTATGGCCTCAAACAGGCACCTCGGGCATGGTACATCAAGATTGATGAGCATCTCGTACAACATGGATTCGTCAGAAATCCATATGATCCCAATCTCTACCTCAAAAAGCAAGGGGGGGAGATGGTGATTGTTGTAGTTTATGTCGATGATCTAGTCATCACTGGCAGTTCAGTGAAGATGATTGATGAAACAAAGAAAGATCTTAAGCGATCATTCGACATGATAGATCTCGGGCTTATGCACTACTGTCTTGGATTGGAAGTATGACAGAAAGAGAATCACATCTTTGTTTCTCAAATTAAATATACTAAGACAACGCTCGAGAAATTTAGGATGAACGATTGCACACCAATTGATACACCCATGGAGAACAAATTACAGTTATCTCATTCAGATCCATCTCCTGAGCTAAGTGCCACTCTCTATCGACAGCTGATTGGGAGTCTTATTTACCTGACCTACACTAGACCAGATATCAACTTTGCAGTGAGCTATCTATCCAGGTTCATGCAGGAACCCAAAATTTGTCATTGGAAAGCAGCAAAGCGCATTTTGAGATATCTCAAAGGATCAGTGGATCTTGGTCTAGAATACAAGAAGAATGAAAACTTCTTCTTGACTGGATATTCAGATTCAGATTATGCAGGTAACATTGATGATAGAAAATCCACTTTTGGATTTGTATTATTTATGGGATTTGGACCAATATCATGGGGAAGCAAGAAACAACACTTTATTTCTCGTTCTTACACATAAGCCGAGTATCGTTCTGCAAGATAAGTTGTCTATGAAGCGATTTGGATACATCACATACTAGAAGGACGTGGAATACCACAGGACCAACCGACCACCGTGTATGTTGACAATGAAGGTGTTCTCAAACTTGTTTGCAATCCAGTTTTTCATGAGAGAACAAAGCACATTGAAGTTCAGGTTCATTTCATACGCGAACATGTGTTGAAGCACAACATCTAGCTTCAGTTTTGTCCAACGGCTGAACAACGAGCAGATATTTTCACAAAGTCACTTGCACGTGACAAGTTTGAGTTGTTCAGAGCATTTCTCTCCTCATCTCTTCAGATAATGCACAATTAAGGGGGGGAATGTTAGGATAAATTTTATTATCCTAATATTTAATTATGCATAGTTTAATAATTATTTAATAAATTGTTATTTTGTTAGATGGTTAATCAACTATATTTGTCTGTATGCATACTGTTATATTGTTTTAAACAATATATATTTGTTTTTATGTAATTGTTGCTTCCCAGATGTTATTGGAAGCTTGTTTATTCTGGTTTTTTGTTGCACCTGTGCAACTTATTTTCCTGGATGTATTTGGATGTGCAATATCTATAAATATTACATCCTATTCACTGTAATTTTTTAGTTGATTGAGATTAATAAAATTACACAGGCTTCCGTCCCTGTTTCTCAATCTACATTTATTAGTTCACAAAACAAATTACTATTTCCAACTTGAATAATTCTAGAAATCAATGTCATGATACAATTTATTCAACCTGAATAACGTTTGCCTCAAAACTGGCTTACATAAAGACATGAAAAAGATAAGTTCATAATAATTTTTTTTTTTGGTCAACAGATTCCATTCTATTCAAAAAGAAAGGGAAAAGCAATTTTCATCTCTTCCAGATTTTCCCAAGTTGCACTTTCTTCATTAAACTGATCCCACTAGACCTTACATTGCTGTATTTCACGATTTCTCAAATGCAATTGGCGAGTTTCCAGCACTAGTGTGGGCTTAACCACGATTATTCCTGGGTCTTGGACCTGCAAGGAATTCCAATTCAAAACATGTGACAAGTCTGAAACGTATTTCTTAAGCAAAGAAATATGGAAAACATCATGCATGCGAGACAGAGCAGGTGGTAATGCTAATCCGTAAGCTACATGATTGATTATTTTGACAATTTCAAAAGGTCCCACATAACGAGGTGACAACTTGGCAGCCTTGCCAAAAGTTATAGAACTCTTTCTAGGTTTAACACAAAGGAAAACCTTTTCACCAAGTTCAAACTTTCGATCAACCCACTTTAGGTCAGCATAGCTCTTCTGCCTATCTGCTGCTTCTTTCAATCACTCACGAATTATCTTAACTTGTTGTTCCATTTCAGTGAGGATTTCTGGCCCAATTACCACTCTATCCTCAATACTATCCCAACTAACAGGGGTTTTGCACTTTCTTCCATAAAGTGCCTCAAAAGGTGCCATTTTAAGAGATGAGTGATAAGTGTTGTTGTATGCGAACTCAACTAATGGAAGATACTCTTCCCATTTATACTGTTGATCCATGCAATACATTTGCAACATATCTTCCAACACTTGATTTACTCTCTCAGTTTGTCCATCCGTTTCTGGATGATATGCAGAACTGAAGTTTAGTTTTGTTCCAAGAGCTGCATTAAGCGTTTGCCAAAATCTTGATGTCATTCTAGGATCCCTGTCAGATATAATCAATTCTGGTACTCCATGTAACCTAAAAATTTCGTGCACGAATCTTTTTGCTAACACTGGAGAATCATCCTTCAGATTTCTAGCGATGAAATGAGCTACCTTTGTGAGTTTGTCTACAACTACCAAGATAACATCATGTTTATTTCTCGATATAGGAAACCCTTGTACAAAGTCCATGCTTATGACTTACCATTTATACTACGGTATGCTATGGGGATATAATAGACCAACAGGGTGCATGTGTTCTTCCTTAACCCACTGACATTCCAGACAATGTGTCACAAAATCAATAACATCCTTTTTCATACCTTTCCAAAAGTACTGTTGTTTTAGATCAGCGAGCATTTTAGTAATACCCGGGTGTCCAGAAAATGGTGAATTATGAAATTCAACTAACAATTTCTTTCTCAATTCGTTTAGCAAAGGTACATATACCCTGTTTTCATAACGTAAGATTCCTTCATTATCAAAATGAAAACCTTTATACCTTTCATCTTTTGGTTCTGCAGCAAGTGCTGCTTTTACTTGCTGAAAGTATATATCAGATTCTGAGGCACTTTTTACCTCATCTTTAAACTGAGTTCTTAATGTTATAAGAGAAGATATGTGCTTCCTACGAATTAGAGCATCCGCTACTCTATTCTCTTTCCCTTTGATGTAACTAATATCAAAATCATATTGAGATAAAAACTCTAACCACCTTTGCTGTCTTGGATTTAGGTTAGGCTGAGTAAAAATATATTTCAGCCCTAAATGATCAGTTTTCAACTCAAAAGGTTTCCCAAGTAAATAGTGTCTCCATACTTGAAGCGCATGAACAATGGCAGCAACATCTAAATCATGAGGGGCATAATTCAGCTCATGTAACTTAAGTTTTCTACTTTCATATGCTATGACTTGATCATTTTGTAACAAAACACCTCCAAGGCCTTCCCCAGAAGCATCCGTTACAATAGTAAAGTTCCCATTAGGGTCCAGTACAACTAATATAGGTGCTGAAGTCAACTGGATTTTCAAACTTTTGAAAGTAGTTTCACACTTATCAGTCCAAATAAATTTCTTATCCTTCTTCTACAATGAAGTTATCGGTGCAGCCACTTTAGAAAAATCCTTAACAAATTTTCTATAATAACCAGCAAAGCCCATGAAGCTTCTTACTTCATGTACATTCTTTGGTGCAGGCCACTTGGTTATTGCCACTATTTTTGAAGGATCTACTGTAATTCCTTCATTACTAATGACATGACCCAAATAGTGAACTTTAGTATCAAATAAAGAACATTTGGATAACTTACCGTATAACTTTCTTTTTCTCAAAATTTCTAAAACTATCTTTAAATGCTCATTGTGCCCTTTGACACTTTTAGAATATATGAGAATATCATCCAAGAATACAAGCACAAACTTGTCCAAATATTCTTGAAAGATATTATTCATTAAGTTCATAAAAGCTGCGGGTGCATTAGTTAATCCAAAGGGTAGAACTGTGAATTCATAATGTCCGTACCTGGTTCGGAAAGCTGTTTTATGAATATCTTCTTCTTTAATCCTTAATTTATGATAACCAGATCGAAGATCTATCTTGGAATAAACCGCTGCCCCACGCATCTGATCAAATAGATCGTCAATTCTTGGAAGTGGGTACCTGTTCTTAATTGTTGCTTTGTTTAACATTCGATAGTCAATACACAGTCTAAGTGTTCCATCCTTCTTTTTTACAAATATTACTGGCGCTCCCTGAGGTGAAACACTTGGTCTAATCAAACCCTTAGACAAAAGTTCTTACAATTGTGCCTTAAGCTCGACTAACTCTGTAGTAGTCATCCGATAAGGTGCTTTAGAAATAGGTTCCGTCCCTGGTTTGATCTCAATGGTGAAGTCAAATTCCCTTTTGGGTGGTAAACCTGGTAATTCCTCCGGAAATACATCGTTGAAACTTTGCAACAGTGGGTATCATTTCATGGAATCACCATCTTCTTCTGAAAATTTAGATATCTTTACGGCATATAAGGTACATCCTTTCTTTTTAGCCTTTTTAAGTTGCATAGCTGACAGTTTCCTAACTGAAATTTCCCGTTTCACACCTTGAATCTCTACTGTTTTCAGCCGATCATCTAAACATCTTATATTATTTTCAAAGCAGTCTACTTTTTCTTTATGGTCAACTAACCAATTAACACCGATGACAATGTCATAGGATCCCAAAGGTGCAACATAGAGGTCAACTTCCGTGCAAAAGTTAGGTAAGTCAAGGACTGCCCCAAAAAGACACATGCTCACTGTATGAACAGAGTTATTACCATACTATACAGTCCAAGATTTATCCATTTTCCCATCCTTTCTTTTAAGTTTAGAAGCAATTTTACTAGAAATAAAACATTCAGTAGCTCCTGTATCAAAAAGAATAGTGACAGGTATGCCAAATAACTTACCTGGAACCTCCATAGGTGTCACTTACTTTTCAGCTTGCTTGTTTTCTACTGCAGCATGTATCTTATGCTGCTGATTGCGATCATCCCTCTTCAAAGGGCACTGATTTGCATAGTGATCTTTGCCACAATTATAGTAGCCAACTATAGGTCCCTTTTTAGGCTCAAAATTACTTCTAGCCTTAAAATTATCACGTTGTCCTCCATAGGGCTTCTGCCCATTATTATAATTCTTGGCAAAACTATCCCTTACATTTCCAGTAGGCTTATTCGCTGTCATTTTCTTACTATTATCCACTGGAAACTTACTTCTATTTTCAAAACTTTTCCATGGCCCCTTCTTGGGTGCAAGTGACGTTGAAGAAGGGTTTGCAATCTTCTTCCGCACTTCCTCTTTATGAGCAGAAATAGCCTTTAATTTTTGTTCTTGCCTTATGGATTTTTCAAATACCCCTTCCATAGTGGTTGGGATGTGAACATCAACCTCTTCTCATATCACGGGATCTAGTCCCATGATGAATTTCCGTATTCTGAACTTCTCGTCAGTTTGATACTGTGGTACGTACTTGAGGAGTTTCGTAAACCGCTTCCAGTATTCAGTTACAGTTAGCTTTCCTTGAACTAAGTTCAGGAATTCTGTCATTTTCTGATCATAGAAAATTTTTGGCAGCCAACGTTGTGTAAAATAGCCTTTAAATTGATCCCAAGTGATATTGGTCTCATCAATATTTAGCTCAGCTTTACGGTTGTCCCACCACAAAGATGCTTTGTGGGAAGCTGATAGGCTCCCCAAATAGCTTTGGTTTCCTTCGAGAAGTTTCTTATTGCAAAGTACTTCTCCATCTCGCTTAGCTAGTTCTTCAGCTCCATCTCCTAATGTGGTGCCATCATATTTAGGTGGACTTATCCTTTTTATATCATTAGTGAGTTCTGCTGCCAACTTGGCCTTTTTGTTTTCTGGTTGGAAAGGTACATTTCCAGTGTTATTATCAACACCCATATCAGGGTTGTCCTCAGGAGGTAGCTGATTGTGGTTACCAGCTTCATCATCCTCCTCATTTCCCATTACTTGTTGTTCAAGTACAACTAAACGATCTCTTGTGTCCAATAGGGCAGCAAGGATCTCATCAAGTTTTTGGGTTGTTGCTGCCCCTTCCTCTGGTGGAGCATTATTTGCAATGTTCCCCCTTGTTCTAACCATTTTCTGTTACAAGAAAATTTAGGTTTTTATCAGATTATGGACACAATAGGTCCAAGAGCTGCAACCTTTAGCTCTGATACCAAGATGTAACATTCCCATTTTAGTATATTAGAACAAGTTTTTTTTTTTTTATAAGTGCTTTTTAGTTCTAAATTCTTAATTTAGAACTCACAGATCAAACAATCATTCTTATAACAGATAACCATATGCAGCTATAATGACTCGGTGTACCACCGATCTATTCATTCCATGACTCGGTGTTCTACCGATCTATTCATGAATATCATAGAGTTGGCATTTTTATTTTAACACTTCACTCTTTTGGTTCTCTTCCCTAATTTGGGATTTCAGAATGCTCTGTCCAAGGAACCTATCTGAATAATTGTTACCATTATTCATCGGCATCACGTTCCTTAGACTAGGTGACATAGGACAACGCAATCAGCAACTTGCGATACTTTGGCCAAAGATTTGAAACATACTGTTCATGTCTCATATTCCTTGACGGCATAATCATCAATCTGGAATACGTCCTTCACCCACTCTGATGTTATATAGAATGTCTTATACTGACTTCGGTCAGCCTCCCCTATCCCAAGTCATTCACTCAGGAATGGGTTAATATCATAACACACGTTATAAGGATGCTCTTGAAGACTAGGGGTAAGCTGACATACTGGGTCAACCATTGTTAACCCCGTGTGTCAAGGTACCCCGAATCTCAAAGGGCAACCTCATAACATGACTATGGTCCTAACTAGTCCCAAAGGATGATATTGTTCGAGTTTCAGGTGTAAATCTTAACGATCAATGCAAAAGGGTGTTGCCATATGTCACCTGCATTGATGTGTCCTCGAGAAGATCCTAATCTTCTCGAAGGTACAACCCTGCAGTTGACATGTGTCTACATCCTACAAAACTGCCTCGGAAATATTTACATAACTTCAAGAAGTTACTTAAGTTGAGTTGAAATTGAATTAAAAACCCTCCTAACAGGGTAGTCTTTTCCCAACCCTTGGGTTCCACACCTTTGAGTTGCCTTACTTAATTAAGATCCATTTCACAGAGAGAAGTTTAATAAGATTTGAGACCTCGTCAAGGTGTCCTATTGGTTCCTAATAACCTTACTCCTCATAATTGGGCAATAGCCCTAAGTCCTCTCATAAGGAAGCTAACTAAACCCGTAAGGGTTTATATCAACTCCGAAGACTAAGTATATCTTGGTTATTGTTATTAAGACATGGTAATTTAAAACCATCAATTACGTTGTCTTGACTTAGATCATGGATAGGGAGTAATAGATTACTCTTCCTGTTTCAGCTACCTATTAGGGTGTAGTTTAACCTTAACTTCTCGAAAGGCAGTGGACTAATTTCCAGTTTAGCCTTATTCATAACATAAAAGAATTACTATTCATTCACGAAGTATTTGGTCACATAATTTTTACAAGGCCTACTTAGGCAATCCCACTAGCTCCCATAGCATATAATAATGAAAATGCACTCTCATTCCTTCTGATGTAAGAAGTTCAATTCAACAAATAGAAATGCAGCCACATAAATAACAATTTCCCCTTTTCATTTATTTCCAAGCCATACAATTACAATTTATGCACTTCAGCATGTTTGATACAATACTCAACAACAAAAGAACAACTTTCTTCATATAGTACAAATAGAGAAATCAAGTTGGAATTCATCATAAAACTAGATTAAACAATCTGAGCATCATATCAGATCTACGTGTCTTTACCACTTATGATGACCATATGCAAAAATTGCTAGCACGGGTCAGTTCAATGAACTGAGCATGATAAGCACTAATTCTTAAAACAATTGCATTCCACCAATTGTTTCCATTAGATAACCTGTTTAAATGAAATCATTTCATCAAACCTATAAACATGAATCACACTAATTATCTTTCTACCATACATGACTTTTTAACATAATTTCATAATATAACTACCATATTGACTCTTCTCGGATAATTCATCTTATGTTAGAGACTAAGAAGAACAAAATGAATCTAATGTATCCATCCCTCTGAAATCCAAGGACAGTAACAATCCAATAAAAATTACTCCATTCTAGAATGAATTCTTACCAGTGCGTGTATCCAACAGATTTGCATTTAACAATTCAGCAAAGACCGGTTATAGCCTCTAACGAAATTCCTTTATACTCATTGAATTATTTCCATGACATCGATAGATATACCAACTTCTATTAAAATACTACTTTTATTAAAGTAGATAACTGAATAACTCAAACAAGGTATTATTATAACTATAAACAAGAAAAGAACTTAGGTCAAGACTAAGCATTTACCATTCTTTCCTCATAAATTTAACAATTTAATCATCTTATACCCCTATAGTAGAGTTCTTATGGAAATACAAAATAAGGGAGTACTAATAATTTTCCAGAAAGGGAGAGTATACTTTCGTATTCCAAAACTCCTATATCCACATGTGCTTTACAGCTTAAGAGAAAGAACAGAGGCATTCAGATCTGCATTCCAAACAAGTACAGGACAGTACCAACTTTCCAGGAGCAAAGTATATACAATCAATCTTGAATTCATTTAGGGAAGAAAAGAAAGCAAGAAAATCAACACAATCCCATCCTTTCCAAGTACAAAACCTAATTTCCATCATGCAGATCTAGGATTACCCACACGTTATTAGGAATCAGAGTTCCTCAAAGCAAGATTTCTCTCAGTCAGACTGTGTTCCCGTTAACCAAGTTAAATCGTAAGGAAAACACAGCTACACTAGATATTTCATCACTTATAGAACCCATAATTATTGACCATCCCGACCCCTTTTCAACAGAGGTACAGGCTTGTATTCATAGATTTTTCATACGCTTATCACTAAACTAGTTGAGCTCCATAGAAGGAATTACAGTTTCATCACAAATCAACCATGTATTCACCTGAAGCTATCAAGCAACAAAAAAAAGCTCATACGACCAACGATAAACAATAAACCAACCAAATAAGACACAACAATTTTCTTGTATGTCATTCCTCAACCAAGAAATCATCCAGCATAACGTCTAACATGGTACAGTTAGGAACTCATTACCTCAATCGATCAAGAAGCAAGGAAACAACATATATAGAAGTCGAATCCATATGTAGTCACAACAAGGACTTCAACAGAAGTCAATCCAAAATGTAAACACAACTAGGATTTCAACAGAAGTTGAACCAACATGTAAACATAGCAAGGACTTTAGCAAAAGTCGTGTTCTTATGTAATCACAACAAACACTTAAAAAAAATATGAATCCATAATATAAACACAGCAAGGACTTCAACAAAAGTCGATTCTATAGTATAAACTCAGCAAGTACTTCAACAGAAGTCGATTTTTAAGAGGATCTATGCATAACCAGGGATTCCCATATCAACAAGAAAAGAAGAAAACCAATACATTGCTTCCAGCCAAGCTAACTGTACAAAAAAAATATCTGAACAGAGTTGTTCTAATGAAAGCATTTAAAGGAAAGCAAGATTTTTAAAAGTTAGGGCCTATCATGTCTGATAGTGTCGCTTAAAATTTTTGAAGAAGACCTCTGAATGTGCTCGCCCCTTCTCTTCTTCTTCCACGATAGATTAAACAACAATAAATTGTTACCTTTATGCATTATAAACTTTCCCCGACAGAGAAGGAAGATAGAAATTTTCAAAGTTGCCATGCAACATAGAGTAGACGACTGGTTCGAAGAACCAGTGCTTAAGCAAAGCGAAAAACAAAATGCATGGAAAACCAAACAACCAAACAATATTCCATTTGCATGCCTTCCCAAGCAATCCGCGCTCGGGAACCAAAGTTCATTAATTGCATTAACTTCCATCCTCCCGCCTATTCTCCATTGCCACTGACCGCCAAAATTGGTGATCGCCAAAAGAAAACAAACAAACATTGCAATACTTGGTGATACTGCCATGTCAGGTCGCATTAGCCATTTGCAACCTCCGCCAAATCTGACAGCATCCCAAGTCCTTCAACCTTATCCCCCTCATAAATGCCATGGAAACCACCGCCCATGACTCGCGCCCCTTCATAGGTCTTCCTCCATTCTTGTCATTAGTTAAGATAGGTTAGAAACATAGGTTAGATCATAGGGTAAGACATTAGTCTTACATCCATAGCGCTAGAAGAAGTTAACTCTTAGGAGCATTAAGCTTATAGTTTAGGGCTAGGTTAGATTAGCAATTATTTTAACCAATAGGTTATAGTTTAGGTTAAGATTATTAACCTTAATGAATCTAGTCTAGGTCTCCAAAGTATGACCAATCAGTATTAGAGCCAAACAGGGTAAAACATTCCTATAAAGGATCCTATCTGGCATTGCTAAATTAAGCTTACGGTATAAATATGAACATCTTTCCTGGCTTAAGGTCTAGGCATTCCTGATGTTACGATATCTGGAACCAAATTTCATTTATCATGATCAGCCTGAGTTAAACTCCGGGATTGCTCATTCAAACTCATTCAGACCTTGTAACTTTCGTAAGGTCCATAAATTTTGCTCATCCTGAATAAGCTTAAAACATTCCTTGGATCAATGCAACTGATCCAAGGCTGAGTCAAAGATCTTCAAGAGCAAAGAGGATACAATCCATATCAAGCATGACTTCTCGAAACCAAAGGAACATGTCCTTATATAGAAGAAATCATATATCAACACTTGAATGCTCAGGAGAAGGTAACAATAGCTCAAGGTGTTACAGGAATCTTTATTTTGTAGGTTACATGTACCTTAGTGATCAAATAAAAAACCAAGTGATCAACAAAAAGTGATTTTGAAACTGTAAAAACTAGATTCTGACCATTTACGCAGTCACAAACACTCGGTAGCAGTATCTAGTGCTAAGGATCCCTTTCCCTATTCTAGGTGCCCATGTCTAACCCTATCCGTGCATTTCAAAATTTATTGTGAGTAGTGATGACACTCTTCCCTTTCTGTTAATCAATTTTCCCAGTTTAGATCAGTCCCGAATCAAGTGTAAATTAGCTAAGTCTTCTTTTTCTATCTATTTCATAGGGTTTCATACTTACTTTCTTATTTTTCTTGCGTCAATATTGTACTTAACAGATATATATCATAGTTTACATCAATTACTCTACAATAAGGTCTATTAAATCTATTTTTATTAAATTAATTGTTTGTATCTTGTTGCACATGGTCATCTACATACAAGAACTTATCTCCATTTCACTTCCAGTGAACTTATCACCATCTGATCATCTTCTAACAAAGTATGACATTTAGAGGATCTCCACAGTCAAAGTATCACTGCAGTTAGCTACCCTCTTGTATTTTTTACATATTTTCACCTTCCATGCCATATTACAATACATTCAAGATATTACATTCATACTTGCACATTCCAACTGCAAATATGTCCTTGAGGTAATTGCTTTTAGATTTTTTAATAGTGACCAACAATAAACATTTGATGATAAATCTTATGATGGTTACAAGATGAAACTTTTGACTCTGATTGGACACAATATATTTGACAATTATGAATGACACAATGGTTAAAAAAAATTCTACTCCTATTCTAATTTAATGAAATAACATGCTACAAAACAAGAAACTCCAAAAATGGGAGGGTTTAAGGATACCTACAATGTTTGATAGTGATGATGATGAAATACGGGTGCAAAAATCCTTTCCACAATGAGATTGATGACCTGCAGAACACAAATTATAGCTACATAAGATAAGATTAGTAGATTTGTATGATGGGATTCCTGACCAAAGCCGGCCCTGAGAAGTGATAAAATTCCTAGGAAGGATGTCAACCCACTTTTTTTAAAAATTGATCGAAAATAGGGAATAAATAACATGGAGAAGATAACATGAACATAAATGTTTAGAGATAATAAAATACAGGTCAAATAATAGATGCAATGATAAATTAAGACAAAGAGTACAAGCCAAACAGATTTTGACGATGACTAGAGGCAATCAAAAATGACTATGACATAAAATTGAGATCTTGGGATATTTTTAAGGAAAAACACAGAAATTGAATTATCTAGGTGTTGCAGGGACAGAGAGAGAATGATAACAGAAGGTACATAATGTAGGAAAACAAATGACACAGATTAGTTCGATGGTGACCAGTAATAATTGATGGCTATTGAGGCTGACTTAGGCCTTGGTGAGGGTTGATGGGTGCCAAATGAGCTATGTAAAAAAAATAAATCATGTTGATGTGATTGCAGAGATCCAAAATAAAGAATGGATCTGCAAATGGCTAATGAAGAAGTGATGAAAATAAGATAGGTCTTCCAACAATATCCAAGTTTCAAATCTTCCAAAATGGTAGACAAAGGCTCAAAAGTGGTTTCAAGAGGTTGGTGGAAGTTTACAAGAAGGAAAGGAACCTATAAAATTTCATGAGAGGCTAGATCTCTATAGTGTCATCCTCTTGGGAAGGGGGTGATAGTGTATATATAAAGTCATCATTGATTGCGGGGAGCCATTGATCTTGCTTATGTGGATGATGTAGGACTCAAGATATGAGGCCCAATTAGGTGGTGATTAGGGCTAGAAGTTAATTTTTACAAGTTGGAAGAGATATTGAGTTGCATAGGGATGGAAAATAGTGGTTGGATAGGGTGGAAGTGCATTTAATAAAGGCAAGGGTGGTTAGAAATACTAAATGGAGGTTTGTGGTGAGTTTAGAAAGGATAAATGGGAGATTTTGGGATGTAATTAAGCTAATAAATATGTTTAGTGATGAATAATATGATTATTGGTGATAGGTGATAATGGAAGCTATTAATGATGGGATGGGATCAAAGTGATGAGATATATTTAATATAGGAAAATAGAAACTAAGGGAAATAAATTTGATTTAGGAGGAAAATGAGATTTTGAATAGGGGCATGGATGCAAGTGTGCACAATGAAGATAAAGGGGTGAGAAAACATGAAATGGGGGGGGATAGTGAATCAAGTTTTGCTGTATACATTTGCCACTTTTTGTCAATTGGTTTGTGTTAAGAAATCCATGAGAAAAAAATTAGAAGTGATAGAAGATGGTTTAGGTGCTCCCCATCAAACTAGGGATCAATGACACAAAGGAAATCAATTACTAGGTTGAAAGAGATAGATGGAGGAAGGGAGGAAAGGGTGAAAATATGAGAAAATATGCCCCGAGTGGATAGCGATATGACCATTGCAAGAAGGATAGGATAAACTAAAATAAATCTGGTAGTAATCCTAGAAATAAATTAGTAAAGAACATATCATGACCTTAAAGAAAGTAAATTTAATGTCATATGGACCTATGATTCATTAAATATCATAGCCGTATGGAGGAATCTAATGGGAATATGATTGTATGGATGTGTAAGCTGTGAGACCAATGGGTTAAAGGAAGACATCAAAAATATGCACAAAAATGTGAGTTTAGTCACGAAAATGGCCTGACATAATACCGGGAAACAAAGCGGGGAAAAAGAGTATGTGATCTCCTTAAAATATGAGGTGAGAAATTATGTGTCCTGGTGGGAGGGAAAGAAAAAAAGTGGCCATAAAGGTGGAGTTAAGGTGAGATATGGTGCCTGGAGAGGGAACACAAAGATGGCCACAGAGTGGGATTTTGGATATGAGGAAGGATGCCCTCCAAGATATGTAGACAGGAAAAAATAGACAAATAAGCCATGTAAGGAAAGGAACGATGTGTTATATGTGACACATAATTAAAAAGTGGAAGAAAATATAATTTGGATAAGTATATTTGACAAGACAAGATGAAGGATTGAAAAAAGGGTAGGGGTCAAAGACGACTGGTGTGGTCGCCTTCGATTCGGACCGATCGAAGACAATTGAGGGATCACCATCAATTAGGTTAGAGAGATGCATTGATATGGTTGTATAGAGAGAAGGCCCCACACATCACATTTTTTTTAGTGTCACTTCATATCAAGACACACTATCATTAGTTGGTGTTGGGGAACTAGCTGATATGCTTAGTTATGATGGTGATATCATGTTATGAACTACCGGATTCAGGTGGGGAAAGATTCCCATTGGCCTTAGCAATAGTGGTGGTTGATATAGTGGAGCATAGAACAATATTTTCATTCAGGGAAGCCCTCCTGACACATGTCTACCACAATTTGTGGATGTATGTCACAAATAAGAGATATGGTTTAGATGTGGGATTTCTATTGCATTTTTTGGCATATGAGCACATAGTGGTGGTGAGGCCACCAGGTCTTCCATGGGTCACAAATGACCATATAATGATGAAATTTAGATTCATGTAGTGCAAAGTAGATCAAAATCATGGAGATAGGGTGGAGAGGGGGGGAGTGGTATGTAGAGAGACTAGGGAGCTTTGCTATTGATGACATTAGATGGAGGGCATACAGAGGGTACCCCACATGGCTGAGCACAAATATCCATATTATAAGTCTGAGGAGGGTGAGATGGGTATAGGGGAGGAGACCAGACATATTGGAGGTGATACATTTCCCATAGGTGATGAGACAATTCAGATTGGTATGAATTGTTCCTATGGAGCTAATCATATATAGGCGTGATAAGGCAGAGAGAGACTTACCTAGTCCAATGATGGTAGATCCATTGGAGGAGGGGTGGAGCTAGTGGATATAGATGGGGATGATGTAGGGGTTGGAAAGGGGTACATGGCATGGATTTCCCAATAGTGGTTAGTCCGTGGAGTAGAGGAGGAGGACAAAATCCTACCCCAAGAGACAGAGTCTCAGATTTTGAGATCAACACTTAGTGGGTGAACATTGTATATGTATATATTTTTATGTACATAAAGCCTAGTTAAGGCCTATCATTGATGTATGAACATTTTGATGATATGTATATATATGATTTTTTTTGTGTTTCATATGTGTTGTGATATGTGGATGGGTAGATTAGATGTATACATTGATTTTATATTTTGATGTGAAATGGATTATGATTATGTTATGTTGAGTATTTTATGGATGTGAAAATGATTTAATGGATATAAATATTGTGTTGGGCATTGATATGATGTAGTGATGTGTTGATTGGATGAGATGTAAAAAATTATGTGATGGATTTAGTTGTTAGACTAGATGTGAAAATGATGTGATGGTTTAGATGTTAGACTAGCTATGAAAATGATGTGACGGATTTAGATGTTAGACTGTTTATTAAAATGATGTGATGGATTTAGATTAGATATTGTGTTGATTTGGTCTAGGTGTAGATGTGTTAATTGGATTGGATACTAGATGAGATGTTGTTATGAAATATGTTTAGATGGATGAAATAGATATGAGTAGCTTTTTTGATTTGGAATGTATAAATTAAATGTACATATTTGATGTGATGTTTTGATGTGATATGGGATCATGGGTAGAGTAGGTACATGGATCATTGTTAGATTATGTTGATTAGATTGTGAATGTGTATATGGGGATGATGTGATGGAGATAGGTGAAGATTTAGTATACAATTTAGATGCAGATTTCATTTGGATTTAAATATTGTATGTGTTTTGTGAACATATATGTGATATATTAGAACATAGATCAAAATGGAATTCCATGTTCAATGTGGGTAAGTGTGATATGATGGGATAACCAAAATGGTTAGATTGAAAGGTATGAATAGAACACGGCCTTGTTAGGGTGATCCAAATATAGGAATTAAACTTTCATCATGGTAAGGAGTGCACATATGATAGATGATTTGGGATTGGATTAAAGGTAAAACATGATAAGGAATACGAACAAAGAAATTCACTTGCATTAATATGGTAGGTGTTAACATATAACTAACGATAGTTAGTCACACATATGATCATGAGGGGAAGATGGAAGGTGTGCTTATACTTTTTGTAGACACAAAAAGGGGTGTATGTGTAGTTTATAGGGGGAAATGATTTCTCCTTAGATGGTTTTCCTAGGTGTATGCCCTAAATCTTATCATTATTGTGGAAATTGGTCAATACGAGAAGTTTTCTTTTGATGAGAAAGCTGATAAATGTGGAAATATTTCCTATGATGCATGCTTTTGGATTGATGCATTTTTATTTTGATATTTTGAAGGTTGATCAATACAGGAATCCTTTACTTCCATGATATAATAAAGAAATTCACTTGCATTAATATGGTAGGTGTTAACATATAACTAACGATAGTTAGTCACACATATGATCATGAGGGGAAGATGGAAGGTGTGCTTATACTTTTTGTAGACACAAAAAGGGGTGTATGTGTAGTTTATAGGGGGAAATGATTTCTCCTTAGATGGTTTTCCTAGGTGTATGCCCTAAATCTTATCATTATTGTGGAAATTGGTCAATACGAGAAGTTTTCTTTTGATGAGAAAGCTGATAAATGTGGAAATATTTCCTATGATGCATGCTTTTGGATTGATGCATTTTTATTTTGATATTTTGAAGGTTGATCAATACAGGAATCCTTTACTTCCATGATATAATAAAGTAGCCATCCTTCGAGGGAGTGGTTTACAATTATGGATTCTTGATTTGGATTTTTAGATTTTGATTATAGATGGTAGGATAAAATACATGATAGATGTCATTCAAGGGATTGATCTATATTTAATTTATTTGAACAGTTTTCCTTTGAGGGAGCAGTCTATATATTATATAATATAGCTTTGATTTGGTGGTTTTCCTTTAAGGGAACAGTCTATATGAGCATCCTTAATTTTTTTTTATTTTATGGCGGCGCTGAGGATAACCCAGTATACCACTTGGGGAGGGAAAGGAACGTGTTAAATCAATAACTATGGACCGTTATCATGGTTCTGGTAGGTAGATAAGAAGGAGATGAATGTAATGATTATGGGGTTCCCACAAAAAAGTAAGAACTTGATTATAAGGAATATGCTATAAACAGAACCTTGGTGATCATATTCAAGGTCATATATAGGATATTGACAGAAGACCACATGATTCCAAATCATTACGATGGGAAATGGAGAAGGATAATGAGTAAAATGAGACCATTAATGCGACTAATGGCACGTTAGTAGGTTTGTTAACAATAGAAATTCCGCGAGTGCAAGGATTTGAGAGGTTCTTTTTCAAGTTTACCATCAAGGGAGGCTAACCGGTAAGTCCCAAACCCATACTTAAGAGTGATAATGTATGGTACAATCTAGTTTGGAGAAAAGTTACCAAATTGGCTCCTTTTCAAAGTAGTGACATCCTAATTCTCTTTCAAGAAAAGGTCACCAATGTTAAAGTCACATTCTTTGAGATGTTTATTATAAGTGCATATGATATTTAATCATAGATGTGATGATGTTGGAGGGTGATTAAGTGACGTTCATCCAACAGTTCAAGTTGTGTTAGACGCTCTTGGTGATAGTCCTTGTTAGAGATGAATTCAATAAGAGAAACACACAAAGATGGGATTTTGTTGGACCCCTGGAATATTGACCAAGTATGAAGACACGTAGGTGTGCAATGTCCAAGTTATGGAATGGTGTGAAAGGAAAAAGCATGCAAGAGAAGGGTATAAGGAAGCACGTAGCACACGTGACGCATGAAAGGATCGAGACTTAGTCATTTTGGATGTCCGGAGCAGAACACATGAAAAGCATGACCTGGTTGCGTGTGGATAAGATGCCAACTTGGTGACAGGTTGGCCCAGGAAGGAGCGTGCCTGCGATGGAATATTCTAGAAGAACATCATGGAATAAAGTGGAGAGCTTAGGCCTGGAGAAGCATGCTCATATGGAGGACCACATTCAGACATTTGGCACTGTATCTGAGGGCGTTGGAGGGTGAGTTGGCAGTTTAGGAAAGCTATAAATACAAGCGCATGTAGAGACAGAGATATACCTAGAAAGTGAGCGGATCTCTGTAGAAATACTGTGAGGACTCTATCAGTGGATGGTTATAATTGGGAGAGAATGCATTATGCTTAGGGGTTGTAAATTTTATTTTGGGTAGCTTAGTTACATTAAGTCTAGTGCAATGCATGACTGCAATTTGCTTCTCTGCGACCCTTTGTAATGGTTCCATGGAGGTAATAAGGTTTCCTATTATAATAAATACATGAATATAAATGATTCTAATGCATATTTCTCTCTTATGAGTTCTCTTTCCTTCATGCTAAGTATGGTTGCTTGTATGTTTCTTTCTGTCACAATACATGTTATGGATTATGTTAAGCACTCGGTCTGAAATGACTGCAAGGATCTATAGTTTGTTCTAAGCCCTATGGTTCTTGTATGTCCTAAACTCCCTTATGAAATATATTACAAAATTCATAGATGATGTTTCCACTAAACTCACATAAAAGAGAGACTCGGTACCCGCGTATGTCTCGGGTGAGCGCTCAGCTTTCACTGGGTGATAGGCTGGCATGCACGGGGTTCCTTTCTTTTGTGATAGGAGTAAAAATGACTACATCTTGGTTCCATTACCAGGACCTCTTTTCAAAGTTGTAGTAGGATTTAGCATACATCATGATCCGTGTAATGAGTAATGACAGAGCGGTCAACATTGGAAAGTGTTGAATCGTGGTTGAAGAGGACGGAGGATGAATTTTCTCAGAGATTCAATGCTGGACCTAAGTTTAATGCACAAATATGTGTAGAAGAGAATCTCTACCACGATCTGTATGAATTTTTTTCTATTGCTTCCCTATGGAGCTGTATGAATGGCTCTTAGCCTACGTATCTAGATCAAATTGGTGTTATAGATCACATGTGTGGACCTAGGAAGAATACCAAAGGCTAAAATATGCAAATCTAATGTGGACCTGTGCTGTGGATCATTGGTGGCGAGGAGTATTGACTAGCTACACTCTAGAGTATGCCATTTCCACATATTCTTGTTTGGAGATTTCTGAGTTTGAGTTTCTGAGGGAGCCCAGAGGATTGTTTCTATGTAATGTCCCTCAAGCTCTAAAGATCTTGATGATTACCTTGAGTTTGGAGGCTTTCCCAATGGCTGGCTAAACCAGTCTGAGTGTTGGGCGAGGAAGATAGGGTGGAGGAAGATGGCAGATGTTGTGGTGGAGAAAGAAAGAGAGGAGAGACAACTCAAGTATGGTGAAGTGTGTGAAAGGGAGATTGCTAGATGACGTAAGGTTGTAGGTGTGATGGATGTATGGTAGAAGATGTTTCGGGAAGGATTTGAGGTTCACACTGAGGATGTGGAGCCTGAGCAATCTGTGCGAGCCCATCTTGGCAAGCACGTGAGAGAAACCCCTTCGGCTTTTGATGAGAGTTCATCGCGTGTAGAAAGAAGAACCGTTGGCACGCATCTGAACCCACATAGTGATTGGACCCTGGCGCTTGGTTTTCCAGATTAGGGGGATAATATTGCTAATCCAGTTGGCTACATTGGAGGTGTTTGTTATACACCCAAGAGGTATAATTTCTCATTTGGGACTTCTATGGATGTAAACACCAGCCTAGTGTTAGGAATTTTTGGGCAAGGTATAGACACACACGCGTTTAGTCTCTCATCTAGGAGTGGTGCAGGGTATACTATTGGCAGTGGGGCATCGTCGCAGGTCATAGGCACATAGCTCAGTGGAACTGTAGGAACCCTTGACACGACCACTTCAGGACTTGGTGGACCTGGTGGATCTAGTGGTTCAGGAGGAGTAGGAGTTGGTGGGTCTAGTGGATTTGGTTGTTCAGGTCCTGGTGGGCTTGGTGGGTCTGGTGGTTTAGGACTTGGTGCATCAAGTGGTGGAGGGAACACATGTAGAAACTAAGGATCTAGCAGAGGAGGATTTGGACCCCAACCACCTCCACAAGTTTTCTGTGAAATGTCTCTACATTTTCTCGATTATAGAGGAATTGTGGATGTTGCGAAACATATTCACAAGTGTAAACTGCTATGGCACAGGGTGTCATAAGCCAAAAATGAAAGGCTAGTCAGTTTGCAACCACGTTGCAAGGGTGCACGCATAGCTGGTATAGGAAGTATGACCCTCTTCAGATAGTAATGGAATATACTACCTTAAATAATGAATTCTTGGTAGAGTTCCACATTCTTGAGTTTGAGCAGAAGAGCATCAGCGCTTTGAAGGAGCTTTAGAAAAGAATGACATAGAGTGTGCAAGAGTATGATGTGCACTTTAAAACTCTCTTGTCTAAATTATCTTATGATATTCACCCTTCATAGCATGCTTAGTGGTTCTTTGGAGGATTGATCACCCCTTTTAGAAGGGCCTTATCCCATAAAATTTTTACAAACCCGCGTGAGGCATTGTAAGATGCCCTACACACCGAGGCTGTTGGTAGTGTTGATACTAGTGTTAGCCCATTCTTGGAGGCTCAGATTGCTGCTATAGCCAAGCAGTTGGAAAAATTGTCTGCGAACTCAGCCCATGAGACTCATAGTGGTTTGTGGTGCATGGATTGTGAAATAGAGGGGCAGGTTAAGGATAATTTCCCCCGGAGGACAATATGCGTTGTGATGGTAGATTGTGAAATTTTTCATAGGGACCATGATGTAAGTAGATGTCCCTTGCTGCAGTGCGCAATAAAAAAATGTATCTTGTTATTGTAAGATCTGTACTTCTACAACCCATGATACTAAGGACTGTAGGCTCATTGATCAAATCCATGAGGCCATTGATCATGAAGTGTGCCAAACTAGCATTGCCAGTAGTTCCAAGGGTGATGATCACCATTATAAGGAGTGCGCAGATGGATGTGCGCGCGGAAGAGGTTTTTGAGGAGGATTCTGTGGTCATGGTAACCGTGGGGGAGGAAGCAGTGAGTTCCCGCATGGAACCTGTTTCAATTGTGGATCTACATAACATTACAAATGTGAATGCCCAGACTTATTGTAGTGCTCGTGGTGTGGAAAGAAACATAAGTATGAGGAGTGCCTGGAATTTTTTGAGCATATGAATCAACAACAACGGAAGGACAAGGGCATTACAATGGTCAGTATTAAGAAGGTAGACATATAGTGGATGCTTTGGGTAACATGGGATGTAGGTTTGGAGCCTGTTTTGGTAACAACGATGGTAGAAGCCACGCATGCAAGAGAGGTACCAATACTGAAGAGCCTAGTTTCAAGGGAGGAGTTTGTTCATGGAAAGTATCCAGACCCCACGCATCAAAAAGAGATATATCAGGACACCATGGATGTTATTCAGAGCTTACAAGGGGAAATCTAGTGTCTAAAGGAGAAATCTAGGAGGGAGGAATAAGGAAGGAGAATTGAGGTGCAAAAGGATGGCCTGGATGAGGTCAAGGAGGTGTGTAAAATGCTAAGGTAGAAGAATATCATTCCCTTGCTAGGATCATGGTTGAGAGAGAAGGTACCACATGCTGGAGGAGAGCACGAGAGAAAGGTTTGGCATGCAAACCTTCCCCCTCAAAGCCTCGATTATGATAAGGAGATTATGTTGGATGTAGTTGTAGATGGATGTCTCCTTAGTAATGTCCTCATTGACACAGGCACAAAGGTTAATGTTCTAAATTTGGATGCATGGCATCATATGGAAAGACCTGCATTACAACCATCTTTGAATGTGTTGTATATGGTAAACAAGACTAAGGCAATGCCCATTTGTGTCTTAAAGGATCCAGCTATTACTATCCAGGGATCTAAGTTTACTGGGGACTTCGAAGTCTTGGCACTCATCGAGGTGGAAAATTTCCCGGTACTACTTGGGCACCCCTGGTGTTACAAGAATAATGCAGAAGTTTGATTCAACAAATGGTAAATCAGATTTAATAACAAGGAGGAACGGGTCATTATACCCTTGGCTGATGGGAAGTCGACACCCTATATTGAATCGTTGGGGGAAGAAGTTCTAGACAGGATATATGTGCGCTCAATCAGAGACCCTGAGATGATACACCCTACTAATGGGGTTATCCAGTTTGAAGATGCTTAGTCAGTGAGTGATACCACCAGTCTAGTATGTGATAATTGGGTACATGGGACTTATGAAATGATGGGATGGTAGTTGAGAGGGTTGGTGACCAAGGTAGCGAAGGTGCACACGGTTAGGAACCTTAGAGGAAAAGAACTGCCCAAGTATTCAAGAGGAGCCTTCTTTGAGATCTTTTTGCAGGAGGTGGAAGCTCAGTGGAAGGATGAGAAGGAATGAAGGGGGATGTTACGTTACGTCTTGATTGGCACAATAGCATGGTGGTGGGCCACACATTAAGAGAGCCTTTTAGAGTGGCGTGAGGTAAGAATTGGTGTCTTTGTTAGATTTTCTAGGAGCAATGTACCCACCATCATCAAGGAGTACCATGGGAAGGAGCCCGCATCTTTCCATATCCAGGAGTGTGAATGGGTTTAGAGATAAGGCATAAAGCTTTGCCACCATCCCTCTGGGTGCACAAGTTGTATTCTACACTACAGGGTTATGCATGTGCATGGTATATTCATTCGGAGACATGACACCAGACAAGGAATTGACAAGATCTCACAGCTAACCTTATTCAAACCTTTGAGTATCAGAGTACCAAACCATCAATTTATAAGGCCTTGTAGGGTATCAAGTGCCTTACCATGGGGGATAGTGCCAGGATAGAGGATAGGCTATTGGAATTACTAGATGAACCAATATTAGGGGTGTGCTTTGAAGAAGAAGTAGAGGAAATAGAAGAGTTACATCTTGAGCACGCATGTTTGGAAAAAGAAAAGGGAAAGTTGGTGTATGTGATTGATGGAGAGGAATCAGAAACCTTAGATGTTAGCTATTCTGTAGGAACGCACGAAGTAGTGGACAATGCAGATACTCGTGCGCATGCCTACCATGAGCCCTTAAAGATGAAGAAAGTTAACATCGATTTAGGAGAAGAACCTAAGGAAACTATTATTGGAGATTACTGGTCACAGAATGAAGTATCTAAGATCATTGATCTGCTACGTGAATTTGAGGATTTATTCCCACATGGATACCATGAGCTCAAAGGCGTTCACCAATCCTTGGGGGAGATGAAGCTAAAACTAAAGGATGGTGTGGGCCCGGTTAGGAAAATGCCCTACTGGATGAATCCTAATTTTCACGTGAAGGTTAAGGTAGAGATTGATAAAATGATAGCTTCTGGGATCATTGAGGCAGTGGAAGAATTGGAGTGGATAAGTCCGATGGTAATCAGCATCAAGAAGGATGGATGGATTAGGATCTGTGTGGATTATAGGGAAATGAACGTAGTTTGTGTCATTGATCCCTTTCTGACCCCTTCACTGAAGAAATTTTAAAAGGAGTCATTGGGTGCAAAATCTATTCCTTTACGGATGGATTCTCAGGGTACCACCAATCTAGAGTGAAAAAGAGGACCAAGAGAAGACAACTTTCGCCACCAAGTGGGGAATTTTTGCATTTACGGTCATGCCCTTTGGGTTGAAGAATGTGCCTGTTGTTTCTTCACGCATAGTGGTCCAAGCATTCTAGGAATTCATCCATAAGTTTCTTCAGGTCTATTTGGATGATTGGATGGTGTATGGTCTGGTTAAAGACCATTGTGACAATTTAAGGTTAATGTTTGAGAGGTGTAGGCAGTTGAGGATATCCCTCAACATTAAGAAGTGTGTGTTTTCTACACTCTTTGGGACTTTATTGGGGCATATCATATGTAAGGAGGGCTTGCTGGTAGATCCTGCTAAGGTTGTATTTATTGTGGGATTAAGGGAGCCTACTAACTAGAGCGTAGTGTGCGGATTCCTTGGGCATATGGGATATTATAGAAAATTTATTAAGGGATATGCCAAGATCACCGCACCTTTAGATGAGTTTATTAGACATAAAATTTCCTTCCATTAGGGAGAGGTGCATTAGAGGGCGTTTGATACATTAAAATATAGGTTTGTCACCACACCTATATTACGTTTTCCCTCTTGGGACAAGACCTTTCATCCCCATGTAGATGCCTCAGGGACCACCATTGGAGCAGTGCTTACACAGCCATGTGAGGGGATTGTTGATCATCCTCTATGTTTTTTAAGTAGGAAGCTGAAACCAGCAGAGAAGAATTATACCACAACTGAGCATAAGGCATTGTCATGATCTACGCACTTTTCAAGTTTAGACAGTATCTACTAGCAACACCCTTTGTGTTTTACACTGACCACATGGAATTAAAGTATTAGTGAACAAGCTTGTTCTACAAGGGCGCATATGTCGGTGGGTGTTGTTTCAAGAATTTGAATTCACTATTATAGTGAAGCCTGGAAAAAGTAATTATGGGCCTGATCATCTTTCAAGAATTAATTTAGGGGAGGACACGTAGAGTATTGAGGAAACAATGCTAGATGCGCAATTGTTTAGGTTATGGCACACACCCTCAGACTTGGAAGATATTGTAGTATTTTTGAAGGAAGGTGTGGTGCCGAAAGGAATGAAGACTTTAGAGAAAAAGCAGTTGGCCATATGCGCCGCGCCCTACATGTTAATCAGTGGAGACTTATACAAGTTGGGACATGATGAAGTTTTTCACATGTGTGTATTAGAACATGAGCGCCTGACCATCATGGAGGAGGCACACAGAGGAAGTGCAGGTGGAAATTATGGAGGTGATTCCACCACACGTAAGATATTAATGGCAAGTTTGTGGTGGGAAACCCTGTACAAGGATTGTAAAGATTATTGTAAAGCGCGTGACCATTGTCAGTGCATTGACAAACCAAGGAGGAGAGATGAAATTCCTTTGCACCCTATCCCTAGCGCAGAGCCTTTTGAAAAGTGGGAAATAGACTTTGTAGGACCTATTTCACTAGCATCACGTAGGACTAGGTCACATTATGTCATCACTTGCATGCATTATATGACAAGGTGGGAAGAGGTAGCTTTAACTAAAGATTGCACAATAGCCACAATGACAAGGTTCTTGTGGGAGAACATTATCACAAGGTATGGGTGTCCGTTGAGTTTGACTAGCGATAGGGGTACACATTTCTTGAATGAGACTGTGAGGATCCTATTATCAGAGTTCATGGTGGCTCATCACAAGACTATGCCATATCACCCACAAGCAAATGGAACTGTGAAAGCATTCAACAAAATACTGAGTCATACCTTAACCAAAACTTGTGATATCAGAAGACAAGATTGGGTTGACAAAGTATCAACAGTATTGTGGGCTTACAAGACAACGTATAAAAGGATGAACAAAGCCACACCTTTTTAGTTAGTGTTTGGTGTAGAAGTTATTTTTCCAGTTGAATTCATGTTGTCTTCTCTGCAAATAGCACATGTAGGAGGGCTAGTCAATGAACAAGCGCTAGAAGAAAGGATTGAGGAGTTAATGAAGCTGGATGAGAGACGATCACTCGCCAGGTAGAGCCAAACAATAGAAAAATCAAAGCAGAAGGCTTGGCATGATCGCCACATTAGAAACAAGAAGTTTGAGGTTGGGTAGATGGTGTTATTATATGATTCTAAGTTTCTATGCCATCTTGGGAAGTTGAAATTCCATTGGTTGGGTCTTTACACAATCTTGTACATCCTTGATTTGGTCACATGCCAGTTACAAGTGCTGGACGGGACAAAGTTTCCTAGACACTTCAATGGGAGTAGTTTGAAGCCCTACAATAAATAAGTCTTCTTATTGTTTGTAAATAAGGTAGTTTTTCCAGTTAGTTTAGAATTTCCTTTATGCATTTTCCCTTTCTTGTGTTTCCCTTTCACGTTGTTGTTTTGTTTTATGCCTTGGGCACTGGTAACATTATTGCTATTTTGGAGAATTTGTGATTGTGCAGAGGACCATGCATTAGTTTAAGTGTGGGGTGGAGAAATGTGAAGGAGCACATGATTAGAGTGCCGAGGAAGTTGTGTTGAAAAGCCCTGTTGAATGGCTCGGTTGAAAGAGGTGTATGAAGAGAAAATATGGAAGAAGAATGGTTGGTGCTAGGATAAGGCTACTTGTAGATCCCATGTACTAAAGGAGGAGAAAGTGCTTTAAGTAACATGAGGTAGGTGAGAGCAAAAAAAATCAAGACATAAGAAATGCCTTCGGTGCTGGTTACGCATGTGCAAGAGTCTCCTGTCATGTTGGATTTTTTGCATTCCAGAATGTTGGAGGGGCTTTCACAAAGGTTGGGCATGTGATTGAAAGCGCTGAAGATGAACTTTGTTTGAAAAATTCACATTAAATGGAAAAAGTATAGTGGTAGGTGAAGTAGCATTTAATGTTCGAATAGAGAAAAGCTATAAGTAAAGGGTCGAGACATTTTCATTTTCACTTTGTGAAATAAGAGAAAGAAGTGAGTTTTACAAACTAGGGTTTCCACATTTGATCGAGCAAAGAACAATTTGTGAGATTGAAGCATGAGCAACCAGTTTGATTTTACAGACCAGAAGTGGTTACACGAGCGTGAAAAAACAATTTTTAAGGAGGCACCATCTTGTGGAATTTCTATCCCAACTAGGGTTCGACAAACTAGGGCACGGGTTCAAGAGATTTTATATCACAGATTTGAGATCAGAGGCTGGAAGAAGTGGAAGGACAGAGTAACAAGGAGGGAGTGAAGTGATAAAAGGACCTTGACAATGGCACCCAAGAAAGGAAAGGGCAAGGCCAAGGCCAAACAACAAGAACCTGACGTACATACGAATGAAGAATGGTATGTGGAGATGCAATACCTAGATGGGGTAATGATGGGTAAGGAGTGGGAATCCCACCTGAGAAATGTGCTTGTAAGTGATTATAACCACCGAACAAACATGATCAATAAGGAAATGGCACTATAATTAGTGCGCCCCATGAGTAAATGAACACCAGAGGGCTTGCAATATATGATGATGATGTTAAGGTCAAGATGGGGAAGGTAGGGTTGTTGGAACTCTATGAGTTTCCCTATTTTGGAAAGCCAAAGTGCCTGTATCAATGGCTAATGTCGTGGGTACATGAAGATTACTTCCACTTTGCAGGGTGCAAGATGTGCATTACTCCCCGACTCATCTCTCAGTTCACATGCCTCATATGTGAAGGAGATAGCTTGGAGGATGACCTGAGTGACAAGGAGGAAATTTTGGAGACCATAAATGAATATGCTTGCAAGAAGGGGTCAAGGTACTATGACATTTTAGACATCAAGGACCCTGTGATGAAAATGGCCATGCATCTGGTAACAAAGCTGAATGGCCATTAAACATGGACCTAGGTCAATAAGAAGGCACCATATATAACTTGTCTGCTTACATCGTGGAGGATATTATTATTTACGCGAAGGAGGGGGAAATAATCCTCTTCAAAAACACCCTCCTTATCATCATATTTTCAGAGATTGGAGTGCCTGATGCACTAGACAAGTTTGTATGGGAGTGCCCTGCCAAGGATCCTTCACCCATAAAGAGATTTGAGAAGTATGCCTATGACACAATGACAGCATCCCACATGTGCGACTCGAGAAATGGTATACGTGCCTAAGGAACGCGTTCGGGGCAGAGTGGAGAATTCCCAAGCAATTCCTAGCAGCCACTGAAGGGGAAGCCAAATTCTTGGTATATCAACATTTCTGACTGGGTAGGTTCAGGCTAGTAGATGAATCATGGAGCCCTTGGTGCAAGCTTCCCTTCATGTTCACTGCTCAATACTTCCAGGTGGGAGTAAATAGATTTAAGGAATTAAAGAAGATAAAGCTGGAACTAGGTAGTCTGAACTGGGAGCACAGAGAGATGCGAAAAAGGTTGAACTACCCTAGCTGTAAATGCACATACGTGGAAAGGTATGTGTCGCATGAGGTCTAGATGACAAGGTCGATAATGCTACCTATTGTAGGAGGATCCACGGCACGCGTATACCTCTGTATAAGATAAAATTTTGAGAAGGGCGTGTACATGGAGAATGATGTCTCCATACCTAAGGATCCCATGGGTAGGAAGAAGCCCATGCCCAAGAAGAGGGGAAGAGAAGATGAAGAAGCACCAAGTGTGTAAACTACTTAGATAGTGAGCATGCCAACAACAAGCACCAAACCAAGTACTTACACATGGAGAAAGAATTCCCTGGTGAAGGAAAAGACACCAGAAGTGGAGGCACCTAGGCAACCACTCACCAAGGAAAATTCACCTGAGGAAGAGGAAGAGGCCAAATCCCTTGTCAAGGAGCCACCTCTTAGGAAAAAGTAGAGTGTGGAAGAGGAAGCAGACTTGGAGGAGACCGAAAGCTTGGAGAAGTACATGGGTAAAAGAGGAGGTGAGAGTGAAGAAGACGACAACAAAGAGGATGAGCCTGAAAAAGACCAAGAGCCATATGTTTTCAACATGTACAACTCAAGATAAGAGAGCGGGGAAGAGAAGCAGGAGTTTTTATTCACATGGCGCAAGGGCACCCAGGATGAAGAATGTGCCCGGGACATGGAAAGAAATGAGGAGGTTGGTGCGGAAAAGTAGGAAGCTATAAGCTTCACAAAGGAGTAGATCATTGAGGTGGTAGAGAGAGAAGAAAAGGAAATGCTTGAGGCCGTAGTAGATCAAGAGTTTGAGTGCAACGCTGATATATTACTAGAGGAAGGAGAGGAAAACATCAATAAGGAGCATGACAACATGGG
Organism: Taxus chinensis; assembly: GCA_019776745.2. Classification (NCBI taxonomy): domain Eukaryota; kingdom Viridiplantae; phylum Streptophyta; class Pinopsida; order Cupressales; family Taxaceae; genus Taxus; species Taxus chinensis. Next base: position 12,379,202 of record CM034150.1, on the reverse strand, counting down.
AGGAGGTCCCGCTCTAATAGTCAGCTTTCCCAAAGGCACGCGCTTGGGAAGGAGGACCCTCGATATAGAACATAGACAAGTGATGGGCTACATTAAATACTCAAGAAAGGTACTATGCATGTGGTTCCAGATCACGGTACCCATAGAAGGGATTTTAGCCATGGGGTCATTTGAAAAGGAGGGTGCATACCCTAGAATAAAGAAGATGCTCTCTTGGGCGTTTGAGTCCCACATTGATGAGCCAGACTTTGAGGTTTACCAAGGAGTGATCATCATAGTACCAAAATCAAAGGGAACCAATCCCCTGATTAATGCCTAGGAACTCTCAGATGAGCAGGTCTATAACGTGCTCAACAAGGTCATGGTCGAGACAGAGGCTAGGCTCTTTACGCGTAATGACAGAATAAGGGTGTTAGAGGATAAACTAGGGAAGAAAGAAGAGGATCTAGCGGGGAAGGCCAAGAGCTTAAAGTAGGAAGAACTAATCAGCACACAGCTAAGGCATGAGTTAAAGGATGAAAAGAAAAAGGTGTAGGAGGTATACAAGAAGGTGGATTCTATCAAGGGTGTTATCCTTTTAAAGCACCCAGACTTAGTGCCACCTACATAAAAGTACTCATCCCTTCTAGAATGTTTAGAAGATCTAACACATGTCCTCACTATAGAGAGATGACCTTTGGCTCTGGAATCTGTAGAGGAAGTGGCCACGTGCTTAAATGAGGATAGGTTGAAGGTGGTAGCACTTGTTGCGAGTACATCCAGTGCTCGCAGAAGTTAAAGTCATTTCCCAATCTACTGAGGCCACATATGATACTTGCACAGATAGGGATAAGGTAGTAAGCTCCTTGGTTGCCACACTCGAAGCCAAGCTGAAGGATTTCCAAGAGAAGAACAAAGGAAATAGGGTAGAGAGGGACAAGGTTCTTGCCTAAGTGGAAAGAAAATTTGAGGTGATTGAAACATTAAGGAGTTCAATCAAGGCCCGACTGAAAGAACTATATCCTCATATTACTAGGAGGATGGACACGCTTGAAGACCCAGGCAATGAGATGGAGAAGATTGTTGACACCTTGGGCACCTAGGGAATTGGCCTAAGTTTTGACAAGGTGAGAATCCTAATCGGTGACCTATGTCAGAAGGCACAGAGTGAGGTCGACATATGGAACAAGCTGGAGGAAGACTTGCAGAAGGATTTTCCCAGCTTGCTCAGTTGATGCCCCCCCATTCTAAATTCTTCCCTAATTATTTCATTCCTTTATTCTTTTACAAAATTTAAGATTACACCTTGAAGTAGTCTACATCTTGGTTAAGTGGAGTGTTTCCACGGATGGAGAATAGACATAGCGTGGGGTGATGTTGGACCCCTAGAATATTGACCAAGTATGAAGATGCATAGGCATGCAATGTCCCAGTTATGGAATGATGCACAAGGAAAAATTGCACAAGAGAAGGGTCTAAGGAAGCACGTAGCACGCGCGATGTGTGAAAGGATTGGGACTTAGTCATTTTGGACGTCCGGAGTAGAACACATGAAAATCATGACCCGGTTGCGCGTGGATAAGATGTCAGCCTGGCGATAGGTTGACCCAGGAAGGAGGATGCCTGCGATGGAATCCTATAGAAGAACATCATGGAATAAAGTGGAGAGCTCAGGCCTGGAGAAGCATGCTCGTATGGAGGACCACATTCAAACACTTGGCACCGGATCTGAGGGCACTGGAGGGCGAGTTGGAATTCCAGGAAAGCTATAAATACAAGTGCCTGCAGAGATAGAGATATACCTAGAAAGTGAGTGGAGCTCTGTAAATATATTGTGAGGACTCTATCAATGGATGGTTATATTCAGGAAAGAATGCATTAGGCTCAGGGGTTGTAAATTTTCTTTTAGGTAGTTTAGTTACATTAAGTCCAGTGCAATGCATGACTACAGTCTACTTCTCTGCAACCCTTTGTAATGGTTCCATGGAGGTAATAAGGTTTCCTATTATAATAAATACATGAATATCAATGATTGTGATGCATATTTCTCTATTATGAGTTCTCTTTCCTTTCATGCTAAGTATGGTTGCTTGTATGTTTCTTTCTGCCACAATACATGTTATGGATTCTATTAAGCACTTAGTCTAAAATGACTGTAAGGATCTACAGGCTGTTCTAAGCCATATGGTTCTTGTATGTCCTAAAATCCCTTCTGAAATCTCTTACAAAAATCGTAGATGATGTTTCACACTAAACTCACATAAAAGAGAGACTCGGTACCTGTGCGTGCCTCAGGTGAGCACTCAGCTTTCGCTAGGTGATAGGCCGATGCGCATGGGGTTCCTTTATTTTGTGATAGGAGTAAAAATGAATACAGATTTGAATTTCAAGAAGGACGAAGGCTTCAGATCCTTAGAAAAGAGAGAAGGAAGTAACACATGCAAGAGTGTAGATGCTAGTCTGATAATCCCAAAGAATGAAGGGGATATGAAGGTGCCAATCATGACTCTCCTTATCGACAATTTTGGCAAGAATGTTGCGGAGAGTTTTGTTAGTAGCTTCAGCTTGGCCATTAACTTGTGGATAGTATGGAGAAGAGAATCTAAGCTTGATATTGAAGGTTTCACAAAGATTCTTAAGTTATTTGTTTTTTAAGGAATTTTTTTATCTGTGATGATTTTGTGAGGAATGCCGAAGCGATAGATGATGTGTTGATAAATAAAGTTGACAATTTTGTTAGCTTTGGTTAATGTGAGTGGAATGTATTCAACCCATTTAGTGAAATATTCAATAGCAGGGAGGATGGAATGATGACATTAATAATAAGGTGGATTAATGATACTAATGAGGTTGAGTCCCCATTGTGAGAAAGTCCATATATCTTGAGCCGGTTGCAATGCCTAGCTAGGGATATGGGTGAGATTGGAATACTACTTGCACTTGAAGCACTTCTTGGAATATTCAGAGTAGTCTTGGTTAAGGGTGGGCCAATAGTATCCCATCCGAAGAACATGTTTGGTGATGGATAAACCGTTAAATGGTCCACCAAAAATGTCATTATGGAATTCTTGTATGGCTCAAATAGATACATGGGTTTTAAGGCATCATAATAAAATACCATCAAAACTACATTTATAGAGTATACCACCAAGGATAACATAGCAGTTGACATGTTGAAGAAATGATCTCCTACCATTTTTTTATAGATCATAGGGAAATTTGGATTGAGAAATATAATCGAAGAAGTGGGTCTACCAAATATTAGATTGGTTGGTTTAGATGAGATAGATAAAAGGCAGATCATTAGTATGGGATGGATGATCAATGCGATGCACAACAAAAAATATTTTGGATTCTTCTATTGTTAAAGGGATGAGTGAGGAAATGTATGCCATGGTGTTTGTGAAGTGTTTGGATGAAAGAGGAATGGTTTGAATAGTGTATTGAATAAATAATTAGAGGAGAAAATCGATGATGTCCTTGTATTTTTGGAGGAATTTTTTTTTACATTGATAAAATCCCTTAATTTGATTAATGATAAGTTGGGAATCACCATTTATATCAAGGATAAGGACGCCTATCATTATAGTGGTTTGGAGGCCCAAGATAAGGGCCTCATACTCAACCATGTTATTGGTACATTCAAAGTTGAGCTTTTAGGCGATGGGGATGGGATTCCCCAAGGAGGAATAATTATGGCACTTGCACCCCCCCTTTCCAAAACTTATAACCGTCAAAGAAAGATGTAATTTTTAAGGGGAAAATACTCGTGATCTATTGTGTTGATAGATTTGTCAAGAAATTTCTTATGGGGGAGTTTATTATCAGGAAGAGGGGCTTTACGAGTTGATCAGCGATATCCTGGACCTTGATTGATTTTTTAGAGATGAACTCTAGGTCAAATTAAGTCATGAGCATGACCCATTGAGTGATGAAATTGTTGTGATAGTGTTTGGAATGCATGGTTTTAATGGGGTTGAAGCTAGTGATGAAACATGTCTTGTGATTGAGAAGGTAGTGGAAAAGCTTGCTAGTTGTGAAGTACAGAGTGCAACACAACTTTTCGGATTCCACGTAGCAGGTTTTATAGTCATGAAGAGTGCAATTTATATAATAAACAACCTTCTCCCTTCCTTGATCATCGCAGTGTTCCAACATGGCACCTAGAGCATGGTTGGTGGTAGAGATGTAGAGATAGAATGAATCCCCCTCGTATGGAGGCATGAGTAATGGTGGCGATAGAATATATTTCTTAAGTTCATAAAAATATTTTTAACAATTGCTATCCCACTTGAAGTGGGTGTATTTTCAGAGGTCATGATGGAAATTTTGGAAATGATCAAAGAATTGTGAGATGAAGTGGCGTATTGATTGAAGTCATCCTTGGAGACTACAAAATTTCTTTAGATTGATAGGAGGCATCTCAAATATGGCCTTGATCTTGGCAGGGTCCACTTCAATACACCTGATGGAAATGATGAAGCCAAGGATTTTTGTCGTTAGAACTTCAAACAAACACTTGACAGGGTTGAGGTGAAAGAAGTATTGGATAAGGTGTGCATAGAGGATTTTAAGGATGGTAAGATGGTTATGTCGATGCTTGGATTTATCCAAGAGGTCATCGACATAATCCTATATGGTTTTATGGATGAGATCATGGAAGATGTGAGTCAATGCGTGTTGATAGGTTGCATTTTAATTTTCAAACCAAAGGGAATAATGCCATAATAGAAGGTTCCCCAAGGGGTGATGAAGGATGTCTCATGTTGGTGTTCTAGTATGATAAGCATTTAATTGCAACTAGAAAAATCATCCATAAGAGAAAGAATTTTGTGGCTGGATGTTAGGTTGACCAACTGATTGATGTTAGGAAGGAGGAAGTCATCCTACCGAAAAATGAGATTTAAGTCTTGAAAATCTATGCATATGTAAAGATTCCCAGAGACTTTAGCAACAGGTATAATGTTAGAAACCCATTAAGGATAATAAATGGGTTGGATGAAGTTGGCCAAAAGAAGACATTCGAAATATTATTTAACGAGGATGGCTACACAAGGATGCATATGATGTAGCTTCTTCTTAACTGGTTTTCCATTAGGGATGGTGACAATATAATGGTGGTGATACTAGGATCGAGGCCCAACATGTTAATGTACGACCATGTGAAGGCCTGGTTATGCTTGGAGAGGAAAGTAGTGAAGGCTTCTAACTCTTGTGGATCAAGATATTAGTTGATTTTAAGAATGCTAGGCTCTTATGAAGTCCTTTTTTTGATACCGATGGTTGATTTGTTAAGAAGGGTGGATGTTTCATGAGGTAAGGCCTTATGAAGATGATAATATTCCACCCCCGTATCAGAAATGATAGAGTCATCATCGTGACATTGAAGAATGTCTATAGTAGGGTAATCCTCTTCTACCATCTTGGAGAATTTAAGAGGAAATGACCAAGTTTCACCCTCATCTTGATAGGTGGCCAGTCTTAAAGGGATTATAGAGATTAAAAAATGTTATGGGGAAGCTACATGGTTTCATTCATGTCCATGGGTTTGCTGGATGAGGAATGGGATGATAGATCTATGTTTATAGGGGATTTAGAAGAAGTGTGTACAAGACAGTCGGTTGCGTGTTTTTTCAACCCTAGTCCATACTTCTTGTGGGGTTTACGAGAGTGATCAAGTACAAGATCATGTATACCTTGTTCGAAATGTCCCAAACCAAATCCCTTCCATACATGGTGATGGAGATAGGTATAGGAGAAAGACTTATTGTAAAGAAAATCAAATCTATTAATGTATGGCTTGGTATGGGGTCAATTATTGGTATGGGAAGAAGGGTAATCATTGCCATTGTAAACAAGATTGGTTTTCAAGTAAGGTGGGATGAAGGAAATAATATCCCTAACATTAGATTGGTGCATGGGAGATTTTTTCAGGTATAGCATAATGGTTGAGTGTGGGGAGAACATTAAGAGCAATGAGTTGATACTCCTCTAGCGAGAGAGGATGCATCATGGTGTCAAATGATTTGTCATTGGGAAATGTAGATGTAGGTACAGAAAAACTAGTGAAATCTCTAAAAGAAAATTCTTTCTTAGGGATGAGCACATCATTTGGTTTGTAGGTCATATGGCATGCTTTAAAAGGATCAAGATTGGTGGGGAGTGTGTGGATTTTACCCTCATGTTCATACTTAAGCCAATAATGAATAGTGGATAGGACATAGTGCATAGCGCAGATCCATGGGCATCTAAACAAGATTTTGTATTGGAATTCCCCTTCTACGAAGTAAAAGAGTTTATGAAGTATTTTATCACCAACACAAATAGGAAGGATGATTGTTTCTTTGGGCGATAGTAGTTTTGGGAATATTGAGTTGATTAAATTTGTGGGATGAAATAATGTTGATGTTAGGGCCATTATCAATCATGGATCTTATAATGAAGGTGTCATTGATATGAACAATGATAAAGAAGGGTAGGTTATGATATTCAGATAGAAGATTGGGGATCTCATAATCATTGAAGGAAATATTGGCATAAGTTGTAAGAGCTTCAACGAGGGTCATGAAAGGTTGGGTTTTATCGGTTGTGATTGGAATGCATTGTAAATGTTTAATTAGATCTTGTCAATGGTGAAGGGACATTTTTACAGGAGCCTGATGCAATTGCTTCATGATGATTTATCGCAATAGACATTTGAGCTTGTGGAGTGATTAGAATAGATACCTTAGCCTTGGATGAAGAGGGAGATAAAATAGGTTCGTTAGAAGGAGAAGTGATGATAAATCTCAATTTTTGTTGAGTGGATGGTTGAGAGTCATGGGGGTGAGAGCGAGTTGTAACAAAAATGACATTTATGTAAAGATGGGGACCCTCTTTAGAAGGGATATAACTTGGTGGTGGGATTGTGACTTAAGGTGTGGATGGATGGCTAGATTTAAAGGCCTTGGAAGTTGTGGATTTGGTTTGGGGTTTGTTCTTAGGTGTAGATGATAATGTGGATGAAAGAGGGTGGTCTTCTTTGATGAGAAGATTATCCTCTTGTACGAGGTTGTTGATAAGTAGTTAGAGATCCTTGCAGTTCTCTATGTCATGTCTAGGGACAAGATGATAGGAAAAAATGGAATTTTGATCAAACCACATGGGCTTCCAACCACATGAGTCAAAGGAATTGATGGGGTGAAGAGTAATTGTGGATGCTAGGATAAGGTGATGGAGAATTTCAGATTAAGACCCAATAGGGGTTTTGGGGGATGAAGTCTCGTGGATTTTATATTTTGGATTTATTTGATTTAGGAGGGGAAGGTGAAGGAAAAAAAAGGTACCTTATCCTTATGGGATTGTGTAGGGACTTTAGACTTAGATTTAGACTTGGAAATAGGAGTAGATGATTTTGGTTTGGATTTGATGGTGATGGGATACTTAGATGAAGGATACATTCCCAAAATGGATGGTCGAGGTCCTAAGATTGATGCTTAGACATTGGGTTGCTTGGGTTCATGGGACTTCAGAGGGGGAAGCTCTAATTTCTTGTGTGGATGAATAATGAATATTTTGATGGGGAGGCCAAGGATCTTAGATGTATGTTGTGAAGTTTTACCTTTGGCAAGGATAAAAATGATTTCGATAGTGGATCCATCCTTATAAGTGGGATCATATGGTTTAGACATGGGTTTTGTTGTAGATGTGATGGTTGAGGATGGGGATGATTATTTAATAGCATCATTGGTATAATCATAAGGGATTGTGGATTTTGTTGAGTTTGGAATTGTTGATATAGGAGTTGTTGTATTTATTGGAGATAAGGATTGGATTGAGACATTACTTTTGACAAAATCGAGGGGAGATACTATTTGGTGGAGGTTTCGAGAGATGATGTGGATGTGAATGTGGATGTGGATGTAGATGTGGGTGTAGATGTGGGTATATATGTGGATGTAAATATGGGTGTAGATGTGGATGTAGATGTAGGTTTATAATTAGATGTGGGTGTAGATATTGAATCCTAAATTAAAGTGTTGATTGCATGGGCATTAGGTGCTTGATATGTGAGAGGGTTGTATTGCTTGCTCGATGGATGATTCAAGAATGGTTGTTTGAAAACATCCAATAGTTGATTAGGGGGAGCATTTGGATTGTCTAGTTGGAGGTCTATGTGATTAATAAGTTGTTGTACTTGTTAGGATAAATTTTATTATCCTAAATATTAATTATGCATAGTTAGATTATTTAATTAATTTTATTAATTAAATAATAAATGGTTATATTGTTACATGGTTAATCAACCATATTTGTCTGTATGCACATTGTTATATTGTTTTCAACAATATATTTGTTTTTATGTAATTGTTGCTTCCCGGGTGATTTGGAAGCTTGTTTATTCTGGTTTTTGGTTGCACTTGTGCAACTCATTTTCCCAGATGTATTTAGTTGTGCAATATCTATAAATATTGCAGCCCATCCTCTATACTTTTTTACTTGATTGAGATTAATAAAATAACACAGGCTTCCATCCTTGTTTCTTAATCTACATTTGGTACCAGAGCGAAATTCTGGCCCTGTGAAGGAGTGGAAAAAGAATGTAGCAGAGAGAGAGAAGATTGGAGAAGTAGTATACAGCAATAGAGAGCCTGTGTAGCCTCCTACATACATCCCAGCCTCATCTCTGCCTTTCCACATCCCCCAGTTCGTTCTAGGTGAGGGAAATAGTGAAGGATACAAGCTATAAGAATAAAATGAAGCGCAAATACTTTTTCAAAATATCCGTTGGTCTCCATTTCATGTGAATGAATTGGTTCTAGTATGTGATTCTAGATACAAAAAAGAAGGCAGAGAAAAATTTCTTCCCAAATGGATGGGGTCCTACAAAATAGTAGTTGTGCATGAAAAATGGTACATATTGACTGGAGGAATTGGATGGCACTCCCATTAAAAAATGGGGGTCAACCACAACAAGTTAAAGATTTTCCAAGCACCAGAATAGTCTACTCTGAGGATGGAGTAGAAGCTAGGAAGGGGGAAAATGTCGACATTAAAATTTTCCTCCGTAATTTCTATTTTATTATGTATGTATTAGGAATAGGATGTTGTTAAGTATGATTAGTAGTGGTGTCTGATAGAAGATAATGATGCCATCAGTACGGTACCACCAATAAAGTAGAGTACGGTAATAATTAAAGTACAATAGGAATGTTGTGGTAAAAATTAAATATTTGTCGTAAGTGGTCCGGTAATGTTAAAATTTTCAAAGTTGGGGTAAGTAGAGAAGTAGGATCTACATGATTAGGAATTAGAAATATTATATTTGTAATAAGGAAAAAAGAGTGATATCATAACATATTTTGTGTATTTTTATTTGTGGAAAAGTCTAAAAAAGGTGGAACCCATGTGAGATGATAAGGTTTATCGTATCTTAGAAGATAAGCCTACATGTAAAGGCAAGAGTTTAGGCATGGAATATGATTGGCCGGAAGAGATTTCTTATCCTATCTTAGAGATAGGGTGGATAAGCCTGAATTCCTATAAATAAAGAGGCCACCCCCCCTCATTTAGCAGAGAGAGAAGTAGTGAGAAATATTGTATGAGTAAGTGTGTAAAGGAAGCCATCATTTAGAAGGTGTGTTAAAAAATCCATTGTGAAGTTTCTCCCATAGTTATTGTTGGAAGGCAAGTGAAGTCAGTAACACTTGAAGAACCTCATGGGTGAGATTGTAACAATTTCATGTTGATATTATAATTCACACTTATATTTCCAATTTGTCATCATTCCTTCTTATCATAGTCTATGGTATTCTTGTGTTATATTTGTTGTTGTGTTTCCATATTACATCCACCAAACTAAAAGATGTGCATTAGTAAATAATCATAGCACGAGGAGTTCCCGGTGAAGAATTATCATAGTGCTGGATTGGTGATGACATTTTGGTTCTGTTGCCGGGACCATTCCTTGGTGGTGGATTTTCTGGAGAGATATTCCCACTTAGTCAGAAATCATTTGGAGGGTAACCTTGTTTTTACTATGCATAGTAGTTACCATGGTAAAGTCACTTTTTACCATGAATAGTATTTACTGCAGTAAGTCACTTTTTACCGTGAATAGTATTTACTGCAGTAACTTCACTTTTTACCGTGAATAGTGTTTACCACAGTAAAGTCAGTTTTTACCGCAGTAAGTCAAGTTTTACCGTGGTCATTCCTATTTTACTGTAGAAAGGTGTAAATTCACTTTCTATTGTAGTGAGTCCAATTATTTGTGCACACAAGTCTTACTGATTGTACTTGTGAATTGGTATTTCACTGTGGTTACTTTTAAAAATGGGAAAGATTCCTATTTTTTCAGCCTAATCTAATGAAGATGCTTCCTATTTCATTCAAGAGTTTAAACGATCTTGCATTTGTAATGGCATCATAAGAAGGGAACAATGGACTAATTTTTTTTCCTACCTTTTTGGATGGTTCAACCCTTAGGTGGTTTGAAACACTAGGTGATAATGTGAAAAACTCATGGGATTTATTAACTGAAAGTTTTCTTAAAGAATTTGGTGAACAAAAGAAATATGCAGATCTCATGATTGATATCACAAAGCTATCCCAAGGAGAGAGGGAGAAGATAAGGGATTATCATGCTCGTGTTTTAGAGCTAAGGAGGAAGCTCGATGCCTAGATCCGGAAGGAAGGATTAGCGGATGGGTTGATGAATGGCGTGGATAATCTCCTCTGTAAGCACTTCATTCTTGGGATGAAGCCAGAGATCAGACAATAAGTGAATTATGACCACCCAGCTACCATTGAACAAGCAAAGGAGATTGTAAGAAGATAAGAAGAAAGCATGGAAGAGGAGCCCAAAGAAATTGTTGCTAAAGTAGAGCCTACACCAGCACCTTTGGTCCAACATCCACAACCACTCTCGGTGAGCACAAATCTTTCTCCTAGTACATCTACTGAGTATGAATATCTCTTCAGGAAGATGGGCCAGTTAACTATTAATCTTCTTCAAGGAAAAAAATTTAGTTCTCAGGGAGGAGATAGAGGTCCAAAAAGAAATATTTTTGAAGTTGTATGTTATGGTTGTCATAAAAAGGGTCATTATAAGTATAATTGTCCAGATAGAGCTTCTACATCTGGTACAAGAGATAATGATAAAGGAAAAGCACTTGTAAATTATTTTGATATAGTAGATAGGAGCATAAATAATGAAGAAAATGTGTTTGTAATAAAAAGAAAGAAAGAAAAAGATAACCAAGATGGAAATGATCCTAAGAAGATGAAAGGAGAAACTAGTAAGAAACATAGGAGAAGAAAGTTGGGTGTGCAGGATTTTCTAATTTCATAGGGACAAGGACCATACTCCATCTTAGAAGATCTGTCCAAAAGGACTGCAAATATTACATATGGTCAACTCCTGGCTATGTCTTCTGAGAAGAGACGGGAGCTGCGAAGTGGACTCAATGCTCGACGAAGGAAGGAGGTTGAGGTCCTTGTTTTGGAGGCAAAGGCGGATCCCTACGCTCCACAAGCTAAGGTATTATGTAATGGTATTTCAATTCATGATGTCTTAGTTGATGGAGGTGTTGCAGTTAATATAATGACCAAGTATGTAATGAATATGTTGGGTTTAAAAATTGATCGCCCCTCAACACTTATGTTAAGGTCATTAAATAAGGGGAAAACTAAACCAAAAGGTATTGTTTCAAATGTGGCAATATCTTTTTATGGGTGTTGTATGTGTGGTAGACTTTCAGTGATAAAAAATGGTACTATTGCATACCCATTAGGAAGGCCATGGCTAAGGAGATTTCATACAAGAAACTACTGGAATGAAGACTTCATGACACTTGGATGTGGTAGAGAGAGGGTGAAGATAAACATGATCCCTCGGCATCATAAGGTAGAACCTATGGATTCAAGTGATGAAACTGATGATTGGACATCCTCTGATTACTCTAGTACCAGTGAAGTGGACACAAAAGATGAAGAAAGTGAGGTTGATGTTTCGGTCATGGATATCCTTCCAGTCACACCGACTCATGAACCCATAAGATTATCTGAAGAATAAATTTTTGATCGTCCGCAACAAATAAAGATCGGTGATGCTGTGATGGAGAGTGAGAAGGAATCACACCTCCAGCTCTTTTGATTACAAGGAACTCCATCAAGTAAGTTGGGTAGAACATTCTATTGAGCTGGTAGATGGTGCTAGCCCATAAAGCAAATGCCATATAGAATGAATCCTAATTTTTCCAAGACTATAAAAGAAGAAATAGATAAGTTGCTTGATGCAGGATTCATATTTGCTGTGGAGAATTCAGAATGGGTTTCTCCCATTGTGATCTCAATAAAAAAGAATGGGAAACTACGAATTTGTGTTGATTATAGGAAGCTCAACAAGGCAATAAAGAAGGATCATTAACCTCTTCCATTCTCAGATTAGATCTTAGACGAAGTAGGTGGCTAGGAGTGCTATAGTTTTGTTGATGGATATAGCGGATACAACCAAGTTCGTATATCAGAGAAAGATCAGCTGAAGACCACGTGCATCACTCCTTGGGGAACGTTTGCTTATAGAGTTATGCCTTTTGGGTTGTGTAATGCTCCGACAACGTTCCAACGCTTGATGAATAGGGTGTTTGAACCCTACATTGGGAACTTCATCAGAGTATTTCTGGATGATTTTTTCATCTATGGGAGCAAGATGGACCACCTACACTAGATGGTGACATCATTTTAAAGATTAGATGAAGCACAAGCCTCACTAAACCCTAAAAAGTGTGTCTTTGGATGTTCTAAATGTGTTTTGTTAGGGCATGTTGTATCCAGAGATGGTATTGGTACTGATCCTGATAAAGTTTCAAAAATCAAAGAGTTACCATTTCCTATTAATAGAAGTAAGTTGAGATCATTTTTAGGCCATGTGGGTTACTATAGAAGGTTCATCAAGAATTTCTCAAAGATTACACAGCCACTAACCTAGTTCTTGAAGAAGGATGTTACTTATGAACTAGGAAATAAGGCGCATGAAGATTTTGAACAACTGAAGGAAGCTTTGGTGTCTTCACCTATTTTAAAGAATCCATATTGGAGCAAGCCATTCATTGTGTATACTGATGCCTCAGATGCAGCACTAGGAAGTACTCTGAGCCAAAAGGATGAAAATGGGAATGATCATCCAGTTTACTTTGGGAGAAGATAAATGAGAAGTGTTGAGGTAAATTATACTGTAACTGAAAAAGAGGCTCTAGCTATCATTTTTGCTGTAAAGAAGTTTAGAAATTACTTGCTAGGGTAGAAATTTATAGTTGTAACATATCATCAGACTCTAAAATATATTGTAAACAATCCTAACCCATCAAGGAGGATAGCAAGATGGATAATTTTGCTACAATAATTTGAATTTGATATTATAGATAGGCCAGGAAAGAAGCATGTCAATGCAGATGCACTCTCTTGAGCCTATGATGGTTTAGGTTCATCTTGTGATGATGATGATTTCCCAGATGCAACATTGTTATCCCTTGACACAATCCCTAGTGAATACATAGATATTTGGAATTATCTAAATGAATTCAATTTTCCTGATGGTGCCAATGCAAAGACTAAGAGGAAGATTTCTCAAGCCAATCGTCCATATTCTATTCTGCATGGAGTATTATTTCGAATAGGACCTGATGGAAAGTACAAGAGGGCAGTTGGACATGATCAAGGGAATGAGTTGATAGAAGAATTCCACAATGGTACATGTGGAGGACACTTCTCTGAACAACTTACAGCAAGAAGGATCTTGGATGCAGGTTATCACTGGCTCACTCTTTTTAGAGATTGTTATAATTATTGTAAGACATGTGATATTTGTCAAACACATGGTAACCATAAGACTTCATCAGCTCCATTATGCCCTATTATTCCAATTGGTCCCTTTGAAAAGTGGGGAATAGACATTGTAGGTCCACTTCAAACTACCCCACGCAAAAATAAGTATATTGTAGTTGCCACAGATTATTTAACCAAGTGGGTTGAAGCTAGGCCATTGAAAACAGCTTCCAAGGATGAAGTGGCAAGGTTCATATATGAACGCATTGTCACCAGATTTGGTTGCCCATTAAAAATTGTAACATATCAAGGAAGCCACTTCATTAATGAGGTGGTAGAAGCCCTAGTCAACAAGTTTTCTATTAATCACAGGAAGGCAATAACATACAAGCCAAGCACAAATGGATAGGTGGAATGAACAAATTTTGTGTTGTGTCAAATTCTAGCAAAAGTTGCAACCTCGCAGGTACATAAGTGGGATAAAAGGATTCATGCAACATTGTGGGCATATAGGGCAATATCAAAGTCAGCAACATGATACTCCCCATTTCAGTTGGCTTATGGCATTGATCTAGTTCTTCCTGTTGAGTTTGATATTCCCATTATGAGAGTTATGAAAAAGGAAAGGATGGATGAAAGTGATTCAGTAAAAGAAAGGTTGGTGCATCTTTATTTTCTAGAGGAAATGAGGGAAATAATGAAGGATACAAGCTATAAGAAGAAAATGAAGCAGAAGGAATACTTTGATCAAAATATCCATTGGTCTCCATTTCATGTGAATGACTTGGTTCTAGTATATGATTCTAGATACAAAAAAAGAAGGCAGAGAAAATTTCTTCCCAAATGGATGGGGCCCTACAAAATAGCAGTTGTGTATGAAAATGGTACATATCGACTGGAGGAATTAGATGGCACTCCCATTACAAAATGGGTTAACCACAACAAGTTAAAGATTTTCCAAGCACCAGAATAGTCTACTCCGAGGGCTGAGTAGAAGCTAGGAAGGGGGGAAATGTCGACATTAAAATTTTCCTCCGTAATTTCTATTTTATTATGTATGTATTAAGAATAGGATGTTGTTTAAGTATGATTAGTAGTGGCGACTGATAGAAGATAATGGTGCCATTAGTACGGTTCCACCAATAAAGTAGAGTATGGTAATAGTCAAAGTACAATAGGAATGTTGTGGTAAAAAGTAAATATTTGTCGTAAGTGGTCCGGTAATGTTAAAATGTCAAAGTTGGGGTAAGTAGAGAAGTAGGGTCTACATGATTAGGAATTATAAATATTATATTTGTAATAAGGACAAAGAGTGATGTCATAAATATTTTGTGTATTTTATTTGTGGAAAAGTATAAAAAGGTGGAACCCATGTGAGATGATAAGGTTTATCGTATCTTAGAAGATAAACCTACATGTAAAGGCAAGAGTTTAGGCATGGAATATGATTGGCCGGAAGAGATTTCCTATCCTGTCTTAGAGATAGGGTTGATAATCCTAAATTCCTATAAATAAAGAGGCCACCCCCCTCATTTAGCAGAGAGAAGTAGTGAGAAATATTGTATGAGTAAGTGTGTAAAGGAAACCATCATTTAGAATGTGTGTTAAAGAATCCATTGTGAAGTTTCTCCCATAGTTATTGTTGGAAGGAAAGTGAAGTCAGTAACACTTGAAGAACCTCATGGGTGAGATTGTAACAATTTCATGTTGATATTATAATTCACACTTATATTTCCAATTTGTCATCATTCCTTCTTATCATAGTCTATGGTATTCTTGTGTTATGTTTGTTGTTGTGTTTCTAGATTACATCCACCAAACTAAAAGCTATGCATTAGTAAATAATCATAGCACGAGGAGTTCCTGGTGAAGAATTATCATAGTGCTAGATTGGTGATGACAGGATGTCATTAGAAGTGGTTGATTGCTCCATTCTCTTACATTCAGAGTGAGTAATAATGGGCATGAAATAAACAGAAAAAATCCTATATAAAGTATTAATGCAACACGCAAATCAAGAAACATAATTTTGTTTATCTTCAGTTTTATAGAATGTGAAGAGGGAAGAGGATCAAATGGAACCTAGAGAAATGAACACTCTATGGATGGTGTCAAGTGTGTTTAAGGATGGATTCCTCGATATACCTAAAGGTACTTAAGGAATGAATATTTGATGACTATCTGTACATTGCCTGATATAGTGGCCTACCCCTACACTTCACACACCACAATGATAATGGTTTCGGGTGCTTAGCCTATATACCAATAATTAAGAAATTTATTAGATAGCTAGAATGCCATGGAAGATTCCTTCTTAGGTGATGAAATCCCAATAGCTCCACCTAGGTACAAGTTGTTTAGATTTGTAGATTGTGCATGTGGTTTGGTTGTGTGTGAAGAAAATGTGAATAAAAAGTATTACCACCTAAATAAGCTATGTGCTCAAGAAAATATGAAAAATGTTTGTTTTAGATTAAAACCAAAATATGACATTTGATGAAGAAAAACAAGAAAAGGAAGGGAAGAATGATGTAAGAAATGGAAAAAAAATCAAAATAGGAACACCTGGAAACACTTTTCCTTTTTCCAAATTACATACGTGATATTGAGTAAGCAAGTGAAATCCTAAGCACACAAGTGAATAACTCTGACCTATAGAGTTAGTGGAAAGAGGAAAATAAAATATAGAATAATAATTGAAAATGAATGAGGAACTCACCAAAGGAGTAGGTAGGTCCCACCGGGTGTTTCATAATTTTTGATAACTTTTTTGCTCTTGTTCCAAGCTAATGAAATAACATGCTAGAAAACAAGAAACTCCAAAAAATGGGAGGGTTTAAGGTTACCTCCAATGTTTGATAATGATGGTGATGAAATACAAGCATAAAAATCCTTTCTGCATCAAGCTTGATGACCTACACAACAAAAAGGATAACTACACAAGATAAGATTAATATATTTGTATGGTGGGCTACCTGACCAAAGCCTATCCCGAGAAGTGATAAAATTCTTAGGAAGGATGTCATCCCGCTTGTTTAGAAAATTTATTAAAACTAAGGAATAGATAACATGCATAAGATAAATTGAATAGAAATGTTCAAAGATGTGCTAAAATAGAGATCAGATAATAAATGTAATGATAAATTAAGACAAATAATGCAATCCATATAGAGGTCGATGGATAATTAAGGAAGTCGATGATGAATGTGAGAGAAAAGTGAGATCATGGGATATCTGTCAGGTTGAACATAGAGATTGAAGTATCTGGGTGTTGTAGGGACAGAGAGATACTAATAATAGAAGGGACATAATGTAGGAAAATAAGTAAGTTATATTGGGTCGATGGAGACTAAGAAAAATCAATAGTGAATGAGGCTGACTTCAGCCTTGGTGAGGGTTGAAGGGTGTAGAATGAGCTCTAAAATATAGTTAATATGATTGCAGATCTCTAAAATGACGAATGGTTCTATAAATGGTTGATGAAGAAGTGATGAAAATAAGAGAGGTCTTCCAAAAATCTTCAAGCTCCAAATCTTCCAAAATGGTAGAAAAAGGCTCCAAAAATGATTCAAGAGGTTGGTGGTAGCTTACAAGAAGGAAAGGAACCTACAAAAAACTTCTAGAGATTGTATATCAAGAGTTTCATCCTCTTGGGAATGGGGGTGATGATGTTTATATAGGTTCGTCAGTATCTAATAGGGTCGTCTTCGATTACTGGGATCCATTGATCTTACTTATGTGGATGATGCACAACTCGAGAAATGAGGCCCAATTAGGTGGTCATTAGGGATGGAAGTTAATTTTGGTGAGTTGGAAGAGATATTGAGTTACATAGGGATCGGAAATAGTGATTGGATGGGGTGGAAGTGTATTTAATAAAGGTAAGGGTGACCAGAAATATTAAATAGATGTCTGTGGCGAGTCTAGAAAGGATGAATGGGAGAGTTTGGGATGTAATTAAGGTAATAAATATACTTAGGGATGAATAATATGATTACGGGTGATAGGTGATAATGGAAACTATTAATGATGGGATGGGATCAAAGTGATGAGATAAAGTTAAGATAGGGAAATACATTTAATTTAGGAGGGAAATGGGATTTTGAATAGGGGCATGGGTGCGAGTGTGCACAATGAAGATGAAGGGCTGAACGAACTCAAAATGTGGGGGCTCGTGAATCAAATTTTGGTGTCTACACGCAAATATATTTGGACTCTATTGACACTTTTGAAAAATTAAAATGACAATACGAAACATTTAATTTTGACAATGTGACTTGACTATGACTTTTGACATAGACTGACTATTTTAATTTTTCCCTTTTTGACACTTGAATTTGACATACACTTCTCAATTAAAAAAACACGTGCTTATAAACTATATAAAGTAAATCTAGACAAATAAGTAGTAGTTCAAAAATTCATGAGACACAATACAAATAAGCCAGTTATGTGACTAAACACCCACCAAATACATGATTCATATTGTAGACACATCAAACACGTGGATGTAAACTTATGTGACAAAACACGGATCAATTATATTAGGAAAAATAAAGACACATAAGACATGGTACAAAAAATTCACATATATGACCAATCATTGATAAAATACTGGAAACATGTATGGTGAAGAAACACAATATAACTAAAAGGGTGGCATGCACATGAGAACATGTCAACCGCATGAATACACTTCAATCACATAAGGTACATCAATGCACAAAGAATAAAAACCACATACATAGAACACAAAATGAAGAATTCTAGTATGGAAAATAACTATTGAGATAGAGCATGTAATGGGACAAAGGCATGCCCCAATGTTCCCCTATGAAAACATGAGATGCAACCCAAACCTACTTTAAATCCATAATCATGAACACATCAAATATAAGTGTATAATGTGTACTCTAACATATTCATAATGTAATAATTTTTTTTAAAATCACGATCTAAGAAGAAAAATGAAAAGGAATTTCAAAATAAATATGACAAAAACTAAAATAAACCAATCACAATTACTAGAGCTTAGAATTTGCAAAAATGAAAGCGAAGGAAGAGGGTATAAGCATTTAGGCACGATTGGTTCACATGAGAATAAAATTTAAGTGTGCATTTTGAGAGGAAGTTGTGCGTGAGAGTGAACAAATCCATCTATTCTTAGTATTGAGGATTATACATTTAATGTTGTAATTTTGTGAGGAGACATTAGGACATGTTGGCATTAGTGGACTGTAAATATTATATTTTCTTATTCATCAATGCAATGGATGTTTATTCTACATGTTATGCATTATACGAAATTTGATTTGTGGGTTGTGAGGTCTAATATAGTCCTTCATTGCATCTGCTAACCATTATTGCATTAGGATGACATAAAATATAACTAGGACAATTAGATATAGGAAAAAACTACGAAATAAACCCTAGAAAATAATAAGAGAAATAGATTTATGATAAGTAGAATTATTTAACCCTAGATGGGTTTAAGTGAACATGGCTTCTCCAAAATGTAATTGTGAATAGATAGTTTTTTATATTTAACATGCAAATAAATACCTATAACACATAAAATTACATTAATCAAGTCAAAAACAAATATCAATCAATGAATCAAACCCATTGATTATGGTAATCTAGCATAAAAAAAGAAATATTTTTTTGGATTGTCTATAAATCACGAGACATTTTTGGGATTTAATAGCATAAATAATGCTTTGTAGGGTAAACATGCAGATATGGCCCTTTGTAAAAAAAATATGTTGTCTAGAAATTAGATTGTTTGGATAATGAATATGACATTATTGAAAAAAATTGTCTTATTTGAAATTATATAACAATTATATTTTCATGTTTCCATCTTATAAAAACCTCACTTGATTTTCTAAAACTTTACTTTGATCAGTAGGAAATCAATATTTTTCTTAACCCTAACATGGTTGCTAACAACTAGACTTAGAAAAGGGTTTATTTTAGGTTATGTGTTCCACTTATCTCGCTTCTTATCAAATCTATTCTTTTTCAAGATAATATCTAAAACAACACACCTTGTAAAATGTAATTATTTTTTTAACTAGTTAAAATTTTGTGATGCAACATGGCTCTATTGGAATCTTAATGCTTAAATGAATGTTTAACTTCCCTAAATGTTTATAAATGCTCAATGATATCCTTATCCAACATCTTCAACTAATGAAATGATAAAATATATAATAGATTTGATAAAAACCCATCAAATGCACTAAAGTGCCTGTGTATTTATAGATAATTAAAATTCAAATTAGAACCCTATTAACATGCATTTTAACCCCCAAAGTTTATAAATGTGAAAAATATGAGATACAGATCAAACAAGGTGAAGGAGAGAAGGGTTGAGTACCATCTTGTCTAAACCAAACATCTTGTCAAGCATGTGGAGTCCATGTTTTGGACAGAGTGTTACACATGATAAAAATGAGGGAGAGAGATGAAGTGACATCTAAAGTGTAGGAAATCATCAAAATTCATATACTAAATTCTAAAGTGTAGGAAGTGACATCAAAAGTGTAGGAAATCCTAAATTCTACAACTAGAGACTAATAAACAAAACTCATATCTTTATTGAATTTGCATGAATATAACATTAAGGAACAGAGAAATATCTTTTCTAAATCAGACGATGAATGAATTATATGAATAATATGAATCTAACAGCCTCTGTTTCTAGCACTAACCCTTTCTTTTATACTTCTCCTCCTACAGAAAGATGTGAAAAGAAGAATTCAACTAGGAGTTTAACAAACTAAGTAAAATATATTCAGTAGAACAAGTTGAAGATCTTTAATAGAATATCAAAATATTCAATGCATGCTATGGAACTCATAACTAGTGTTCAATTAATCTTTAGTTAATTGACCAGTTCCTTCAATCAAGTAGTACCTCAAACAATCGGTTCAATCCTTCATTAGCTTACAATAGATGATAAGATCAAAGAATGAGTTGTTTCTTAGTTCTACATGTTCCAGTTGTAACTAATCCTTCAACGACATGTACAAAATTCAATGTTGTTTATCATGTCTTCTAAATTATATGCATAATGTGGGCTTCATTACTGTAGGTGATCCCCTTTGGCTGCGGACGAGTTATTGCAGATGGTTCCTTTGCTACATATAAAAATTTGTTTACAAACAAGATTGGCATCACACATATCATTATTCAAACAACTTATTGAAATCATAAGAATAAATGAATAAATAAATACCACTAAATCAAGGTAACTAGAGATAACTATATTAATCAGTAATTATGCCGTAAGTTCAAGGTTGTAATGATAATGCATATCAAAGTGCTGGGAAAATACAGAGACACACTACACTGGCTTAATCAAAATACAAAAATGAGTTTTTTATAAAGGCAATAATCACAACTCGTTAATAATAGAAATATTTGGTCTATTTTTTTTCAAATGGATAAAATTTCCAATGTGTTGTCTATATTTAGTAGCATCTACATAATTTTTGGTATCTTGCATGGTCAATTTCATATTTCTTTCCATGGGTGAGAAGCTTACAATATTCCATTGCAATTTTTATCAGAATGTCACCAATGTACTTTTTTTTAGTGATAAATATGTACTTTATTTTTGAAGCACTTTAATACATAAATAGTAATGAAGATGGTCCAAATATATCATTTCAAATTATTTCATCAACTCTACTTCGATTTTTATAGTATATTTTTCATTATTCCATTTTATGAATAGAACATCCATGTACACTACTAGAAATACAACTATTTTGTCAACAATTTTGACAAAAATAGCTACATATTTAAACTCAAATTGATTGAAATTCATGTTCAAGGGGTCCTCAGTAATATTTTCGTACCAATCAGGTGGCACTTTTTTCAACCCATAAAACATATGTTCTAGTTTTAAAACTTTATACTCTTGGTCATCAAATGCAAAACCTTTATATTGGGTCATGTACCTTATTTCTTGTAGATCACAATTCAAAATATAAATTTTCACTTCTATCTGATGAGCTATCCATCTATTTTGTGTTGCCACAGCCAACTTTTTTTGAATGGTCCTCCACTTCGTTGTTGGTGTGTGTGTTTTAATTTAGTTGATGAATTCATTCTAAGCACAACCTTTTATGAGAAGCGTTACTTTATGTTTTTCAAGAAATCCATTAGCTTTGTATTTTTTTCCGAAGACCCACTTGCAACCAATAGTTTTACAATGGAGTAGATGATCGACTAACTTCCAAGCCCCATTTTCCACTAATGCTTCATACTCATCTCTCATGGATGTTCTCTAGGAACCATCATGTTTATATTATTTGAAATAGGTTGGTTTAGAATCAAATGTAACATTAAGTTTTATTTGAGAATCATTTAAAGTGATATTTTTAATTTCTTCTAGGACTTTTTGTTGTTGTTGTGTGGTTATATGTGCATTTAGTGTGTACATGTTTCCAACTTTGTCAGGACATAGATAATTAAATGATTATATTGCCCATTTAACATCTTCTTTAGTGGTTTTGGTGCCTTAATCTCATGATCTAAATCTTCTTCACTTTATGTTACCTATTATTGTACCACTTGTCCATTTTCTAATGAAGTTTCATTTTCTTCTTTAGGAGATTTTTTGATGGGTTATTGATATTTCCAACCATTTAACAAACAGATTCAATTGTTGGTGTCATTCTCAAACTAGGGCTGTGTCCTAGGTTGTATGCAATGAATTTGTAAGCAACACAATTATTTTGGTGGATATATTTTGGGGGGTTTCAGTTGGTATGTCTCTCTTGTTTCTCTTCTAAAAAACAGAAAGTAAATACAACTTCTAAGCCACTGAAATGAAATACATAATTCAGGAAATACATCTAATCTACTAAAACAATGTTGTTGTAGTAAAAATGCTTTCAAAGGAAATACTTAATTGAATTGAAATGATAGTAAGGAAAGATACTAAATCAAGGAAATATATGTCTATGTTCAAATAACCATTCAAATCAAAGTCCTGGAACTTAAACTTATCAGGAATAACGATCATGCACAAAATATCAATCCTCCAATCTCCTCAGGTGAGTGGGCCCTTGATCTCCTTCAGAATTGAGGTACTTCGACACCAAAAGATACTCAAAATAGCATATATATTATATTGATTCGAGTAAGTTCAAAACATGCTTAATCATCAGACTGTAAATACTGTCAACTGGTATACATCTTTATTAAATGCTATCAAACTACTAACTATGAAACAGTTTCAAGAAGGTGTCTTTATAGAAAAAATTAGTTAGAGATCATGCCACAATGATAGGAAACATATTTAACTACATAACAACCTCATTAAAGCTCAATGACATCCTATAATCTAGCTTTAAAAATGGTCCTTGTTTGTAGGTTGTTATCAAAAAACCCTCTAGAATGGCATGGTGGCGAGAGACTCAATCTTCTTGACTGTTACTTCCTCAAAATGGGCAAAGAATGCACTTTATCAACCTGAACACATCATCACATTACTCAAAAAATTATTCAATTTGAATTCCTATGGTCATTAGTTAACATGAAATAATAATAAGAGAAATGCATCAATCTTACTAAGGATACAAATATCTAGAACATCCCCATATATTAATTAACATATTTAGGAGAAAATAAATAACCATATGAATGATATAATAAGTCAATTTATGCACTCATAATCTCCCTTGCACTTTAAATTTTGCATGTCCTCATGAAAACTCATCTTTTTCCTCCTCTTTTTCCAAGTTATGTCATATCAAACTCCTCAAATTGGTCTGCATATTACTTCCTTGTCCCTTTATACCCCTGATTTTCCAAGATAACATCTATCCATGCTTGGAAAGTTTTGTGAGATTGGGTAGCATTATTTTGTCAAGTAGTCATGGGACTAAGAACAAGGGGAGGTCTCACCTGTATGCCAACCCATTCATTACTATATTCTTTTGTACCTTTCTCTGCCAACTGCCTAATGATTACAACAAGTGCATCTCCCCTCCTCATACTCCAAATGAGATTTTGTGGAGAGATTACTTCCCTTTTTTTCAATAGTAAGCTCAAAGTTTCCCATATTTTTTCATAAGCTTTCAAAGCTTCACCAAAATTCTACTGACAATAAATATCAAAATCCTAAACACATTTGGCTAAAATATTTGAAGTATTATTTTCAATGTCAACTTAGTAATACAGAGACCTGAAATCCTTCTTCATTGAGACATCATTATGGTGGGTAGGCTTGGTATAGAAACTAATAGTTTAGGTGGTTTGATTGAAAAGGTTTGTTTGATCACCCCATACAATATGGTTCCTAATCAATGATTGAAAATATTTTAATTGTAATTCCGCCATAGACAAATTAATAAAGAAATAAGGGACATTGGTAACCAACATGTTATGAAGATAGAATTCACATGGTAAATTCTGAATTTCTGGAGTACTCTTTTGATAAATTTCTAAAAATGTACCATCAGGAGCCTCACAGGGCTCTCCACAACACATCATTTATAATTTCCATGCATAGAACTGTTCTTGAAGAAATAAACTATAAATAGAAGAGGGTTTCCTACAAAATAGAAGTTTTCAAGGTAGAGGAAAATCAAACTCAACAATTGATTCTAATTTCTTTTTAGCATTTGATCTGGACTCAACTTCTTCCTTTAGTTTCTTATTTTATTAGACCAATTCCTTATTCTAAAGAGACAGTTGGTCACAATGATAAGAAAAATCATTCCACGCTTGTAATCCAATATTATTTTTCCTTTTTAAACCATAAAATTTAACTTTCAAGATAGTTATTTCCATAAATTTCTCAACAGTTCGTTGAACAAATTCATTTTTCATAGACAACTAATTATCTTCCATACTTTTTAATTTCTTCTTCAGATAAAAAATTTCATCTCGATAATACGTCAGGACTACATCTTCATGTGATTCTAGGTGACCAACCTCTTTTGTAGCAGCTTTTAGAGCTCCAGTTTGGGTTTCTTGTGCTACAGGTATTTTCAGAGCTACAGACATAGTTTCCGAATCTTCAACAATGTCTGGCATATTAGTGTCAGGGCACTATTCTTCAGGGATAGTTGTCGCAAACTCATCATTCTTTAAATTTTCACTAGGAGAAAATGAAGTACCATCCTCATCAATCTCCTCCAAAATGGGGGTTGAACCCTCAATAAACAATATAGGTTGAGAAAATTTAGGTCTCCTTGAGGTAAACGACCTTCTTGGTCTTAATGACATAGTAGTAGGGGTTGATAGGGTATCCTTTTCCTTGGAAATTTGAGGCAAAAAGGGTTTGTTTTCCTTACTTGTAGATTCTTCCATATATCCATTTGAAGGCTAAGGAGTCGACTCAAGATTAGGACGAACACTGGGAGGTGGTTCCTTTTTTATTTTATTTTGTATCAAACTCTCCCATGTATTCATCTTCTTTATATTGTTCTTAGGCCTACAAAAATCCTAATGTGCACATATTAACTGGATGATGCTTGGGTGCTTCAAGGCATCTTTTCCACCTCCATTCTTGTATTTCTAACCCACTTTTATGACAACATCTGTAAGATATTTTGGAAGATTGACCTTCAGCTCAAGGTTTGTATGACCCTATTTCAAATGAGTAATAATTTTCAATGTGTCACCTCCAAGCACCAATGGTTGGCCATCATAGATAAAATATCCATTATCCCATTACAAATTTCCTTCCAATGACCCAGAAAACTCTCCCACTTAATACCTTTTTGAGTACCATAGCAAGTGATGATTATTTCTAGAAGATTTTCCCCTTCATCATGAAAAAGTGGTATTAAATCCTTAAGTGGGGCATTGATTACAAATTTGAGCCCAAAATATAGGAGGCTGGATATGGTATCAACAATGTGGCTATTTATCTCAATTGTCTTGCCCCCTATTTGAGAGCATGTTACCTCAAAATTTATCAAGAATACATCAACTAGATCTTCATCAAAAACCTCAAATTTTCAAATGAACTCTAACCAAACTGAGTCATGGAATACCTAAGAGATAACAATATTTCGTAGGAGAGGCTTTTGAGACTCTAGTTTTGACTTCTTTTTCTGCCCCATAGCTTAGACAAGTCTGGATGGAATTACAACAAAATCGAGAAGGTTTATGCAAAGAAAACAAAGCAATTGCATGAAACAATGATAGTGGGATTTTGAGATCCTAATAAAATTGAGTCAGCGTAAACACGATGACAAAAAAGTGTGATAGTACTTAATTAGGATGGAAAGGTTCAATTATTCATATGTTTTCCATCTGATCATCATGAATGTAGATGTCACTTGTCCTTCTCAGAATAATGTGACACATGTCATTTATTTGCCCACTATTACTCATTATCTCCCACTTCACATCACGAGATTTAATTTTACATCCGTAATAAATTCATTGGAAATGGAACATTGATTCTTCATATTAAATAAATTCAATTGGGAGTTCTAAAATTTAATATTCGTAGTAAGGAATGAATGCAATTCACCTTGCCAGCTCAGCTCCCCATTGACTGTTAGCGTTCCACATCCTACAATCTAAGAATAATTATGATTAATGCAAATTTTAATAATTTACATCCATAACCTTTATTAAACACACGAAATAAAAAAATACAAACTATTATCTAGGGGGAAGAAGATCAAAACTATGATCTTCTTCCTTTATTTGAATTCAAAACAAACTATTCATGGTAGAAAGAGCTACAGTCTTCCATTGAATCAATTTCTTCACACAACATTATGTCTTCAGTGAAAGTCTCCTTATCTTGGGGTTGTTGATACATCCTTAGTCTATGGACATTCACCAACAAGGTTCTTCTGTCACCATCAATTGAAAACACTCTCACATATCCATTATCATAAACTTTTTCAATTTGATAGGATCCCAACCATCTTTTTCTCAACTTTCCTTTGAATTGTTGATACTTTGAGTCAAACAGTAAGACCCATTCTACTTCATTGAACTTCCTATTTTTTATATGAACATCATGCCAATATTTTCTCTGATGTTGAAGAATTTATGTTTGTTTTTGTGCCTCCATCTTCATTTTGTCAAGTTCATTCAACTATAGAACTCACTCACGTTGAGCTTCATCTAACTCAATTCCAATATTTTGTACGGTTCACCAAGTTTACAACTCAAATTCTACAGGAAGCAGTGGCTTCTTCCTGTATACCAATTCATATAGGAAAAACTAGTGGTGGTTATCTAAGTGGTTTTGTATGTCCAAACTACCTCAGGCAGCCTTGCCACCCACTTCTTCTTATCTTCATTGACAACTTTAGTTAAAATGTTCTCTAGCTCTCTTTTTGTGAATTTGACTTGCCCATTGGATTGGGGGTGGTATGGTGATGATTTTCTATGCGTGATTTGGTATATCTTCAGGAAGGCCTCAATCATGTTAGACACGAATTGAGGGCCTTGATTAGATACAATGGCTCTAGGAGCCCTAAAAACAAGCATGATTTGTTCGTATAAGAAGTTAGCTATAAAATATTTGTTGGCAGATGATAATGCTTGAACCTCACACCATTTTGTAACATAATCAGTGCACACCAATAGGTACTCCTTTCCATAGGATGGGGGATCAAAAGGCCCAATGAAATCAATTCCCCACTTCTCAAATGGTCCTAAGACCAGCTGAGGATTGAGGGGCATTTTAGTAAACAACTTAGGCTTCCCCATTCTCTAACACGCATCACATTTCCATACATACTTCTTGAAAAAAAATTGGAGGGAGGGCCAGTAGTACCCAACTCCAAGGACCTTGTGAACTATCTTCTTTACTGAATAATTTCCTCCTACAGGCCCATTATGAAAATCCCATAGTATGGCATACACCTCATCCTCTCAAACACACATGTAAAGAACAATGTCAGGATAATATTTAAACAATATTCCGTTACAACATTTATATGTAGAAATATTTTTTATTAATCTTCTACGTTCTTTATTATTAAAGTAAACTGGAAACTTACCTATAATGAGGTGGTTGGAAAGATCACAAAACCATGAAGCTT
Organism: Taxus chinensis; assembly: GCA_019776745.2. Classification (NCBI taxonomy): domain Eukaryota; kingdom Viridiplantae; phylum Streptophyta; class Pinopsida; order Cupressales; family Taxaceae; genus Taxus; species Taxus chinensis. The sequence continues at coordinate 12,351,375 of CM034150.1, read as the reverse complement.
GTGCTGATACTGCAAACAAGTGCTCATCTAGAAAGTGACCTTGAATTGCCTCCTCTTCTCTTGAAACATTCAATCTTGAAAGAAAGTTAGTAATAATATTGGCCTTTCCAGGCTTATCAATAATAGTCACATTAAATTCTTGCAAAAGAAGTAACCATAAAATAATTATGCCCCCTACTGTTGGTTTATTCATCAAATATCTTATGGTCGAAAGATCGGTATACACAAAGATTTTATATCCAATAATGTAGTGTTTGAATTTATTCAGAGAGTAAACAACAACTAGAAATTCCTTTTCCGTATTGGTGTAGTTCTTATTTTTGGGGGTCAGATTTTTGCTGATAAAATATACGGTATACATTTGGTCTTCCTCATCCTTCTGTCCAATAAAATCTCCCACTGGTGTGTTAGAAGCATCAGTGTGCATATGAAAAGGTTGCCCCCAATTGGGTCCTCTCAAAATTAGGGCAGTGGTTAATTTTTACTTGATAATTTCAAAATATTTATGACATTGAGGAGTCCATTCAAAAACACAATCCTTAGAAAACATTGAAAACATTGATGCAACTATTTTACTAAAATATTGGATAAATCATCTGTAATTGATTTGTAAACTCTTCAACTTTGGAATTATCCATAGACATACAAATAAAATTTGTTGTTCTACTTTCTATTAGAAAATGACAGAGATATCTAATGGATGAATTATGCTTATGCTTAGAATCCAGAATTACAGGAAAGGAAATAATTTAAGCTCATAAACACCAACAAATTTTATCCTGAAACCTCTAGTGGAGGAAAAACTAGTCAAGAAGGGAAACTGCTCTTTCTTCCCAATTTTATTGGCCAATTCAAAATAACAAGTACAAAATTTACAATAAGTATGAAAGAGAAGTAGATAATATCTCACACTTCCTCCCAAATACTTGCTTGCTCTGTCTCAACACTCCTTTCTTCTACAAATTTTTTTTATAGCACTAAGAACTTCTTTCTCACTTGCTTTCATGCTTTGATGATCCTATTCTCTTCTATAGACATGTATTTATAGCCTCTCCCATGTCCTCCCATGCACTGGAGAATGGGAAAGGTCATGGAGGAGAAGCGACATGAATAAACCATCCAAATTATGGGTTGTTCATTTCATATTTTCTATTTTCTGTCTGAAAGAGTGCCACCCAATGCAGACCGGTGGTCCTAGGACCACCACCCTGGCTAGGCAGAAATTCTATAACTGCCACTCTACACAGAGTGGTGGTTCTATTATTAAAAAGATAGAACCTCAATGTATTATATTTCCTTCTTTGTGCTGGTTGTTTTGATGAAGTAGATTCATTTTGGATCCCTATGGATCACACCTCCACTACTTAGGAGGCTTTTGGTCCCACAAAAGCTTAGTGGGGGAGTAGATGAGGAAATAATTCCCTCACTTGCTCCTTTGAGTACCACCGGGCCTGCCTTGGTGTCTTCCCTTTTAGTCCTATCTTCCAAGACTCCTACAGGCCTCTCCTAGTCTCTCTGACCTTCTGCTATAACACTACATCCTCCTCCAGTTCACCTCATGAGTCCAAGATACAATCCTCAATGGAAGGTAACAACTGTAGTCCTTTATCTTCATCTAACATTGATGGCTCATATAGGTGCAAGTTCTCACAGTTTACTACATAGTACATCCTCATAAATGGCAGAAAGTCAAGTCAAAAATCATTTTCTCTAACCTGCTCCATTATGGTGAAAGTACCATATCGTATTGGCTTGATTTTTTGTGCTTGACCTTGTAATCTCTCCTTGCTCAAGTAAAGCCAAACTCTATCTCCAACATGTAACTTATGTTCTCTCCTATGTTGATCATGCCTAGATTTGTACTTGGCTTGAGATTTCTCTAGTTGTTCTTTGACTTTGAGATGGATTTTCCATATCCTCTCAATGAATTTGTTTACTCTAGTCACCTTTGTGTCTCATGTCTCCTCCTCATACTTCTACCCAACTGCTATGTCCAACGGATTTGGAGATAGATATCCCAAGCATGCTTCAAATGGTGACTTCATAGTGGATGTGTGTACTACTCAGTTATAGGAATGTTGAATGTAGGCTAAGGACTCATCCCAAGTCCTTGGATATTTGCTATTATACCCTCTAATCAGTTGTACCAAAGTCCTGTTTACCACCTTTGTCTATCCATCTGTCTGTGGATGGAAAGTTGTGCTCCTCTGTAACCTGGTATCCATCTTATGCCACAAATTAGTCTAAAAATTCCCCAAGAACCTGGAAACCTTGTCATAAATAATAGACTTTGGAAAACCAAAGTGCACCCATACATTAGCAAAGAAACGATCTGCAACCTTATGTGCTTTTACTGTCTTTTTACATGCCATAAGAATACACATCTTACTGAATATATCAACAACAACATAGAGATAGTCATGGCTATGTTCAGACATAGGTAATCCTCCTACAAAATCCATATAAATATCCTCCCACAGACGAGTAGGTATTGTAAAAGGTATATACAAACCCTCTTTCCTAGTCTTAGGCTTGCTAGTACAATAAAGTTTACATCCATGTATAAATTTTGATACTTCTTCTTGTATATTGGGCCAATACGCATACCTTTGCAAGTGGGCTAGAGTCTTACCAACCCCAAAATGTCCCACTACTTTTGAGGTATGTGCTTCCCTTATCAATAGATTTCTTTCTTATTTTAGCATGCAAAGCTTCCCCCATCGATAGAGCAACCCGTACTTGAGATAACAATCTTCAATCCCTATCCTTTCAGTCCTTTGGGACCACAACTACTGAAATGTCACCCCAAAGTCTTTTTCTTGGGCATATGCCTCTCCGTAAGATTCCTTCATGAAGGGATCGATCTGAGAGATAGTGCCCAAACATGAAAACATCTCCTGTGTGGGTGGCCTAGACAACATGTATGCCACCAAGTTTGTACTACCCTTTTTGTATTTGATCACTAGATGGAACTGCTGAAGGAACCCCATCCATTTGTAGTGCCTTTCTTGCTACAATTTAGACTGTGCTTGCAAATACTAGAGAGGTTTGTGGTCAGTGTGCACAATAGTTTCTTTACCCAATAAATAATGCTTCCATTTTTTAATTGCCTAAACTAGTGCATAAATTTCCTTATCATATATTGAATATCTTTTAACTATTGAAGTGAAAGTTTCAAAATGATAACATACGGGTTTACCTCCTTGAAGTAACACTGCACCCATGGCGTAATCAGTGGCATCTATCTCTACTTCAAAAGGCTGCTACAAATTAGGAAGAGCAAGTACTGGAGCATGAATAATCTTGGATTTTAATAACTTAAAGGATTTTTCTTGTTCCTTACCCCAGTCAAAACCCTTACTCTTTGCTGCCACTGTGTGTAGAGGTGCTGCAATTGCGGAGAATCCTGAGATGAACTTACGAATGTACTGTACTACTCCCACAAAATCCTAGTCTCTGTGGCTCCTATTGGTGTTGGCCAATTAGTGATGGCTTCCAACTTCTTTGGATCCACTCGTAGCACTCCTCCTCCAACCACATGCCCAAGATAGACAAGTGATTGTTTGGAAAACTCAAATTTCTTCATATTACAAAGCAGTTGTTTCTCCCTGAGAAATTGTAAGACTTGTTGTAAATGAGTTAGATTTTCTTCCCATGTGGAACTTAAAATTAGAATATCATCATGATATACAATGACACATGAATCTATGAAATCCTACAATACATCATTCATCAATCTCATAAATGTAGCGGGTGCATTACATAACCCAAAAGGAAGTACTAAACATTCATACAAACCCTTTTTTGTTTTGAAGGAAGTATTCCATATATCCTCCTCCTTCATTCTAACTTGGTGATAACCAGACTACAGATCCAACTTCATGAAGAATTTGGCATGTTGAAGTTGGTCCAAGAGATCATCTATGTGGGGAAGTGGCTATATGTTCTTTATTGTGATCTTATTCAAAGCACGGTAGTTGATGCACATTCTCCAAAAACCATCCTTCCTTGGCACCATCATAATAGGTGAACCACATGGTGAGGTGCTCAGACGTATCACCCCTTGGTCTAGTAGTTCCTGGAGTTGTTTCTTTACTTCAATAATCTCAAGAAAGGATTGCCTATATAACCTGATGTTCGATAGAGGGTACTCTGGAAATAGATAAATCTCATGCTCTACTTCCTGTTTTGGTGGTAACCTAATGGGAGCCTGAAAAACTTCCTGAAAGGACTGAATAATACTATCCAAATCATGATTTCCCTAGTTAGAAATATCTAAAATTTCTACTCCATCTTGTTTATCCTTTAACAAAAGTAAACAAAAATGATTATGATTTTCCTGAATAAGTCATTTTTCTTGGTTAGCACTCACCATAGTAACACATGTCTTACATTGGTGTGCCTGGATGTTGTAGCTAATCCCATCCTTGACCCATCAGTACCGGTTTTCCCTTCTCATAAATATAGCATCCCTTATATACAAGTAAGGACTCCCAAATATAACATACAAATCATTAAGTGGAATAATGTCAACTTCCAAAACATCAATATACTAGGAATTTATCCCAAACTTGACCTTACATCTTCTTGTTACCTAAATTTCAACACCCTTCTTCACCCAACCCAAAGGATAAGGGTGTGGATGCTCATAAGTCTCAAGACCAAGCTTCTTTACAACTGCTTCAGAAATCAAGTTAGATTGAGAACCGGTATCCACCAAAACATTTACCTTAGTTCTCTTGATCTGGATTTTGATCTAGAATAGTCTACTCATGTCATCTTCTTGGCCATCCATGTTGGTGGCTATGCATCCAAGCCTTTCATCTACATCATAGTCATCTTTGATTTCCACCTCCCCTTCTATTCTTACAGTTGTCATGGACTTCTTCGAGTCCTTGGTTCGGTTCTTTGGATGCAACTCCAGATGTAACTTCCAACATGTAGCATCAGTATGACCTTTAATATCATAGTTCTTGCAAAATTATTGGGATCTTTACAAGTATTTAAAGTAGTGGTAGCTTGTTTACCTTTCCCTTTCCACTTACCCTCATTACTTTTTTTTCCCATACTCTTGTTTCTACTGATTTTTCGACTTCTTTGCCCTTGGATCTGCTTCCCCTTACTTCTTTTCATCATCTATGTAGTATGCTTGCACACATGTCTCGTTGAGATCTTTGGGCTTGGTGGAGATGAATTTTCTCTAAAGGTGATTGTTGAGTCCTTCTAAGTACTTAATCAGAATATCCTCATCCTCCAAGTCCATGTTTAGCAACACATGGCCTGCCTCTGAAACTCCATAGTATAGTACTACACACTTTGACCACTTCTTTGTCTAAAATATTGACATTTAATCATTTGGTTAGTCTTGTGGCCATTAGGATCGAAGTTAGCTCTAAGTAATTCTTTAAATTCTTGCTAAGATTTCATAATAGGATGCTTCTTCTTTTCACAAGTGGTTAGATGGGTTTCCCACCAAACCTGAGCGTTTCCCTCTATTTTGAGACATGTAAAGGTGATCCTCTATGCCTCAATGATGTTATGGATGCTAAAGTAGACTTCTAACTATTTTAACCATTTATCAAGCAACTTTGCATCTACTTGTCCTTCAAATCTTTTAATATCAACTTTTGTCTCAAATTTAAAAGGATTATGATCAGATTTTACCTTTTCTCTTATTTTTGAAGTCTCTTCTTCATGATCTTCCCCATAAATATCCTCATGGTAGCTCTTTCCTATTCCAAACTTTTCAGCTAAGCCCCGAACCACTGAGTCCATGGAGTCTTTTTTGACAAAAGTTGTCTTCTGTAAATCAACAAGCTCTTCTTGCCTTTTAAACATCCTATCCATCATGGTCTCTAGAATCTTGATTCTACAGACCAAGTTCTCTTCATCCATTTATTCCCAAATTCTCTATTTCCACTTCTTTGTAGAAATTTCTAGATCGCAAGGTAAAGCCTCTTCACTGTCATAAAAATTCAAGAACAAATACCACAGTCCTAGATACTTGCTAGCTCTGATACCAAAATGATCTGTAAAATCTTCAACTTTACAATTATCCATAGAAACACAAATAAACATTGTTATTCTACTTGCTATTAGAAAATGACAAAGATAGCTAGTGAATGAATTATGCTTATGCTTAGAATCCACAGTTACAGGAAAGGAAAGAATTTAAGCTCATAAACACCAACAAATTTTATCCTGGAAACCTCCAGAGGAGGAAAAACAAGTCGGGAAGGGAAATTTCTCTTTCTTCCCACTTTTATTGGCCAATTCAAACTAACAAGTACAAAATTTACAATAAGTATGAAAGAGAAGTAGATAATTTCTCACACTTCCTCACAAATACTTGCTTGCTCTATCTCAACACAACTTTCTTCTACAAAACACAATTCCAGCACTAAGAACTTCTTGCTCACTTTCTTTCATGCTTTGATGATCCTATTCTCTTCTACAAACATGTTTTTATAGCCTCTCCCATGTCCTCCCATGCACTGGAGAATGGGAAAGGTCATGGAGGAGAAGAGACACGAATCAACCATCCAAATTATGGGATGTTCATTTCATATTTTTTTGTTTTATGTCTTAAATATCTAGGACCTCCACCCAATGCAAACCGGCAATCCCAGGACCGCCGCCCTAGTTGGGTGGTGGTTCTATAACTACCACTCTACACAGAGCAGTGGTTTTGTTACTAAAAAGATAGAACCTCCATGTATCATTTTTCCTTCTTTGTGCTGGCTGTCTTGATGAAGTAGATTCATTTTGGATCCCTATGGATCAATAATAGATAATATGTCCAATGAAACTCTTGATATCAGTTGGATTAGTTTGTGTAGGTAATTTAGTAGTGACTTTTATCTTCTTAGGATCAACATGGATGCCCTTAGTAGAAATATGATGACCCAAGACAATTCCCTGATCAACCATTATCAAACACTTTTCATGACTCAAGGAAATTTGGTGTTGTTCACATCTAGTTAATACCTTTTCAAAATTACTCAAAGATTCTTCAAAATTTGACCCGTGGATGGTAAAATCATCCATATAAACTTCAACACACTCATTGGTGAGGTCTAAAAACTAGCTAAAAATGCTCTCTGAAAGCTTGCATGTACATTAAAAATTCCAAATGGTAGAACTCTATATGCAAATGTACCCTGGGGACAAGTGAAGTTGGTCTTATCTTGATTAGCAAGTGTTATAGTGATTTGGTTGTATCCATTGAAACCATCCAAGAAAGAGAAGTATTTATTTCTTGCCAAATTGTCCAAAACTTGATCAATAAAGGGCAGGGGAAAGTAATTTTCCTTGGTGGATTTATTAATCTCCCTATAATCTATACAAAATATCCACTTACCATTTTTCCTGGGAACTATAACTAGCGGTGATTCCTACTAACTATCATATATTGGATAGATGAATCCTACCCTAAACAATTTTTCTATTTCATTTTTGACAATATATCTAAGTGTTGGATTAATTATTCATTGTGATTTTCTATCTGGTTTAACATCCTCAGTGCAAATATGGTGAGTGCAAATGCTTGGATGAATCCCTTTCATGTCTAATCAACCCCACTCTAGGGGTGTCACTGCAATGTGTATGTGGTGGCTTCCATGTTAGGTCATGTGGAAGTAATCACAAAATGTAGAATAACTTCCTAAGTTAGGTCATCTGGGAGGATAAATGCATTGTGTTCATTTTGACTGGTTGATGTGATTTTGATTATTGGAGAGATTGAACTGTATGTGATTTATTGATAGGTTATTCATAGAGATATTTTATGATTGTTTCCGCCAGGTTAGGTAATTAGGGGAATTGTTAGAAAGTGGTGAGAAATGTCATAAGGGGCATGAGAAAAGTTTTAGATAACTTCAAATTATGAATGTAGCTTGATTATGTAATGGTGTAAGGGGAATTATAGTATGACCCTAATTGTATTTTCCCCCTTTTAGCAAAAGGGGAAGTGATGAGGAGAATGAATGTTGCGCCAAAAGTAAGCACACAATGGTGTAATGGATACAATATGAGAGATATCGCCAAAGTGTGTGTATATTGAGAAGAAAACGATTACAAAGAGGAATATTTTGTGTCTAAGGTGTATGATACGATAGTAGGAGGAATTATGCGGGATAGAAATCAAAGTAAGAAATATCAAGATATGTGAGAAATCAGGCAGTGTGTATTAGTAGAGAAAATGAGTGTAAAGACTAACTATAGTAAAGTGAACAATGAAAAGTTAGTATAAATAGTAATGTGATAAAGTGAATAGGAAAGTCATTTGTCATTTGTGTGAGTGTGATAATGGGCTCTAAGTGTGTGAGGATGTTGCAAGTTAGAGCACCATGATTGAGTCAATTTGAGATGGTACTGACATCCATAGCATTGCGTACAATGGCAGAGTTTGTAAACATGATTGTTTTCAAAAAATGTGCTGATAGTAGTCATCTATTGATGATTTTTTATGAATTTTTTTAAAAAAATTCTCAGTGTTTTAAACCTAGACAAAAGTGGTGAAGGCTCTAATGACCTTTACAACACGAGCACCTAGACATGGGCGTTGGTGTCTTGTTCCTCGGTGCCCCAGTCCTATTAGTAGGCACCCATGTCCAAAGAACATTAGGTTGATTCCAAAGTGTTATAGATGTAACAATGGATGTGTGTTGATGTTGTAGATGTGTATGTTTTTATATATATGGTGTTCTAAGGTGTTTTTTGATGTTATTTTATGTTGCTCAGAGGGATATCCATTCGAAAGAGTTTAGAGGTGTCTGTCATTTGATTAATTTTCTTGGATTAGGGTTTTCAAATAATGAGTGGGATGTTTTGGACCATTCTAGCCTGTGGCACATAGAGAGAATAGGGGATGTTCCCTATAATATGCTAATTCTCAAATATTTGTGTAAGAGATGGTGTGTAGACACTTGTACCTTTTGGTTGCATACAAGTGAAATGAAATTCCAACTATAGGATTCGTATCACATACTGTAATCACCTATCGTTAGTGAGAGTGTACATGTTATGATAGTGGATAATATGCAGAGATAGATGAGGGCCACTACGTGATATTTTTTGGGGACTAGAGTTATTACCAAGGCCCATATTAGCTTGGATGTTATTTTGAGATCAGTGGTTCCGTGATTGTGGAATTTTATTGTCATGGTGATAGCATCATCAATTGCAGTAGAGGGTGGTGGCATAGTCATCTTATATAAGATGCATGATATCTATCGATGGATAGAGGAGGAGAGCACTATGTATGCTTGGGCATAATGTGTATTAGCCCACATTTACAGGGATCTATATAGATTTACATAAGAGGAACATGGTGGTGATATTGGAGATAAAAAATTACTGCATGGATGGGCCTATGAGCATATTTCATTTGTAGAAACCAAATTTGGGTCTTACGATGCCCTGTACCCCGCATATCACCTCGCAACCTAACCATACCTCACCACCTAAAACCTTACACACCTAATGATTTATTAATTACCTTATAATTAATAAATCCACATCTTCAAACCCACCACCTTATCTCGCCACCATCACCATGACCTAGCCCTAACCCTAAACCAACCTAATTAAGACCTATGACTTGGTCCAGACCCACACCCATGACTCATCACCCCTCACCCGCATCAAAACAAACCTAATAATAACTTGACCAAGCCCACAACTGATCCCTCAGGAGAAAAGGAGGGAAAGATGGTTGTTTTACTAAAAATAGCCACTTTGACCTAACCGACATCGGTTCCTACTCGACCGCCGTCGGTTACGTAACCGCCATCGGTTCCCTGTTAATGACCTCCCCCAACTAAAAAGAAAGGATCCGGAATTCATTTTGGGCAAGAAAGAGAAGTGAAACAAGCAGAAAAGGTTACAGAGAAGAGCATCGAGCCGAAGACTGCAACTGGGCAACTGGATCGCTATCACCCTGATTAAAGTGTTGGAAAAGACTGAGGATAGCTTCATCATCTCACTTTCTAATACCGGATCATCCCAACTAAGCCTTACTGTCACCACCACATTCCTTGGACCTGTATCTTCATCAAGAACCAGTAAGTATTATCTTGTAGTTCTTTGTTATCATTTTGCTTTAATTCATATTAAATGGGGAACTGACCACCTTCGAAAGGAAGTCTAATATTTCCTGGGCCTAAGGCAGTTCCCTCACTTGTTGTCTAATTAAAATCTAGTGGTCTTGCGTTCTTATTTATAGGTAGTCCTTCCCAGACAAAAAGGAGTTCTTCACAATCGATTTGATCTCTCTACGGTACGCGCACACCTTCCCAACATTCAACAGGTATTCCTCCTATCCCTAACCCTTATATGTTTCTCAAGAGAATGAAAGGATAGAAGCAACTCTATTCTCAGAACGGAAACATTCTGTGCGGAAACATTTTGGCACGCTCGGTGGGACCCATTTCGGGTTTCTTTTTTTCTTGCTTGCTTTCATATAGGGAGCATACTTGTTGTTTGTTTCTACTAAATATTCAAAAAATATTTTGTCATTTTGGTAAAAGAATTTGTCTTTCTTTGGAATATTTGAACTAGTGAAAGTCATCTTCCTTGCTTCATTGAATATCATTTTCAATTTGGGTTTAAAACACGTGCATCACATTCTTGCTTGCTATTTTTAATTCTAGTGAATGTAGATTAAGTAACAGGTCGTACACGTGGGGGTGATATCCACGGTATTGACGAGAAATTAATCTTACTCTCACTGCACAACACATACCAAATCACATCATAATCAATACAATAGCTCAAACCTCCCCCCTTTCCATGGTATTCCTCCACCCGATTGAGGTAGCCTTATGAGCCACAACAAACTTGACATCTCCCTTAGGTCTTTTGTTTAGGATTGACATCATCTGACGTCTAAGGCATAAGCCCAAAGTGATTAAAACTAATCCTAGGGTTAGTCTATTGGTTTACGTGTGCATCTTGCTTGTTTTTAGTTCTGTTTCTCTGTCATACACTGTTTCAGTGATCACTTCAAGACAGTTTGGTAGGTATATTAAGCATTGTTATTCCCAAAACAACAACTTCTTACATCCTCTATTTGCTTTCATAGTGATCGACACCGGTCCCATACTACCGACATCAGTTAACTGACCGACGCCGGTTACATTTTGACCAACATCGGTTATCTGACCGATATCGGTTACTGTGTTTAACAGTTCTTGACACACCAGCAACCTATCAATTCCAACATTTTGTGGTTGTTTTCATTCTGGATTGATTAAATCCCTACTGTGTCCTCTTTTCCATGGTTGTTATCACCCAGAAACAAGCAGCAGCCATGGTTTCACATGCATGTTCCGTGCCTTTGCCTGAGTCACCCCCTTCGCATCCTATGGGGAATCCTACAGATACCAGCAATTTTCCCAAGATCCCTGTAGGAGATAAGGAATTTACCAAATTTTTGGATGTTAATCCTAGCACCATACAATATTATTTGTCTCATACCCCTGACCGTGCACCCGACAGTCAGCTCCTCGTTGGTATGCCTATTAGTATCGCCACTCACTTAGCCCCTTCCCCACCTAATAACTCCACCTCACCATCTTCATCCTTAGCCCCGTCTCCCAGCTCAGTAGCTTCGGTGGTTCATACTGCACCGATTGGTTTTCCTCTGGTTAATCTGGGACCCACATATCACTACCGTCCACTGCCCCTACCTCATCTGTCTCGCAGGTTGCCTCTTTCATCACTTGCTCTCTGTCACCTATACACACAAGCTTTCCCTCACAAGTTCCGCCCACCTTTTCATTTCCACAAATTCATCCAGTGGCCTCAACCTCTTATATAGGACACCCTTATTCAGCTGTTCCAACACATTCATCACCATTATCTTATCAACATTCAATTCCATCATTGTCTAGTAGCGGCTCTTGGACCAATCCTCCTCTGTTTACAATGACAGCACCATCATCTAACCCAACCAATGATTTAATCAAACAGATGATGGACAAGATGCAAAATCTTGAGGCTTCTATTTCAGGAAGTCGTAACACCCTGACATACGAGCAAGTTTGTCGGGATCCTATTCACCTTTCTGTCCCCCTTCATACATATCCTCCTCAATGGGAATTACCAAAATTTACTCGCTTTAATAGTAAGGAGGACCCTCAACAACACTTGCGATCGTTCAGACATGCCTGCTATCTGATTGCTCATGACGATGCCTTACTACTCCGTACCTTTCCCATGTCCTTATCAAGACCTGCCTTGGAGTGGTACAGTGCTTTAACCCAGCATTCAATCTTCTCCTTTAACCAGTTAGCCCAATCTTTCTTGGATCACTTCTCCACCAATATTGCCAATAAAGTATCCATTACCGACCTCCATGCCATCCGACAATTTGAAGACGGATCTATTGCATATTTCATTAGACGATGGCGGGGCCTCATCAACCAACTTACTTACACCTTACCTCAGGCCGAGCTCATTGAACTCTTTACGCAGGCCTATGCTAAACACATTTCTCCCCACCCTCCAAATTCAAACTTTCTGCACATTTGATGAGGCCTTTACTATGGCTCGGAAACTAGAGATTCGAGCCTTAGAGGAAGAGAAATTGAGGTTACGCAACAAAAGCTCAAATTTCCAGACCCAAGACTCTACCACCAAACCCAACACCACCAATTCTCACACATCGGTTGCTTCAAAATCAAAGGAGGCTATACACGCTGTGATGGTTAAATCTCAAGCAATGTCTAATACCCAACCGAAAGCCACCTATAAGTATAAAGCCGAGCCCATCAACTATACTCCCTTGGGAGAAACTTATGGTGTGATCTTAGACAAATTGCTTAAAGTAGGAGCTATCACCTTGCCTCCTGTTAAACCTCACTCCGGGTTTGATTCCACCCGCGCTATTCCTTCTTGGTATAAAGAAAATGACTTCTGTAACTTCCATCGCGTGAAGGGACACAGTCACGAAAATTGCAAGATGTTGAAAAACATAGTGCAGGAAATGGTTGATGCAGGGGATATAACTCTCGATAATCCTAATGCCCCCACTAATCAAAATTTGAAAATTTTCAACAAACCATTTCCTAAACATGCATCTAATAGTAACACAAATCAAGACACCTCAGCCGAGGAGAAGAGTGTTCATGAAATCCATGCAGTTTTTAACTCCCAACCAAAAGCTTCTATCGAGGAAATTCTGAATCAGGCCTCTTCATTAACGCAGGGATCTGCACCCCCTACACCCTCATCAAGACAAGATGATAACCTTGCCATGCCTTTACCCATAAAGGAATTAACCGCCCAGAGTCCTCTTCTCACGAATGAGTATTCTTACACCACATCCTTGCAAGACTGTGAGCGGATGTTATCTAACTTATCTATTTCCCAAACATCTCCTTCCACCACTCTTGATGCAATAGAAGAAGGCTTGCCACTTTTTCTGTCACCCTTAGAGGAGAAACGCCTCGAGCCTACATCACCAAACTCCTCAATCATAATGGATCCCCTCGAACATGTCCTCCTACCTATTAGTTCTTCATCACCTAAATCTTTCTAGCGACCGGTTGACCTCTTAATACCAATTGATACAGTGCCTCATTTACCCCCTGTGTCACACCCACAGTGGACCGGGATCAACACCCATCTCTCTTCCATAACAAGGTTCTTGTTCACACGTGAAGAGTGTCATCCCTCAAAAGATAGATGAGTCCTATGGGAGCGTTTGAGTACACCATGCTCTACTCAAATGCAGATGACCGGTCCAGACACCTCTACCATATACCCGAGGTGTTTACAAAAGCTCAAAATGCCTATGTCCTCATCTTCACCCCCCTCATCTCTACCGAATACCTCATCCACCTCTATTAACCTAACCAAACCTTCCCCTATGCTTGGGACTTCACCAATACCCAGCCTAACACACCCACCTAAACGGTTAGATTTATCCAAAAATAAAGCCGTCCATCCACCTAGGAGATAGACCCAATCTCCTTAAGTCTAATCTACGCCTCTGTCACAACTAAAACCCTCGCCGTCACACCTACCTTCTATATTGGGACCTCACCCCTCCACCTTGCATCAATACATCATACCTCCTGCGTTTTCTTTAAAACGACCTACACCTTCTGCACCCATACAGAGATCCACGGGTGTATCAACACCGTCACCCCAAGTATCCTATCCACCTACCAACCCTAAACAAACTCCATCATCAAAGGATTTGTTTGTTGTCACTCCTCTTTCCCCATGGTTGTTTCCTGCCACCACGTCATCTGTGGCCTCATCATCTAACCAGCTAAACATGACTTCTGTGCCGAAGAAGCCATGTTTAGTTAAATCCAATTATCAAAACCCCTTGTCTAAACCACCACCCGTACGAACCAACCATACCCAACCATTACCAAAACCCACCCAATCAATAGCCTCATCTTCCTCTGACTTTGACCCGCTCAAAGGATCTTACGCCAAGATCCTTGATATGTTGGTGGAGAATGCAACCATTTCCCTACCCCCACTCAGACCCTATGATCCATCTAAACCTTAACCTATAGGTTATGATGAGTCTAAAATCTGTGCTTACCACCACACACCAAAACATGATGTGGAGGGATGCAAAGCTTTGAAAGCCATCCTTCGTCAGTCACCTATCTCAGATAGAAAGGTTAAGAAAGACAACTTACGAAGGGAGAAACCTTTAGCTTCAATCCCCTCTCCTATACCACCTATCCCCGCCTCACCAAGATCTATCATTATTGTAACCCCACCTCTCGAAGACAATGAATTATCCCTGCCATCTTCCTCCTCTCATGTTCACAAGATCAACATGATTAGTATTGCTACTCGAGGGCAAAAAAACAATGGGAAAGCTAAAGAAAGCACACCTACAACCTCTCTTTCTCCGTCCGCCATCCTGATCGCACCACCACCTAAAGTGGTTATTCGTGGACCTGCCTACCCCATCTCTGATGGAGTTTCCCATCGTACCATGATCAAACAGCTTCACCAATCGCCTGTAAAAATGACACTGTATGATCTCATTCAAACATCTGAATCACATCGACAAGCTTTAATTGAGATCCTTCAAGGGATAGAGGTCTTACCTAACGAAACCTTGCCCGTCGCTTCCATTTTAACACCCAACCACGTCACCTCTCTCACCAAACAACCTACCTCCACAACCACTTCTGTCCCTGTATAGCAAGCCGCTGCTGTCAGTTTTTCTGAAGAAGAAATTGTCATCTTTGGTGCAGAAGATCCTGACCCCACTCTTTTCATCTCGGCTTACGTCTAGGACATCCGAGTACATCGTGTTATGATTGAAGGTGGCGCTAGCCTAAACATCATCTCTTCCAAAACCTTCCAACAAATGAATATCCCTTCTAGCTGCATGTGTGCCAACCCCACCATGTTGCGTTCATTCAATGATGCTATTACTTCTACTTTAGGCACCGTGATCCTTAACATTCGTGTAGGGCCACGTACCTTACCCAAACTCTTCTATGTCCTTGAGGGAGAATTCCAATACAACATGTTGTTAGGCCACCCTTGGATCTGGGCTATGGGATGCATTCCCTCCACCTTACATAGATGCATAAAATTCGAGTATGAGGGGAAGTCATACACCGTAAAAGCTGACGCTCCCCCCTTCAAAACCTGTAATATGTTATATCGCCCTAATGATGTGCTTGTACCAGTCAAGGCACCCATTCATCCAACCCAACCATCTACTTCAACCACACCTCAACCATCCACCTTAGCCACACTCTACACCTTCAACCAATGAACCCACTACCGCGAATACCACTTCCTTCCCCGCGGACAACATCCCAACCTCAGATCCCTTGGTAGATGTTTTTCAATGCCTTACGCTAGGGGAGTATCGCCTATATAACGTTAGCACTTTCCATACCCCACAGGAGTATGGACAGTTACATGCGCATCCTACCTACGACCGTTGTGTGGGGGAGGTGATCTCCTACGGACTGCCTAATTGCCACACCAACCTAACGTATGGGGGTGTTGACGCATCCTCCGTTACCCCTGAACCTCCCCTTGGTGTGGTTCCCTTCCAATCCGATTTTCAATATCTAACAAATCGTCATTTTTCCCTCACCTTCTTGACACGCTGTGCTTGGAAAGGTTTTGATTTCGGTATTTATGAACAAGGCTGACATACAATCATTCCCGTGACTACACGCAAACACAAAGATCGTAGTGGTCTTGGATTTTCTAAAACACTTACACCAAAGAAACCTTGTGTCACTTGTATCTAGGAAGACAACGACATTACCTCTTGTGAACCATCATCGCCTATTTTTCCATCTTCACCCACAGAGTTGATAGACCCGGAATCTATCCCTCCTAACTTTTTTTTTTGTAAATGCTATCTTCCTGGGTCCTCTCACTTATCAACGTGATAATGAAGACCCATCTTCTCTTCCCCTTCTGTATCCAGACATGATCGAAGAAGACTCACCTTCAATTAATGTTGTTGAGTGCCAGGATGACGACTCCATCCTCACTTACCTTAGTGCGCGATGACTCTTATATTCACCGTGCCTTACCATCTGAAACTCAAACCATGTTGAATGAATCGACTATAGAAATCAACATCCACATGGAGGATGATCCTCACATTGTAAATATCAGACAATCTCTTGACGCATTAGAACAAACTACCTTCACTACCTTCCTCTGTGCCCACAACCAAGCTTTCACTTGGTCCTACGCTGACATCCCAAGAATCGATCCTTACATTGTTGTCCATAACATTACTCTAAAACCCGACTCCAAACCAGTTAAACAAAAATTGAGAAAAATGCATCCACGAATTGCCCTCTTGGTCAAAGAAGAGCTTCAATGACTCCTTTCTGTTTCCTTCATCTTACCTATTGACTATCCTCAATGGATTTCTAACATCGTACCTGTCACTAAAGCGACAGGGGGACTTCGGATATGTACAGATTTCTGGGACCTTAACCTCGCTTGCCCAAAGGATGACTTCCCCCTACCTAGTATTGATCAACTTGTTGATCTCACTGCAGGCCATGAGATGCTTTCTCTCATGGATGGCTTCTCGGGATATCAATCAAATTTTGGTAGCCCCGGCCGATCAACATAAAACCTTCATTACTCCTTAGGGAACCTTTTGCTATTGTGTCATGCCATTTGGCCTTAAGAATGCTGGTGCGACCTATCAGCAGGCTATGACTTACATTTTTCATGACATTATGCACACTATCCTTGAGGATTATGTCGATGATCTTCTTGGCAAATCTAAACATCGCAGTGAACATCTCGATGTTTTAACCATTATTTTTGATCACCTGTTACAATACTGTGTTCGTCTTCAACCAAAGAAATGTGTCTTTGGTGTCCTTTCGGGAAAACTCCTTGGTTTTATCGTCTCTTTACATGGCATTGAGGTTGATCCAGCAAAAGTCAAAGCTATCCTAGAAATGCCCCCACCCACTAACCTCAAACAATTGCGTAGTTTACAGGGAAAACTCCAATCTATCTGGCATTTCATTTCACAACTTTCAGACCGATGTCAACCTTTCCATCATCTCCTTAAAAAAGACATTGTCTTTCAATGGAGCGAGGAATGCCACCAAGCCTTTGAGGCTCTTAAAGCTTATCTCTTGTAGCCACCCGTGCTTATCCCACCTCAGGACGATCGCCCTTTCTACCTTTACCTTTCTGCCACCGACCATGCTGTAGGATCCATGCTCGCACATCATGACTCTGAGCATCGAGAACAAGCAGTTTATTACATAAGCCGTACTCTTGTGGATTACGAGACTAGGTATACACACATAGAAAAGTTGTGCCTAGCCCTATCATTTGTGGCCACCAAACTCCGACATTACCTCCTGAATCACAAAACTTTTGTCATCACCAACGCTGACCCCATACATTATATGTACACCAAACCTCATCTAAACCAACGCATCACCCGATGGCTTATGCTACTCGCCAACCTCGACCTTGAGTTTGTACACCAAAAATCAGTCAAAGGACAAACTATCGTAGACCAACTCGCGGAAGCCCCTTTACCTGGGGAACAATTTACCAATTTTACTTTCCCTGATGAGCTCATCGCAACTCTTTCACTCAGTGATGTGTCGTATCCAATGACCCTCTTCTTCGATGGATCTAAATGCCAGCACAGTGGAGGGGCAGGCGTTGTTCTCATTCCTCTTGAAGGTGAACCTATGCCTCTTTCATTCAGGCTCAATTTCCCCTTCACTAATAACACGGTGGAATACGAGGCCCTTAATTTGGGTCTCCATGTTGCGTTACACTTAGGTGTGAAGTCTATTAATATTTTTGGTGACTCTCAATTGGTAGTAAATCAAGTTACTGGCATCTACCAATGTAAAAATGAGGAACTTCAAAAGTACAAACATTACGTGGATTCACTTTTGACCTTATTTTCTCATTATTCTATCCAAACCATTCCCCACTCAACTAATAAATTTGTAGATACTATGGCTTGCTTGGCCTCACAAATTCCGGCCTCACCAACTGACTCAGACATATTTGTCTTGGTCCAACAACTCTTTGCCCCATCTTACTTAGTTCTGGATGTTTGTATGGTACATAATGTATCTACTGATTCGCAGGATACCTGGTATCACCAGTTTCACGACTACCTTACAACCTTTGTTCTACCACCTAACCTTACTAGTAATGGCAAACGTGCTTTTCTTAAAAGTGTTTCTCATTATGTCATCATGGGGGGACTCCTCTATAAACGTGGCTTCGATGGTATCCTCCTTCGCTGTCTAACCGGTGCTGAAGTCGCTCATACCACCCAACAAATCCACGACGGACTTTGTGGCGGGCACTTTAGTGGCCTCGCCATGGCCAAGTGGATCCTTCACCTAGGATATTATTGGCCTACTCTCAATAAATACTGCTGCGAATATGTTAAGCGTTGTGTTATGTGTCAACAACATGCCAACCTTCAACATACTCCTAGCCACCCGTTACAGGTCGCACGAGATCTTTGGCCTTTCTCACAATGGGGTTTAGACCTTATTGGTGAGATTCACCCACCTTCTTCGCAACATCACCATTGGATAATCATAGCAACCGAATATTACACTAAATGGGTGGAGGCCATTCCACTCATTTCAACCAAAAAAGAAAAAATCGTAGAGTTCATCAACCATCACATTATCTGTCATTTTGGTGTTCCTCATCGCCTGATAACAGATAATGGAAAATATTTCAAAAATAAGTTGTTACAAGACCTTTGTGACAACTTTGGTATCAAACTTAGCTTCTCATCACCTTACTATCCACAAGCAAATGGTCAAGCTGAATCTTCTAACAAAACCCTAACCAAAATTCTCATGAAAGTCGTTAACGATTCTGGAAACAATTGGCCTGATCACATCCCCTTTGCCCTTTGGGCTTATCATACCAGCATTCGTACCTCCACTAATGCCACACCATTCTCTTTGGTATATGGTACCGAGGCTGTCTTGCCTCTCGAAATACAAATCCCCTCCCTAAGAATATCTCTCCAGGATATTCTCACCAATGATGATTTCCGCCAAGAGCGGTTAGCCCAATTAGAGCTTCTTGACGAGCGTCGTCTTACAACTCTTGACCACCTCCAAATCTATCAAAAGCACATCAAGCATGCTTATGATAAGTGAATTCATGAGCGTACCTTTCAGATTGGTGATCTTGTCCTCAAAGAGAATCAACATGTGACCAAACTAGAAAAGAGCAAACGTGGAAAATTTGCTCCTAATTGGATTGGGCCTTACATTATCACTCACACTTACGGATCAGGCACTTACTGTTTAGCTTTGCTTAATGGTAAACCTGAGCCTGAACCCCTTAATGCCTTGCATCTCTGACCATTCTATTGTTGAATTTAGTGTTACATCACTTCTTATCTACCTTGCGCTCGTCCCTTGAGCTCATTTACCACCTCATACAGTTTGTTTCGTGCATCTCAAAGTAGAATCAACCTCACGTAGTTTGATCATCACCTCCTCTTAAAGATGCCTTCTCCTTTTTAGTCTGGTCCATGACTTAAAAGTATCAAAATAACAAGTTCTCAATTATACAATTCTGGGATATTCTTGAGTCAAACTTCCTGCAAAACTAGATGCTTCATGTCAAACAGACATCTAGACCTCTAAGCTATAAACTAGACTGTTCCCTCGAAGGACAGCTATGTGCAAAGCTGCATCTGCTCTTATAAACTAGATTGTTCCCTCGAAGGACAGCTATGTGCAAAGCCGCATCTGCTACTATAAGTAGACTGCTCGCTCGAAGGACAGCTATACAAAGTTAGCCTCTATCAGAAGCTTCTCGCATTGATCAACTTCGTGAAGACCTCAAGAACAACAAAATGCATATCCCATATAGACTTCCTGCATCGATCAGTCTATATCCAGAAAAATAAAAGCAATATTCAAAAGCACTTTTGAGTCATGGACTTTTCTATTCAGGTTTGGTTCTCTTTCATTAGAATAAACACCTTATAACAAGTTCTCTGCGCCCCAGCTATACCATCCACCTCACCTCACCATTCTTCAAAACAACAAAAATCAAGGGACGTGACGTATATCCGATATATTGTGATTATACAACTCTTTTCATCTATCGACTTCGCGCCTATGCAAGGTACCTAGGAATTCAAGCTCATCCTACGATAATACGTGGTTTGTTTTTCTCTTTTCAACTATGGGACATTTTTTCCCCTTTTACCTAAATCTGGGATTATATGTTGACCTTAATCAGGACACAGTTCCCTTATGCTTGGGTAAGCTAACCCTCGCTTCACCTATACCTTACCAACTCCAACAACATTACCCTACCAACATCAAACTTTTACTAACCAACAAATTGCCTAAACACAACCAAATTGCCTAAATTCTTCTCTCCCTGGTCCTAAGGGAGAACTACATCGGTCTGATGCCCCTCCTTGCTTTGTGCAATGGGCTATGTAGGTAGCACTTAGGATACATGGGGTCTCCCAAGGTTAGCTCGACCATCCCCTACCATAACCTATCATGTGTTGTGTTTTTTTCTTAAAAATATAAATGATTTCGCATATTTATATTGATAACACTTACCTTGGTATTTTATCAATTCAAAACATTCAAAACACAAAAATTCTTATTATTATTGTAAACTCAAATCAACATACATATTCAGTTTTATTTAGATGTTAAACAAATACATCTTCTCTATCATCGACGTGCAGGTCGGCATCCTTATTTATTCTTCTACCCCTATGAATTTCACTTAGACCCTTGTGCCTCATCCCGAACCGGGTGGTGATCGTGATCGTCGACGCCACT
This sequence comes from Taxus chinensis, assembly GCA_019776745.2. NCBI lineage: Eukaryota > Viridiplantae > Streptophyta > Pinopsida > Cupressales > Taxaceae > Taxus > Taxus chinensis. The sequence goes on along the minus strand of CM034150.1, from coordinate 12,330,058 downwards.
CACCTGGTCTCTCCATCCTCAAAGGTGCCACTGCTATTGGTTCCTCCCGCCCTTATCCACCAATCTCCATTTTTTCACCACCTCACCTACCCCCAGCTTTGCTAAATAGCCTTATTTTGAATTCATCAGCCCAACCCAAGGCCACAACCAACCAATCAGCCCAACCCAAGGCCACACCCAACCAATCGGCCCGACCCAAGGCCGCAACCAACCAATCGGCCCGACCTAAGGCCGCAACCACCCAATCAGCCCGACCCAAGGCCACAACCCACTAATCGGCCTGACCCAAGGCCGCAACTAACCAATCGGCCTGACCCAAGGCCACCACCCACCAATCGGCCTGACCTAAGGCCGCAACCCACCAATCAGCCCGACCCAAGGCCGCAACCAACCAATCGGCCTGACCCAAGGCCACCACCCACCAATCGGCCCGACCCAAGGCCACAACCCACCAATTGGCCCAACCCAAGGCCACAACCAACCAATTGGCTTGACCCAAGCCCACACCAATTAATTACCTCGACCAAGACCCACAATTTACAATTCTATCATGTAGCTGTTTGTTCCATCGAGCTCACCTGTTCGTGTTTTAGCATAACTAGGATACTTGAATTGATCAGCTGACCAGCATTGCCTAGACCAAGACCATGTCGTTTATCTCAACCAAACCAACCATTTGGTACTCGCCGAACATGCCTAAACGTTCCGGTACCTTACCCGTTATATCCCCTCGAGCTACTTCCTATGCCTTGGATACCAGGATTATATCACCCTTGTTTGGATAAACTATCGACCTTTGCCTATGAATTATTTGTTTTCTCTTCACATCGTGTACCCTGGTCGCACTACTGCATTTCAACATACGTCTGCTTCCTTGAACTTACCCCACCATCTTACCATCATTTCAACACCATTCACCCTTTATCAACCCTATCCCTGATTTCACGTCACCTCAATCTGTGATAGATTTGAGGGGGATTACCTATACCCTTAACTGGGGAAACCACTTTTTATTTTTTTAGTGCAGCTTTACACGACAAGCTACATGACAACAAGGGGCAAATGTAGACACCAAATTTGGGTCTTACAACGCCCTGTACCCCGCATATCACCTCGCAACCTAACCATACCTCACCACCTAAAACCTTACACACCTAATGATTTATTAATTACCTTATAATTAATAAATCCACATCTTTAAACCCACCACCTCATCTCGCCACCTCACCATGACCTAGCCCTAACCCTAAACCAACCTAATTAAGACCTATGACTTGATACAGACCCACACCCATGACTCATTTCCCCTCACCCGCATCAAAACAAACCTAATAATAACTTGACCAAGCCCACAACTGATCCCTCGGGAGAAAAGGAGGGAAAGATGGCTGTTTTACTAAAAATAGCCACTTTGACCTAACCGACATCGATTCCTACTCGACCGCCATCGGTTACATAACCACCATCGGTTCCCTGTTAATGACCTCCCCTAACCAAAAAAGAAAGGATCCAGAATTCATTAGGGTAGGAAAGAGAAGTGAAACAAGTAGAAAAGGTTGCAAAGAAGGGCATCGAGCCGAAGACTGCAACTGAGCAACTGGATCACTATCACCCTCATTCAGCCATTAGAAAAGATTGAAGATAGCTTCATCAACTCACTTTCTAATACTGGATCATCCCGACTAAGCCTTACTGTCACCACCACATTCCTTGGATCTGTATCTTCATCAGGAACCAGTAAGTATTATCTTGTGGTTCTTTGTTATCATTTTGCTTTAATTCATATTAAATGGGGAACTGACCACCTTCGAAAGGAAGTCTAATATTTCCTGGGCCTAAGGCAGTTCCCTCACTTGTTGTCTAATTAAAATCTAGTGGTCTTGCGTTCTTATTTACAGGTAGTCCTTCCCAGACAAAAATAAGTTCTTCACAATCAATCTGATCTCTCTACGGTACGTGCACACCTTCCCAACATTCAACAGGTATTCCTCCTAGCCCTAACCCTTATTTTTTTCTCAAGAGAATGAAAGGATAGAAGAAACTCTATTCTGGAACGGAAACATTCTGTGTGAAACATCATTATTGAGGCTAGATGGTGGGGCTCATGGAGATTGGAAGAGGCCAAAAATATTTTTTGGGCGATGGGTAGGAGTACATGCAAGGAGGATGGATACCGATGCCTAAGGAGTGATGATAGATTGCATGGGCCCAAATACCATAGAATGAATTCCATACCAAGACTATAGAGGATGCCATAGAGTTACGATGCATATGATTGATTTACAGGGGTTACCGAGTTATTTTAGGTTGAGATTTTCACAAAAAATTTGTATGGCTCAAAAACTTCCCCCATAGCCATATATATGGTTGAGAGCTATTAGGGTACCAAGGAGGGTGGGAGCTAGACCGGGGCCCACGGGAGAGCAACTAGTACCTACAGGTTTAGACGAGGAAGATGTGACAATAGTGTCAATAGTTTGTGATGACATGGGCTGTACAAAGTCCTACCATGTATGGTGGGCATCACATCGATGGTTTTTTTAATCCATTGTTGATGGATGTGGTAGGGTTACCACTAGGAGGAAGAGAAGAGGGGAAAGCACATGGCCCCAATAGTGTAGCGGCAGCGATAGCTAAGTGTAACTATTTGTTGGTGTTTTTGTGTGAGTTGTTAAATGGTTTGTGAATTGTTATTATTTTCTAACACATAGATATATGGATGAAGGTGATGTATATTGGTCATTGATTGTGGAAAAATCCATCTACACATTGACATGGAATGTGCCTATAGATGTACTAGTGGGTGGTCACATGCTAGAGCTTGTGGATGATAGTGCGGGTGAGCATGCCCATTTATTCGAGCTAGTTGTGATAGCAGTAACGGAACATACAATACTACTAAGAAAGCGAGATGAGGCATAAGATGAGACACCACAAGATAGAGAGGCCATATGTGGAGGGAATTTAGATCAGGCTCAAGATATCTATGACCCTAGCCTCTTGGTTTTCCTCCAAATTGTTTCCAATGGTAACTTATTTTCCTACCTCAACAGTTACTTGTTTAGTGTCCCTCATAATAGAAATTTTTGTATTAGCAATCAAAGAGTTCAAGGGAAAATCATGAGGTTGTAGCAGGTGAAGAATAGTCATGTTTTCAATGGATACAACCTTGGCTAAAGGAAAATGAAATTCATTGGTTGTATGTTCTTCATGGTAATCATAAGTCTCTTCACAATTTTTAACAGAAATGTCACTTACTAGGGGGATGTTATCCGCTAAGTTCAAAACAGTCATTTCCGTACCCGTGGTTTAGATTTCAGTAGTCACAGTTTTGGTTTATGTAGCCACAACATTGTCTTCATCAGACATTGAGTATGGCTCCACAATTTATTTTATATGATTTTCCCTAGCAATGATGCCAAAAATGATGGGTCGTTGTTATTTCCAATCATTTAACCAACATATTCAATTGTTGGTGTCGTTCTCAAACTAGGGATGTGTCCTAGGCTGTATACAATGAAGTTTTAAGCAACACAATTATTGTGGTGGATCTCTTTTGGGGGGTTAAATTTGGTATGGATCTCTTGTTTCTCTTCTAAACTACGGAAATTAAATACAAATTCTAAGCTAGTAAAATGAAATAAAAGATTTAGGAAATACATCTAATCTACTGAAACAACCTTGTTGTAATAAAAATGATTTCAAAGGAAATACTTACAAGAATTGAAATGCACTCACGAATTGAAATGCGCATATGAATTTAAATGAAAGTAAGGAAAGATACTAAATCAAGGAAATATAAGACTACGTTCAAATAACTATTAATTCGAAATCACGGCACCCCCAATGAGTTCTAAAAATATTCTTTTCTAAGGCATACTCATTTGGTTGGATTGCATAACATTGATTTTTCCCCAAGGTGTGGGACCTTGCAAAATGGGAAAGATCTCTAGATTAAAGGCTAGTCCCTTATTCCTCTGTTTAGATGCATGTGTGAGAATTTTCTGAGGATCTATATCTATACCTGATCTAAAAATTTCTAAGGAGATAGGGATAAGAAAGGGGTACAAGAAATAAACAATAACTAAACTACAAGGTGATGCATAGAAGGAATGATGAACACTAGTTCTGCTGATAGAAACTAGTTGTGCCAAAGCTTCTCTCTCTTGTATAATGACTTTTAAATCTGAAATTTTCTCATCATGTATAACTTCATTATCAAACATGAAGCTTGTCAACTTGAATTTATCCAAAAAGTCATATTTTTGGAGAGATGAAGTGGGAAAGAAAACTGTAACTTCTTGTGCAACCTGCTCATTTTTCAGTGCCTCTGAATTTATCTTGTTCACCCCCATAGCTAGAATGCACTCCTCCTCTTTTGGATTTGGAGTAGCTTCTTCTTCCCTCACCTACGCTGATTGTGTAGCTTGATTTGGATCAGCATTTTTTTTCAAATAGAGTGCCAACATGGACACTATACTTAGAACAAATAGGCTACTGGTCTTCTCGCTCCACTGCTGCTACAAAATCAGCCTTGGCCACCATTGGATCTTCAACTTTGACCTCCTTAGAAGGTTTAACCATCAAGGGAATCTTTGTAATCCTGAATTTAAGAGCCAAGCTCACCAAACCTCTAATTTATTCTTCTCTATTTGGCTCTACTTCTTGTTGCTCTTTACCAATTTTTTTTATTGTTTTCTTCCCAACATGGGTTTGGGAAACTAGGAGGAAGGATGGGTTGATTTACAAGATACTCTGCAATTGTTTTTGGTGGAGGGGAAGGTGTTGCTTTTGGCTCTTATAGAGGGTAATTGGATTTGGAAGGGAAAAGGGAAGAGAAACTGAGGTGGGATGGAAGACTAGTAGATGGAGAAGAGGAATGAACATTTGGGGCAGTAGATGGGAAGCTTGGAACTTGATACTTTTGAAATGATATTGGCTGAGAATGAGGAAAAGAAAAACTATGAGGTGGTGTACTTACCGATTGACAAGGTTGTGTAACAATTTACTCATATATCTCTATCCCCTCGGTCCACTCTACAAGTTGGGGCAGTGTTTCAATAATGAAATCCAGCTTCTCTTGAGGGTTGTAGTGTCTTGGAAAAGGGCCAACCCATGGAAAAGGTGCCCTGTAACCAATTCTGAAAGCCTTCATTTGAGTTGTAGCCCTAGATTGCACCATGTTTACCTCCATTTTCTTATCTTCTCCAACAAATCTACATTTTCCATTTGACTATTGTCATTATATGTGTACCCCTACTCTTGATAAGCTCCATAGCCAGACTAGTTTTGGCATAGTTCATGTGGGAAAGCATAATGATTTTGGATTTGATTGAAATGCTAATCTGGGGTAGTTGAGGAATATATTAGAGGCTGATTGCACTGCTACTACTGAAAGTGTGAGTTCCATGATGGAAATGAAGTCATGATTGCACAACTTCATGGAATGGGAAAAAATGAAAGAGATGGAAGAAAAAAATGGATGAAAATGGATGGAAAAGGTCTGCAACTAAGAGAATGGGTTTTTGACCAGATGGAGTTGCCAGATGTGATTTGAATGTGCCTCTAAAGGATGAATCTCACCAAGAACACATCAACTTGATGAAATGAAATGAATACATCTTGGTCCCACAGGGCATGCCAAAATTGTTAGTGCGAAATCACAACAACCCCAAATGAGTTCTAAAAATCTATTTTTCTAAGGTAGACTCAATTGGTGTGATTGCATAACATTGAACTTTCCCCAAGGTGTGGGACCTTATAAAATGGGAAATCTCTCTAGATTAAAGGTTGGTTCCTTATTCCTCTGTTTAGATGCATACATGAGAACTTGCAGAGGATCTATCTCTATACCTAATCTAAAACTTGCCAAGGAGACAAGGATAAGAAAGGGGTACAAGAAATAAACAATAACTAAACTATAAGGTGATACACCAAAGGAATGATGAACACTAGTTCTGATGATAGACACAAACCAACAAATACATGCAATAATCAAACACAGATAACCAAATTTATAACAAAAGACCAGATGTGAGAAAAAGAGACAGAAAGGATCTAGAATCGATCATAGACGTGTTTTATTACTCTGTAGATTGATACAATGTATTACAAAGTGGCCAAAAGGAAGAAACATATTACATTTTAGTGGAAGGTCTGAAACCCCACGAGTTTATTTGCCAAAAGAAAAGTGAATCTTGCAAAACGAAGAATCTCCAACCTTTACAATGAATCCCACCCTTGTATTTATAGATTCAATCAGAGAGGAGAAAGAGAGGGAGAAGTGGGAAAAACAAGTTGAAGCTCAACCACTATTGTTAATGCCTTTGACAAAATCTTCCCCTAAATATGTCTTTATTGCATCAATCCTTGGTTCGTCTCCTTGGAGGAAGAGGAAACGACAGAACAAATCGAATCCGATTTGGTTGTTGAGGCAAAGAGATCCTACATTAAAGGCCTGAGGACGTTTCTCCATTTCACCTACCAGGGCCACGCAACATCCTAGCTCTCATTTGGGATTCCCTTTTTGGATTCATATTTGGAGAAGCACCATTAGGACACGTGGTTCTTTTTGCTACCTCCTCCATAGTCGATTTTAGACCTTTCCTGAACTGTTTTGAACCCAAGGACTTTAGATCTTCACCGTTTCTTCCCCTTTCTTGCTCCTGGTTCCTCTGTAGCACTACCCCTTCTTTTCTGACCTTGCTATTCCATTTTTTAATCCCTATATGACATATTTATAGATATTAATGAGTTTTCTCATGTTCTTTCTATGCGGGGTCGTAGCTGATATGATATTTGGCCTGGGGGGGAAAATATGGATAACAATAACCATTCAAATCAAAGTCCTGGAACTCAAACTTATCAGGAATAACGATCATGCACAAAATATCAATCCTCCAATCTCCTTAGGTGAGTGGGCCCTTTCTCTCCTTCAAGATTGAGGTACTTCAACACCAACAAATACTCAAAAAAACACATAGATTATATTGATTTGAGTAAGTTCAAAACATGCTTCATCATCAGACTATAAATATTGTCAACTGGTATATATCTATATTGAAAACTATCAAACTATTAACTATGAAAAAGTTTCAAGAAGGTTTTTTTATAGACATAATTAGTTACAGATCATGCCACAATGATAGGAAATGGATTTAACTACATAAAAACCTCATTAAATATCAATGACATCCTGTAATATAGCTAAAAACAAGGTCCTTGTTTCTAGGCTACTACGAGAAAACCCTCTAGAATGGCATGGTGGTGAGAGACTCGATATTCTTGATTGTTACTTCCTCAAAATTGGTAAAGAATGCACTTTATCAATGTGCACATGTCATCACATTACTCAAAAAAGAAGTCAGTGGGAATTCCTATGATCATGAGTTCACACGAGACAATAACAAGAGAAATGCATCAATCTCACTAAGGATACAACTATCTAGAACATCCCCATACATTAATTAACATATTTAGGAGTAGATCAATAGCCATGTGAATGATATAATAAGTCACTTTATGCACTCAGCAAGTTTTGATATCTGTTGTAGGATATAAGATGGAGTCAAATAACTCCAAAATGTATGACCCCTCACTTTTTACAAATTTTAAATCACTCTCTTTGTATACATTAAACTTGGCATACAAGTCTAGTTGAATTAATTAACAATTGATGTTGGCCTCATCCTTAGAAATTTCACAAAATATGACATCCCTTGCAATGAGAAATTTATTGATCTTTTCATCATAGATCCGATATGCCTTGGAGGACCAAGAATATCCTAAATGAATACATTTATGAGTGACATGGTCTAAATTATTCCTTTTTCATTAGGAATCAATGCGTAACATGTGGATCCAAAAAATTGAAGATGACACATTTATGGAAGATGACCACACCACATTTCATATAGATTCATAAATTAAAGGGATGTGGATGGTGATATGTTTCAAATGTACATTGTTGTTTGTGTTATTTCTACCGAGACATGTATATTCATCCCTTTGAATTATATCATTGAAAAAACCATATTCATCGTGGTTTTGTTCATCTTCAACTACTCCATTTTGTTGAGGAATGTGAGGAATTGTGAAATGATGTTTTATCTCATTTTTCTTGAGATAGGATTCAAATGTATTTGAAGCATACTTAGCACTGTTATCAGTCTTGAGTGTCCTAGTGTGGGTTTGAGCTTCATTTCCCACCATGGCTAAAATTATTTGTAATATTTCTAAGGCTTTTAATTTTTTAAGGAAATATATCCATGTCATTTGGTTGTTGCAATCAATAAATAACATGAAGTACTTGTGACCACAAAATGATAGAATTGGAAGAGAACACAAGTTGGAGTTAACCAACTAAATTTTTACAACATTCCATTCTAACTTTTGAAAAGGTCCTTTTGATTGTTTAGCTAAAATATAGACTTCACACTTCCCAAATTTTGTGGGTAGTATGGGAAATCTTGGTACACCATTCTTCAACAACACAAGAATAAAATCATGATTTGAGTGCCCAAGTTTCACATGCTAAAACATACTTAGAGACATTCTGTCTTCAATGAGATGAGTAAAATTCCATGAAATTGATGGATTACTATTGAGTTTTAGAAATTTTCCTTCCTCAAATCCAGTCAATATGATTACACTGTTACTTTTTGTTTTGATATTGGACTTTTCATTGTCTAACAAAATTGAGTGCGCTTTTTGGAAAATGAGAACCAATGAAAATTTTCATTTCAATAGAGGAAGGTATAGGAAATTTTAAAGAATTAAGTATGGAATTCCTTTACACTCAAGTCTTATTGTCCCTTTGCAATCTATTCAAAGACTCGATCTATCTACCAATTATATTGGATTACAAATTTCTTCATGAAGCTCATTAAAGAAGTCCTTTTGGAAATTCGTGTGTTGAGTTACTTCAAGATTTAGGACCCGTATATTAAACCAAGTGGTACTAAGGAATTATTTTTGGCATCACAGTTGGAAAGAACATATTCACTACTGAAATGAGTGGAGTCTAGTTGTTTGGTGGGATTCTTTTTTATTTTTGTGTTTAATAAAATTCAATGTTCTCCCATGAAATTTTTCAGTCATGAGCCTCATGGTTCCCTTTTGTGCCACACCATTTGTATAATAAGTTATTTTTTATCATTTTATTTTTGTTCACTATTATTATTATTTTTACCTCCTTTTACTCCCATTATTATCTTTCCCCTTATCATAATTTTTTGAAGACGAGGCCTTGGAGGAAGAACCCTTGAAAGAATTACTTTTTTATTGGTATAGAAAATGCTTTCTCCTATGAAGTAAGTTTTTCTTCCAAAATAATTTTCCCTTTTGACCATATTTTCAATCAATTGATCAAATGCAAGAGCCTTAATTGATTTCTTGTTTGTAAAGAGTCTAAGTAGGTTAAGTATGTAGGAAGAAGGGATTTTAAGAATGTTGACATATATATATCAATTTCACCCCAGACATCCAACATCATGCTTGATAGCTCAAATTTATGAGGCCATACTCATAACATTGCCATTTTCAACTCAAGATTGAATAAATTAAATTACAACTACGTGAAATCCAACATTAAGTGCAAATCATACAATTCCTTAAATTATGGAATGCTTCCCATGAAGTATCAAACCCTTAAATGTGAAGAAAGACTATTGCATTAATTGAGGCTCTCATTAAGGACAATGATTTTAATTTATTCTACTTCTAGATATTATATTCCTTTGTATTTGTAAGTTGTGTTGGTTTTTAATCCATGTCACGGATGTCAAACCAATGATCATTGAAGATAAGTGTGTTCTCCACTTGTCAAGAACACTCTAACTATGCATATTTTTCAGTTACAAGTGTTTCAATAATTGAATTTATTTTATACCAAGGAGATGGAGGGGTTCCTTATTAGTCCAATGTAATTACTTTTCAATATACTACCAAATAATTACTAGACCTCTTGATATACACAATTTTACTGTATACATGTCGTTACATGGAAGAATCTTTCCCTTTCAATATACTCGTTAATACGTGAAACAAACATTAAGTTATGTGAGAACATAATGGTATGTGGTACCTAGGTATTACATGAAAAGGATATGCTCTATCAATGACACATGCTTAACAAGAAATCCTTGTACGTAAGTGTATAAATTTTATATACTCATAGAATTATTGCTTTTGGGATTTAAGTATGGAGATAGTCGTGAATGGGTAACAGAGGAAATGCGAAAATAATAAAATTCCTTATTTCTCCCTGGTTATTTATAGGGACAATGTCATAGATTTCATTTTACATCTCTATTTGGCAATGGATGCAGTAATTTAAAATGGCGACATAACTCGTAAGTGTAACCCACATGCACCACTAATATAAAATGTTATTATTTGTTTGGTTTGTAATTTTTCTCCAAAAATTTTCTTGAAAATGAAAAGCATAATAATGAATTATAAATTATTGAAAATAAGTAAAATAACCTTTTCACTTAGAAAAAAACCTCCAAAATAGTCGTGTTTTAAAAGCATACAAAATAAAACTTAACTTTTCCTTTGAAGGATGTCCTTCTCTCCAATGTGTCATTTCATGTGGACTGGGGATTAAATTTGATGCATATTTACACGTTTTTTAGGTTTTACCTGTAAGATACATCCCAAATATTTTGTAGAATGTGGTATAGGATGGGAAAAGTTTTTGATAACCTATCAGTATGACGTATGGATTAAAAAATTGTCTATTTTTTATTATATACATGTCAAAATTGAGAGTTTTTCAAATTAGAATTTTTTTATTGATTCTCTAACCTATGGTGTGAAGACGGTAAAGTATTTTTATTTCTTACAGTTATAACTTGTAGTAGCATTTTGTCTTGGTTTCTATAAGTGTAGTGGTTTGATATATAATTTATTCCCACTTATAAATTGCCAAAAATGAAAACGATGAAAGTCAAAAATGAAAAATAAACTTCATGTACAAGATGAAATTAGTAAAAAAAACACCACAAAAAATTCTTAATGGGTAGGGATGACCGTAAAATTTAACCCTTGTTGTGGACTATGAAATAAGGTGCCAAATCCAATCTTGTTGTAGACACCAATTTTTACTATCGCTAGTCCCTCATCCTACGTTCGCTCCCTTTATCATCTTTATTCACATGCATATATCTCTTCCTATTTGAATTCCCCTTTTCCTCCTAAATCTCATTTATTCAAATTTCTCACTTTCCTATTTTATCCCATCATTTATTTTATTTCCACTAATTCACCCTTAATCCCATTTAATTAGTCCCTAATCATATTTATTTATTATCCCTAGACCCTCATTTAATGATTTTCCTCCAACCACCTTTTATCCTCCCTAAATATCCCCATTTTCTATCACTAGGTCCTCATTTAATAATTTTATCTCCCATTTTCCTTTATTTAATGTTTTCCACCTCTCTAGGTCTTTCATTTAATAATTTCACCTCCCCTTTGCCTTTATTTAATATTTTCCTACCTCTCACCTACCATTTATCCCCTATAAATATGTCTTTACCCCCTTCTTGCAAACCAATAATTTTTTGGGCATTCTTCGATTTTGGCTTTGTTTTGTAAGTTTCTCTTCTTCTCACCAACAACTACTACCAATTTGGATCTTCTTTTTGAATACCTATTTCATCATTGTGGATATTTGAAGAAATTTTGACCTTATGTGGAGCCCCTTTTTCTTTTCTTCATCTTGTGCTTCATCCTTGTAGGTTCTACAGTCATCTTGGATTCCTACCAGTACCCCACCCTTTACTCAATCTTCTTCATCCTTCATTTTTTTCTATTCTTACCTTATCAAATCATAAATCTATCTTGGTCACCATCGACCTCCACTAGTTTTCGTTGACCCTTCCTACAACCATCACGTCTATAAATTTTATTGAATCCTTTATGTTATTCAAATCTCTTACAGATTCCGACTATTTCATCTCAATTCCCCTTCTCTAGATCTACTTCCAAGGCCATCATATCTACATTTTCTATCACTCTTTAACTTGATCAACTCCAGTTGTTATCGAGTGGGCCTTGTAATCTCGGGTCGTCGTCAACATACTTAGGTTTGGTTTAATTTCATTGGATCATATCTATGTTTTATCACTTTTATTACATCTCAATTTCTATTACAGTTCATATTCTGTTGCATCCAATTTATCAATATTTTATCTTATCTTTATCAAAATGTGGGTTGAAATCCATCCTAGGAAGTTTTCACTTCTCAGGACTGAAAGTGTTAGGAAACACACCCATCTATCTACTAATCCATCCTTTGTTGAGTTCTCTTGATTTGTATGTTTTCTATCTTGCTATGAAGAAGGATCTCTCATTTTGCACCCACATTCATCGTCATCCCATCTCAAGATACCTTAAAACCTTGCATATTTGGGTTACTTATTTTCTTTAGTACTAGTTCACTAATCTGAACAGGAACAAGGTAACTTGGTCAAAATTCTGGCATGCCCGGTGGGACCCACCCTTCTTTGGCAAGTATTTTCATTTTTTATTTCATTTCTATTTTCTTTTGTCCATCTTCTAGTAATCTTGTAGGTAGGAGAATTGTTTTTACTTACTTGCGGTGGATTGTGTTGCTTGGATTTGCTTACTTTAAATATTTAGATAAAAAGGAAAAATAGTATCCAAGTATTCCTTATTTTTATTCCTCATCTCTTTCTTTTATTTCATTACATCCTTTGTCTACTACTTTCATCAAACATCGCATTTCATTTCGGATCTAAAAATAACCCCTCATATTTGCTTGGAAATATAGTTTAACTTGGGGGTTTAACTCATTGCATACACATTCATCACACGCAACCAAAATGCACACATCAATTTACACATCTTAAACATCTCCTACCTAGGTGGAACTATTTAGTATTTCATCACGTAATAGGAAAGCCGATGCATGGTGTTCTAGCCACGTTACAATTTTTTCGACTACTAGGTATATTGGCTAAGCACCTGACTCCCTTATTATTATAGGACCATGAAGTGAAGGGGTAGGCCCCAATACCAAGACCCTGTACCGAGTATTCATCACATTATTCATGCCTCACATACCTTTGAGGCATATCAATGAAACCATCCAAAATTTCTTGAAACCATCCATAGATTTCCATTTCCTAGGTTCCATTTGAGCCCATTTTCTTCTTTTTCACGTCATTCTAAATAATCAAGATGATGATTTTTTTTTTGCTTGATTTGTTGATTAATAAAATTGTATAAGTTCTTGTTTTTATATTTTATGTCTTGTTATCACCCATTCTCAAGCCAAGAAAACACAACCATCTACCTCATCCAATAATATCTCCACTTCTGACTGATCTTTCTCAACAAGTTTCCATGCACTTGTCACTCTCTTCTTCTACACCCATGAGCACTACACATTTGGTATCCCAACCCACTTATTTCTATGGTCTCTCTCCATGAGACCCATGTCATCCACAATGATCCCCATCTTGAAATCAATTCTTCTGTATCTCATTAGTCCATTTCCTCTAGACTAACTATGCTTCCATCTTTACTCCTTTAGATACTCTTGGACCTCCTACCATCCCTCGTGGATGCTTAAAGTTTCAATAACTCCTTGATGATAATCATATCACCCTTTATGAATATATATTCCATAAATCTACCACAACCTCTCATGATCATCAAACAACTCAATTGGTGATGCACATTCCCCCTAATATGCCTCGTATTAACACCATGATCACTCCCTCTATCCCCATCACCTCTTCATCCACTATGGTTATTAATACTCCCATCTAATTATCACAAGAGTCTCACTTGCTTTCTCCTCCACATGAACAACACAATTCAACTTTACCTCTTATCGCCACTTCCCATGTTCATGCCAATGTGATCACTTCACAACCACATCCTTCTGAATCAACTCAAATCCATCAACCTCCTCCTCTCATCCTATATCAAACCAATTAAATGTCCCCATCTCTCAACATCCAATGCAATCTCACCAATCTTATCTCATCCCTCAACCACAATATTTACCTCTTATCACCACTTCCCAATGCAATGTGATCACTTCAACCACATCCTTCTATCACCATTAACCTCCTCTTCGAGGTGCCACTACATACTCAATCAACTAAATTATCCCACCATCACTTACATCCCAACTAATGTCAAACATCAAATGTCCCCATCTCTCAACATCCAACCAAATATCACCAATCTTATCACATCCCCATTCCCCAAAAATAGCCTTTATCACAACCTATTCAATTGCAACCATTTAATTACATTCACCCTTATCAAACACTTCCACAAAATCCTACTCATTCTCAAACTTATCAACAACCTAATCCATCTACCTCATATGTTCCTCAACCACATCCTCAAAATTCTCATCCCCACACAACCTATGATCCCATGCATGTTTTATTAAGTATAATCACTAATGTTGAAGCTGCTACCTTGAGAACTAAAACCACATTCTCATATGATCAAATTTTTAATGAACCTATCAACCCCCTTGGTTCCTATTAAATCCTTATCCTACATATTGGGAATATCCCAAAGTTGTCTAAATTCAATAGTAAAGGAGGATCCACAATAACAACATTGGTCCTTTGTGCTTTTAGACATTGCATGCTACCTTATTGCTCATGATCAAGACCTTATGCTTTCACACATTCCCCATGTCATTATCTGGTCCCATCTTGGATTGGTATAATGGAATTCCCCAACATTCATTATTCTCCTTCACCCAACTTGTGCAATTATTCCTAGAACACTTCTCAATCAATATTGTGCATGTAAGATCACTATCACAAACCTTTATGCCATTCGATAGTTTGATGACGAGTCATTCACATATTTCGTTCGTATGATGACATGGCATTATTAACCAATTATCATCCTCCCTTCCACAAACTATGCTTATTGAACTCTTCTCACATTCGTATGCGAAGCATATAACCTCCACTCTTCAAATCTAATCATTTGAAACCTTTGAAGAGGATTTCACCATGGTTTGTAAACTTGAACTTCGTGCCCTTGAGAAAGGCCATCTCAAACTTTGATCAAATAAACCCAAACCCAGATTTACTAAATCTCCCATGCATGGTGACAAATCTAGTTACACCACTAACGCCATTGTGGTCAAGTCTTCCTCCACATCCAATTATCATATGGAGCCTCCAAAAAGATCTCCTAGACATCCTCCTAACTATACCCCTCATGGGGAATCATACAGTTCAATATTTAACAAGTTAATGGTGGCCCATCTTATTCAAATTCCTCTAATTCGACCCTTTGATGACTCACAACCCAAACCTGTGTGGTACCATGAGGAACACTATTGTAAGTATCATCAATTCTAAGGTCAAAACATTGAGAAATGTTGTTCCTTCAAATATCTCATCCAAAAACTCATAGATCATGGTGAACTCAAAGTAGATAATCCTAATGAACCACCTAATCAGCCCCTTGAGGTCTTTAAACAACCCTTCCCCAATCATCCACCAACAAATCAAATTCCACCCCCACATCTTAAGCACCTAATGCTCACACAATCAATACCATAAATCAAGAGCCAACACTATCACCTACTCCCATCACCTCTTCATCCATTACATCTACCCATGACTATTTTAGACCTTTCTCCTACACCCATCATTCCTTCATCAATTGAATCTATATCTCCAACTTCAATCACAATCCTACATCCTTAGATTCTACATCAATCACCCCACCTACACCAACTGATCTTCCATGTCTACACAATTACATCTACACTATTACTACATCAATCTTGACTACACCTACTCCCATCTATATTTACCACATCCATACCTACCAACTATCCACCATTACACCTATCTTCATCAACATCCCAACATATTACACCTACATCTATACCCACTTCCACATCAACACATCCATTGCTATGGTCATACCCACATCAACACCTCTACCATTATAATCCACATCTACCTCCTACCATGCCTTGAAAATTATACTATGCAAACACCCCGCACTTAAGACAACCATAAATGATATTCATGCCCCATCTATAAAACCAATCACCCCACATCAAAAAATCGGAAACCCACACAATCTAAAACCCATTTTGATCTTATTAAGTGCATCATAAAAAAACCCCTCTCATCCTCCAAATCCAATTCCACAGCATCATCTACATCCCCTGGTTTTACTTCTACAAACCCCCCATTGAAATCATCATCAAAGGAAAATCCTCACAACCAAAGTATAATAACCTTGGCATACCCATCCAAAAATCCCTCATGCACCCATGCAAAAAGATGGAGCTCCCTCCTCCCAAATACCAACCCTCCTAAGACAATTTAATGTCACATCATCACTCTTAGGAGTGGCTCCTTACATTTTTAGGGACAGTGACCTTCATCTAAGGCCCCCCATTTCCCATGCATCCAAATCAAAGACAATCTAATCTTTCTTCCACATCCGACCCCACCCTTTAAATAATCCACATCCACAAATTTTAAATCGGGATCCAAATAATCTAAGTCCACAATCACCAAACTTGAAACCAATTCACAATCACCTACTTCTTCTAACTCTAAGAAAAAATATAAGGTCCCCATGAAGCCTCATTGAAGAAAACTATCCCTCTAACCTTCATCCACCATTCTACAAATCTGCTTGTATCTACAACTTCCTCTTCTTCAACAACCCCCATTGGATTCCTACACTAGAAATATTCCAACACCTACTCCTAGCATCTATAATCACTCTTTCCTCCATCAAATATTTTGACCCACATGGAAAAAAACCATCATGATTCTAATATTAAAGTCATTTTGTACTTATCATCATACCCCCAGGAATGATACAGAACACTATAAGAAACTCCAAACTCTCATCCATAATCTCATAGAAGAAGATGAATTTATCATAAAAAAATACCACCTTCTTCCTTATATCTCATTTACATTCAAATCCAATCCTCTAATCGAATCCTTACCTCCTAAGGAATTGAGGTCGGGTTCTCCATCTAAATCATTCGTCGTGATCCATCCCCTAAGCTCTATTTCTCCTAAAGGGAGGCCCCCTCTTTTTATCAATGTTGTTCATACTACTAATCATTCTCACCCCTCATGATCCCCAATCATATATCCAATCAAAACCTTAATTTTTTCATTGCTTCTCCCTTCTAACGAGCCTACCCCCCATATCCCTTGACATCTTACTAGACTCATCCATATCTGCATCCAAATTTTCTAATGATGAGGTGCACCCATTTCTCACTGGGGGAGTATCCACTCCTCACTCCTAATCCTCCCACATCTACTTATTTCTCCACATCTCCCATGCACATCGATTCATTTACTTCTTCATACTAGAACCCCATGGACATGGATGACATCATGCATCCTTGCCCCTAACCTCTATTTGAATAAGAATGTCATTACTCTAGAAATGAGCCAACATGGAAAGTTTATCCCCAAGTGGATTGGACCATATATTATCATACATAAGTATGGATCTTGGTGCCTATCATTTGGCATCTCTTGATGGTAAACTGGAAACATGGAAGCCTCTTAACATCGTGAACTTGTGACCCTTGTACTATTAACATACCTACCAACGTGATCTTAGTCATGCCATAATATTTTATCTCCGTCATCATCATTTACATCTCTCACTATAATGATTTGGAAATATGTGGTCTACCATCACTTTCCTATTCATGACCTTGAATATGGGTACCACAGCTATGCTCATAGCATATTCCTTATGGACAAGTTCCTACTTATAGGTGGGAACCCTAGGATAATTACATCCATTACCCTCTTATCTACCTATTGGAACCATACTAAGGGTTCATAGGTGTTGCTTGTACATTTTACTATCCCCTCCCCAAGTGGTTTACTTGGCTATCCCCAACTCTTCCATAAAAATTCAAAATTTCTACAAATGCTCATATTCAAAATCTATCTTACCTCAAAAGAAAACTAAACTACTCCCTTAAAGGACAGTTGTTCGTATAAATAAAAAATATCAAAAGTATAGATTAGTCCCTCGAAGGACAACTATTATGCATATCTTATCCTGCCATCTAAAAAATAAAATAAAAAGTTAAAATCTAAAAGCATAAAGAAAAATGTAGAACACTCCCTTGAAGGATGGGTACCATCTCATATCATGGCAGTGAAGGCTTTCCACATTGATCATCCTTCTATATACTCAAAAGAAAAATTTTAAAGTTCAAAAGTAAGCATCCCAAGAAACCTTCCCACATCGATCAACTTTCTCATCCATAGAAAACTTCCTGCATTGATCATTTTACACCATATTTCTCAAAGTTAGGGGATAGTCCTTAGAATAACCACCTAAGGAGAACCTATTTTCCAGTGTATGAGTGTCATCCAAACACCTTATTTCGTGTTGACATTAGGTTCATAATTTCACTTTCCATACTTCCCCTCATGATCCTTGGAATAACTAACTATAATTGGTTATGTGTTAACACCTATTGTTTGTTGCAAGTGCACGGACTTGTTTTTTTCCTTTTCATGTTTTTCTCCAATCCAATTCAAAGCATCTATCCTATGTGTGATCCTTCCTATATTTCAGTCATCCTCATAAGGTCACATTTTATATATCATATCCGATCCAATCTAGTCACTTGTCTTATCTCATCCACCTTTTATTATATTATTAATCTCTTATTTCATCTCAACCAATTCTCTTCATCCAATCCTTTTATCTCTTCCACTTTAGGCTTGTGTGTCACCCATAACACATTGATCTTTACCTTATGTGGCTCATCTTGCTATCCTTTCCTATCATCTTATCTAGTAGCACATTCTTGATCACATCTCAAGTCCACCTTTGTGGCCATATTTGAGTTCCCAATTGGGGCACCATATCTCATCCTAAGTCCTTTTTGTTGTTATATTCGTGTTCCCTATTGAGGCACCATTATTTCATCCCTTCTTCATTATGATCATATTATCTTTCTCGCCCTACCCAGACACATATTTTTGTTTCCTCATGTTTGAAGGACATCGCATGCTATTTTCCCCCCGACTTTGTCAGGACCGTTGTTTTGAAAATCCTTACATTTATTTTAGTATGTTTTGATAAGTTCCTTTGGCCCATTGGTCCCACAGCTTGCACGTCTATATGAGTGGATTCCCATTGGATTCCCTCCATATTGTCAATGGGTCTTTTCTAACTCACAAGGTCCATATGCCATTAATGTCACCTCCATTACAGGTTGTGCTATGTCCCCACCGATGTGTTTCCAGGATAACCACCATATTTTATTTTCATTTTCATCTTATCAATAGTTCTTCCCCAGCACTTGGGTCATCCTTTTTTTATTTTCTCATTATCTCTCCTTTTTTCATCCTTTTTTCTCTTTCTCCATCCATCTCTGTCTAAAATTGTGATCTACTGCTTCTTCATCATGCGATCCACTCAATTTGAGGGGGAGTACCCTGTAGTCATCAATTTCTTGTCTTCTCCCCAGTCATCCTTCATCCCTTTTAGTTTTTGTCTCATGGCTTTCCCAATGCAGACCACTCTAAAAAGGGGGGAAATGTAGACACTAATTTTTGGTATCTCTACCCCTCACCCCACGTTTGCTTCCCTTCGTCTTTCATCATCACATGCATACCTCTCTTTCTATTTGAATTTCCCACTTTCCTATTTTATCCCATCATTTATTTTATTTCCATTAATTCACCCTTAATCCCATTTAATTAATCACTAATCAGATTTATTTATTATCGCTATACCCTTATTTAATGATTTTCCTCCATCCGCCTTTTATCCTTCCTAAATATCCCCATTTTCTATCCCTAGGTCTTCATTTAATAATTCTATCTCCCCTTTTCCTTTATTTAATATTTTCCTACCATTTATCGCATGTAAATATGCCTTTACCCCCTCCTTGTAAAGAAGGAATTTTTTGGGCGTTCTTCGATTTTGGATTTTTTTTTACAGGTTTCTCCTCTTCTCACCAACTACCATCAACTTGGATCTTCCTTTTTAAGACCTCTTTCATCATTTTGGAGATTTGAAGACATTTTGAACTTGTGTACACCCCTTTTTTCTTTCCTTCATCTTGTGCTTTATCCTTGTAAGTTCTGCAGTCATCTTGGATCATTTTCATTGCCCCATCCATTACTCGGCCTTTTTTATCCTTTGTTTTTTTTCTATTCTTACCTTATCAAATCATAAATATGTCCTGGTTACCTTTGACCTCTACCACTTTCCATCGACCCATCCCAATCATCGTTGACCCTTCCTATAGCCATCACATCTATCAATTTTCTTGCACCCTTTCTGTTAGATCTAGTTTCAGATATCTTGCATGTTCCTGCCATTTCATCTCAGTTCATCGCCATCTCCATATCTTCTTCCAAGGTCATCGGATCTATATTTTCTATCGTTGTTTTTCTTGATCATCTCCAGTCACCATCGAATGGGCCCTACAGTCTCGGGTCATCGTCGACCCACTCAAGTTTGGCTTAATTTTGGTGTATGAGATCTACATTTTATCACTTTTATTGCATCTCATTTTCTATTACAGTTCAAATTCTAATACATCTCATTTATCAATATTTTATCTTATCCTTATTAAAAAATGGGTTGAAATCCATCCTAGGAATTTTTCACTTCTCAGGACTAACATTTCTAGGAAACCTACTCATCTATCTACTAATCCATCCCATGTTTAGTTCTCTTGATTTGTAGGTTGTCTATCTCTCTGTGAAGAAGGATCTCTCATTTTATGCCTGCATTCATCATCATCCCATCTCAAGGTACCTTAAATCCTTACATATTTGGAGTTACTTATTTTCTTTAGTACTAGTTCACTAATCTAAACATGAACGAGGGAAATTGGTCAAAAATTGGACAAAATCAAAGGTTTTTCCAAACTCTAATCTAAACTCGGTCTCCTTAAATGTGGTAATTTTTTAAAAGTCTGTGTTTTATTTCCAGACATCAATACCAAGCATCAAATAGTTTGAATGGGTCAATAAAAAACTGGCATATTCCATATGTAGGCATGCAACTTATTGAATATCATACAATATTCAAGCCTAGAAATTAATTTAAAATTACACATTTCTAGTGCTTGTATGACCTATTGTAGGCTTACATTCATTTTATGGAATGCCACCCTCAAATAACGCAACCAAAGAATAGTGCAAGAATATATGTTATGTCAAAAGTTGTGTATGTCATTAAGTGTCATAAAAGAGTAGCTCTAATAAAGTCTTACATGTCATTGTCAATTGATGGTATTGTCATGTCTTATCAATATTATTATTATTATGAAAATCATAAGCCTAGTCAACATCAATGTCATTAGAAGTCTCTTAATGTGACATTAAACTATTTTTTCATTCTCAAAGTCATTATAAAGTGTTAAATTCATTTGTGAATTTTTATTCCTAAGTATTTCATCAGTCAAAATATATTTGTGGGTTTTTATTCCTAAATATATGGTTGAAATTCAAGGCCATGTCGTTGCCCTACAACATGTTAAAATAAACCCTAGATCACAACCCTGGTCATGATTCTACCAGAAACCCTAACATGGGAAGTGATGATGGGGGAGAATACCTCTTATGGATTAATATTGCATTTGGAGAAGACATTTCTATACTAGGAGGAGTAAACAAAAATCCATTGGAAGGTGGCGCACTCTACACAACTAAGGACACACATTCTGTGCAAAACAAGGATATATCAGAGGCTTCTGGTAACACCAAGCCGAATGGAAACACTGAAAGTAGGGCCCCTTCCT
Source organism: Taxus chinensis (assembly GCA_019776745.2). Taxonomy (NCBI): domain Eukaryota; kingdom Viridiplantae; phylum Streptophyta; class Pinopsida; order Cupressales; family Taxaceae; genus Taxus; species Taxus chinensis. The sequence continues at coordinate 12,308,253 of CM034150.1, read as the reverse complement.
CTCATGCCATGAATTCAAAGGCCCGAGGGTTTGTAAAAATTGGATCTAGCTCTTGACATAGAACCCCTATTACTCCTCTCAATGAAGAAATTGAGATTGGGAAGAGTGGCGGATCTATTTTGATACCTACACTCTTTCCTGAACTGCTGATCTAGGGCAGTGGAAGTGATACAAAGATCAGGAAATCCAGTGGTCCCGCTTTCGCTGATATAGTATCTGAACAGTCAATGACTAGTGCAAAGACTACTATGAAGCCTGCTGAGAAAAACCCATGCATAACCTTTGGAGATGAAGTCCTCGAATCAAAATCTTTCTATCAAGACCATGCCTTAATTTGTAGATTCATTGGACTTTGGCCTAGTCTACCTATCCTACATGAATGGATCTCTAAGCATTGGATCCCACTTCTAGCAGGAAGGTTAGATTTTTACCCATGTGCTAAAGGAATCTTCACTGTTGCTTTTGAATCCATAACTGATAAGGATATTATTGCTGATCGGATTTGGATCTACCAAAAAAAATATCTTATATTAAAACCCTGGTTCCCATCATTCAACCCTCTCATGGAATCTTTCTCCTGCAAACTGATCTGGATCAGATTACCCCATCTACCTCTGTAATTTTGGGATCAAAAGTGTCTGATAGCCATAGGTAATACATTGGGCAACACCATTAACATTGACCCACAAACCTCTAAATTCACACATGCAACCTATGCAAGAATTCTTGTTGAGTTTGATACCTCAAAGGATATTCTAGCTCATATTGAGCTAAAGATGCAAAATCAAACTTGGACTCAACCTCTGGACTATGAGGGTATGCCTTTTAAATATAAGAATCTCTTCTCTCTGGGACATTATGTTGTTAATTGCGAGATGATAAAACATAAAAAAGAGATCGCTAACTGGTGGAAAAATACCCTCCCGGAACATTTGAGATTCGAACCTTAGAATATCCCTGCTTCTGATGCTAATAAGGAATACACACTAGAAATGGTCCCAGAAACCCCTTTGAACGAGCTCACAAACCATGCAAATAAAGATTCATCTGGGGGGAGACGTAGAGTATCGGAAACACTACAACAAAAAAATTTGTAGCGGATAAGGAGAATATTCGTCGATCTCCTTACTCAAATAATACTTATCAGCCAATTAAGGATTTTGATCCTTTATAGAAATATTTGAATGAATGGATTATGGTTTGTAACAAGAAGAAAAATGTTTGAATTGAAAACAATAGTTGTTAAGTTGTTGTTTTTTGCTGCTTTTCAATAGTTGGTTTACTGGTTGTTAGCCTTTTCATGGTAGGTTGTTATTTACCATTGGGATTTTTTATCACATTTGGATTTTGATCCCTTTCTGGTTTGATGATATAGTTTTATCTGGATTTTGAGTCTTATTGTACAAGGGTATAGTCCCTTTCAAAAAACTATTTACCAATTATATATATATATATATATATATTAGTGTCAATAGTATGTTTTTGTTGTTTTTTCTTCATCAATTATAAAAAAGAATAAAAAATTCCTTGCAGACGCATTATTGGTGTAACTCGATGCCCAATAAAATAAAGTGTTTCGCATTACAAGGGGAACAAGAATAAGAACAATGTGGAAAACAATGAGCTTTATGCCTTCTCTAACTAAATAAACAACAAAATTCATCAGAGGATGGAGAAAACATCAGAAGGAACTCAATCAACGACCTCTCATCAACCACTAACGACAAGGCCACACATCTGTAGTAGTGGAAATTTTATTTTTAGCTATGTGCTTGAATAAGAATAGAAGTATGTACATGTTCTCTTGGAATGTTTGGAATTTGATATTCATATTGTAGTCTCTTGAATGTGTTGTGATATGGTGTGGAAGGTCCAGAAATGTAAAAATAGTTGTATATGAGGGAAACTGACTAAAGTATCCTCAGACTATGGAGATCCTTGTAGAAAACACACTTATATTGAAAGAGGGGTGAATCACTATTATCCAATTTTTACTAATTTAAACTTTATCATTCATAACATCAGAAATTACATAGGATATAACAATTTCATGACACAGTAATTATGTGGAAACCCTTTTGAGAGAAAAACCACATATAGAGGACTACTTGGAGCTACTGTCCAAATCTATCCACAAACATAATTATTTTACAAATTTTGGTAGGCAACGACCTACAGGAGACACCAATACCCAATACTAACCATCAAATCAAGTTGATTTATGAACACTAACTCACTGGAGACACCAATCCCCAAGGATGAGAACCAACTCAGCTTGCTCTGTAAGCACCAAATCACTGGAGACACCAATCCCCAATACCGAGTACCAACTCAGCAATGCAAATATCCACCCACAGTAGTTATTTCTTCAACTTGATGATGGTGTGTAGATTACTATTCACTTCTTTCTATTATTATTGTACACACATGCTTTGCTCTTTTCTTATGCACTTCTTTCTTTTCATTCTTCTTTAGTAACTAGACATTCCAATCTTCTCTAGTTGTCTCTACCTCTTCCTTCACAAATCCTCTTAATATATATTCATTAAATGCTCCTCTATTGTCACTCTCTTCATTTTTATTTTCAAAATGGAATCATAATATTGTGAGCACACCCCTAAATTTACAATTGAATTCATTTATATACCATGTTCATTTGATGAACAAATGTGACTTTTTAATGAGTTAGCATCCTTTTGAATATTTTACTTGGGTCAGCCTTTGTAAAATGATGTTTTAACATTAGAATTTTTTATGACTCCCATGGAATTCCCATATTTTCTCTTGGTCCCGCAACATTTCATGACCATTATGGACAATTCTGAACATTCTAGATTTTTCTCTTCATTGTGTGATTATCATCTTTTGTAATGCAACATCCATTGACTTCTATCTTCCTTTGTATCACAACACTTATTGAATTTTGTCGATTTCACTTCATTACGTGGCATATATGCTTTGCTGAGAAATATAATTTAAAATTCACAAAACACTTCAGTCTGAATCATCAACATGCAATTTACTACAATAATCCATGATACATACAGTTATCCGCGAAGCACTACAGACACCCACAGAACATTACAAAACCCGTGGAACACTACGAAAACCCATGGAACACTACAGACACCTAAGAAACACTAGAGAACCCATGGAGCACTACCAAAACTTGTATAACACTATGAAATAGTTTTCTTTGGTGTGCTACATATAGAATTCTAACTAAATTTTCTTTTTCATAAGGGGTGCACATCTGAAAACATCAATGGCAATATTTCTAACATAAGAGATATTTATCACCATTCCTTTGACATCAATGACAATATTTTCATAAATATTTTCCTTTGTCATTGATGGTAACTAAGCATCTTGCGACACCCTCCATATTGATCTATTGCCCCCTGGATTTAATTCTCCCCCTTGGTGTATTACTTCTCTAGAATTTCAATTCTCCTCATTTTGAATCAATGGCAGAGGAACAAATTTCAAAATACTCTCCCCATGTAATTATGTTTCCTTTTAATGGCCTATTAAAATGGATATCACTCCTAACTTTTTTCTCAGATATTATGTATTCTTTTGTTTATCAATATCGAGTTAGGAACATTGACACCTCATCCAGACAGAGTCTGCTTGCTCACACAAACTACATGTAGCCACAAGGTCCCTCCTTTGTTAAATCATCAAGATGTTAAACATGCATATTCACAACCATTCATGCAAGAAGATGTATCATAACATAACAATTTTTCAACACATATAATAAGGAAGCTTAATCAACATACAAAATGATCAATAAAACTTGAATTTCCAAAATACCATACTCATATGTAGTCACCTTAGCTACCCAACCACAATTATCCATTACAACCAAAATTAATTACATAACAAGAAGTTGTTTACGTAACAAACTGCTTACAGACATTCGTTGGACCATGTGAATATGGAAAAATCCATAAATATCATAGCTTAGAGGTAATAAGAACCATCATCAGAATATATAGTATTGAATCACTCTGGATCTCTCTACCCTTGGACTCTAATGAAAACAATCAACCAACCTCAAACCCCTCAATACAAGGAATTAAATAACTATTTATATATGGTGGGTCCTGCCCTTCACCACTTACATACATTTTTCCTAATAATAGGTATGATAATAATAGGTTACATGTATTTACAAATTTTGTTCTATTTATAGGTCAAGTTATAAATAGCTTTCTCTAACATGTTTTAATTCTATATTTATCTTGACTCCATGCATTATCTTTAACCTTTTTGTGCATGTGCGTTTTCTATTTCTGAATCTTTCATGAGCGTCACTCCATCTTCTACTTTTCTATTTTTAGCCACTTTCTAGACAATTGGATGAGTCCTAGAACACTGTGTGCTCATGTGCAAACATTTACACACTGACCCCTTATGCATGTTGCATGCCCCTTTACACGCCCCTTGCATGTGGTCTCTAAAATTCACACATGGATAACAATTATCTATTTTCTCCACTCAACATTACCCCACACTAAGAGTATTGTCCATCCTTGGCAATATGATGGGTCACAAAATACTTCTCAAAGAATAACTAAGGACTAAAGAATAAAGAATAAAGGGCTAATTACCCCCAATAAATCAAAGAATAAGTATTTATCACCCGCATGTGCATCCAAAATCTACGCCTTATATTGCAAGAAAAGCTCTAGAAATTTTGTATCTAAGGAAACTTCAAGTGTCTTTGATGAGGGTTGTCAATACTTGTCATTAATATTGTCAATCCGGGTTGGTGTCTGAAGGTTGTATGCATTAAGAGAAGAAGATATTGGAAAGAAAATCCTTTAAACACAAACCAAACTTGCATAAAATAAATCACACACGCAGAAATTTAAAAGCACACTTGTAGAAATGTAAACACACTTGCATAAGAGAAATCACCCTTGTAGGAATATAAAGGCACACTTGCAAAAATAAATTTTGCATGAAATAAATCACACTTGCATGAATTAAAATTGTTGAATTATAAATAAACACAATTGAACAAAACACCTGTAGGTTCACAACAGACTGAATTTTCACAATACAAAGATAAAAACAATACAACAGAACGAATTAAAGAAAAATGAATAAACATAAACATAAATACACATATCTATCTTTCTTGGAATGAGTGGAAAGCTCATTCCTTTGAAGAGGATTTAAATCATACTTTTGAGATCTCAAAAATACATAATATTTGAGAGGAAAGAACAGATCTTTATTTCTTGGGACAAAAGCATTACATATCTCGGTGTGGAAGGTTGCATTTACAATTCATGCATCCAAAAAACTCCTTATTTTAGGAAATACAATCTGAACTTATCTTTATTCCAATCCTAACAACTAAGATCTACATCTCCACAAAATATGGAGAGAAATATATTATTGGAGTCAAAGTCTCATTTCACTTATTTTAGGAAGATTTTCTCCCAAATATTCTCCTTGCTTTTCGGTAACAAGAGTCATAATGATTTTATTCCTCTAAATTATTAGAAGGAGGATTTTTCTCAAAATATGATTTTGACCAAATACCTTTCTCGGATTTTCCATTTGACTTTGTTGTTTTTGATTGTGGAACTTTTGACGCTTGTCTGATACACTTTTTCATCGTCTGCAGTTCACTAAAAGTTAAATTTATCTTCATTGGTTAAAAAAATTGTAGCAAATATGTATGAGGTTTTTTTAAACACAATGATATGAACAAAAACCTCTCTCATATTTTCCATTTGACTTTTCTGTTTTTGTTTATGGAACTTTTAGCGCTCGTCTGATACACTTTTCCTCGGACTGCAGCTCACTAAAAGTTAGATCTCTCTTTATTGGTAAAACTTGTAGTAAATCTGAATGATTTTTTTGTTAAACATGTTTTTATGAACAAAAACCTCTCTCATATTTTCTATTTTATTTTTCTGTTTCTGTTTATGGAACTTTTAACGCTCGTCTAATACACTTTTTCTCGGACTGCAAATAACTAAAATTTAGATCTCTCTTTATTGGTAATACCTGTAGCAAATCTGAATGAGTTTTTTCTTAATCACATTGATATGAACAAAAATATCTATTATATTTTCCATTGGATTCTCTGATCTTTCACAATTCCTCAAAAATTGTCAAAATATGCTTAGTTCCAGAACTAAGCCTTCGAGTTTTGGAGTGAACTTAAAACAATTATAACTTTTGCATACGATCTCGGATTGAGATGATTATTTTTTTTAACTTGCATAATTTTACAAGAGAAATATGAATATGAAATCATATTTGAATTTATATATACCATTAATTATCAATTCCACTTTTCTCAATACTAGCATTATCTTTCCTTTATGGCCTGCATACATAAGACTTTACATTTTTTCCCAAATAATCAATAAGATTAGTCAACAAAATAGATAACAAAATATTTCTAAAGAATGAACAAGATATATATCATATATTCTATCCTAGTAAAACTATAAGTTCCTATATTACATTTAAATCCACTTTCAAAGGTAACTTGGAAGGACAAAATAATGGTAATTTATGGCCAATTTATGGCCTCATCAGTCTTCCCTGCTTCGAGCTACTTGGGAGCATTTTCAAGTGTCACTTCCACAATACTGATTACAACATCTATAGTCATCTCATCCACATCATCAATAGCCTTGATCTCCTTCACTCCTACTTCCAACTCTGATGTCATACTGTCAAGATCATCCATTTTGTGCATCACTAATAGTGGATTGCCTTGAGCCTCTCTATAAGTATATCTTTCATAGCTTTTATGAGCTCTCTTCTTTCCTCAACTTTATCCATAACCATCTTGCACTCTACCTTATTTAATTTCATGGTTTCCTAAATTTTCTTTAAATATTCCTCCTCCTTCGTAACATGCACCCTGAGAATAGGCTCAAAATATTGGCAGTTGTCAAAATCCTACTCTACGTTTCTCATGGCCCTCGTGACTTCCACAACTAATGCCTCATATTCTAATATTTTGGCCTCAAATTTTTCCTTATTCTTCCTCTTTATTTTGGCTAATTCTTCTAGTGATGGCCCCGCACCACTCTTTAATTTATGAAGTAACATATTGACATGATATTTAAGATGATCCATCTCTGTGACATACATTGTTCTGGCCTGATTTACTAGTTTTGGGCATGCATGCATAATGTCAGCCACTATGTCAGCTTATTTATTATATGATTTTTTCATCATATTCTTCTCATCAAGGAGTTCCAAATTGATCTTCTAAATCTTCCCATCCTTTTCCTCAATTCAACCCCTTTTCCTATATTTCTCCTTCCTCTCTCAGCTCCAAACTTGTCGAGTGCATTAGCCGCTTGTTCATATGTCAACTTTATGGGTTCAATGACATTGTATAGTGTCCCTAGATCATTCTTCAACCTTAATTTAGAATACGACTTGTCACTTACCTCAAATTCTATCTACTCTTCATGTGTATGCATACTCCATGATAACATCTTCCTGGTGAATGACAATACTCCATCCTTATTAAGTATGTCCCAACCAAACAATTCTCCTAGGGGGACAAAACTCTGGAATATAGTCCTTAGTACTTTTTTAAGGTCATCGATGTATGAAATAAAAGGTGGCTAGGGGTCGTTGCCTTCTCACCTTTTCCTTTTTGTGCGCTTTCCTTGGTGTATCTTACGTAACAACGAATGACTCTTTGCTTGCTTCTCCACCAACACCCTTTTCCTCCTTAATGGCATACTCTTCATAGCCCTTTTCTTTATCTGCTTTAGGCTCCTCCTCTTGTGTATTGTACCTCTCCTCTTCACGTATTGGAACTTCTACCATGCACGGGCCCTCATTATGCACATTTTCTTCTCCTTCCTCCTGTTTTATCTCTAGGCTTAATTACTTGTACATTGGATTCTTCACATTTTCATCCTCTTTGTGTATAGACTCCTCACATGCTACCTCTTCAAACACCTTCTCTCTAGGTCCTCTTCCTCATTTTCAGAAATGAATCGAGCTATCTTTTGGATATTTTTCTTCAATGGACTTGTTTTAGCCATTGTTACTAATGGAGACCCTTTAGTTGGCTGTGAAGATCATGTGCCCTTACTTTCTTCTATTCACTTCTTTTGCATTTCCTTTCTTCAGCTTTGATCTAGTGTCGTATCTTCTTCTTCTTGTTCTTGTCGTAGTGGAGTCTCCTTATGCTTTATATTTGGTGGATGTGGCCTACAGGCGTCACACACTTCAACCTCTTTACCATCCTTCATATTTTTTCATAAGTTGAAAAAAACTTTGCATTCCATGTTGCCAACCACCAAGTCATAATTGGATTGAGATCCAAATTTTTAGACTCCATCATTTCTAAGTATGTCAGCTTGGACTCATATCCATAATTATGGCACAAGTTATGACAATATGAATCATCCTTTTTTGCATTGAAAGTAGGCTTGCACACGTCCTTGATCTTGTTCACTACACATTTGAAGTATTTGGCAGTAAATAAAAATGGTAATTTGCACCACAGCCCCATGTCGCCATTCTTCATCAAAATCCATGCAAGGCTAAAGTGTTGCATGACAAAAAATCTTTAATCTTGGTCTACCACTCCTGATAACTCCTTGGGAGCTTTCCAATCATTTTCAAATTCTCCACACATTGTCCTATGCCACTTTTCCATGCACACCTTATAAGAATTTGAGATTGCAGCCTCACATGTAAATTTGGAAAATTGTTTTGCACGGGAATTTTCCTTATCGGGGTGTACCCACATATCATCCTCTTTCCTGTTTGGTACACCAATTTCCCAAAAGATGATCAACAAAAGGATAGATCCCTAATTTATTTAACCCCATTTATTGGTTTTTGTCCTTGCCTCTTCTACAAATTTCCTTAGATATGTAATTTGCAATATTATATTGAGTTTTATGTGTCATCATGTGTGTAATATGAAGGAATTTTCTATTTACCTCATTCCATTTCTCAAAGGCTCCTAGCTTGCAGCTGACCAAGCATGCCACTACTATTGGTCCAAGGTCAACAATATTATCAACATTAAAGGCTTTGGTTCCCCTTTCATAATGAAATTTTGTAGCTACTTCTTCAATCTTGGTCTCATCACACAAGTCAAGGTTAATGTCTTCATCAGTATCATGTAACCCAATCACTCTTCCAATCATCCTAGTTATCATCCTCATCCTCCTTCCAACGAAGTAGAATTAATCCCCATGTATACATGAAATCAACCACTAGAAGAGGTGTGTAGGCCTTGCAAAGAATTAGAATATCTGAAGGACCCCTACCTTTTCTATGTCCTTTCATATTATATCATCCATAAAAATATTCCCTTCCGCATTCCTAGTGGTTAATTCCCACAAAAATCCTTATTTGTTTCAGCCTCATTCCTTGGTTCTTGGTGATTATACTCACTAATTTTGCATTTCTTGAGCTATAATGTCCATGGTTGTCCCACTATCACATCGGGTGGGTATTGCATTTTTGATAACTAGTTCTCTGATGATTCTTCCATAGGTTTATTTTTTTTAGGGCCCTTCTTTGTGTCATCATTCTCTTCAAATTTGAAAGTGTGAAACCCAATGAAAATGTTCCCTAAGCATTGAAGGTTACTTACTTTCTTAATCCTTATACCATAGTTTTGTGTGTCCAATCTTCTTGTTCAATCCCTATACTTCCCAACACTTGTGTTCTCTTCTACCTTGACTTTGTGCCTTAGCTACTCAACTTCCAAATTTTATAAACCCTAGTGTTACGATTTCAAGCTCTGCAAACCCCAATCCTTACTTTTTTGTGCCCTCACACCTTTTCTTTAATCTTCCACTTCTACTTCCTTGAAAGATCTCCTGAACTGAAGGCTTTGTGTACTCTTCTTCGGTTCATCTTGGTTTTTTGGTTCACTTCACTCTTTTCACTTCATCACTCAACTCTTTAATCACACAAGTCTATCAAAGGAAAGGTAATAATAAACTTGTGTCCCCTATTTATAGCTTTTTATATTTTTCTCTGCACTAATTACTCCATATACCACCTCTTTTTAGATTTAAAACCCTTTTTTCCTTGTTCTCACACTTTTTGTTTTAAAGCACTTTTTCACTTTTTCTCTTCCTTTCTTTCTCACGTGATAGTCTATAATCATCAGGAGTGTATACCACTTTGCAAGCTATAGACTTCTTGTTCACATCTTCCTATGTCACACACCCATTCCTTTACGCTACTTGCCAAGTAGTATTCCTTACTACTACCTCTCTCGCATTACACTGTGCAACCCATCATTCATGTGGTATCCAAATTTGAGAAAATTTATAACCTTCAAATACCATCATGTTATTCACACACCCTCATGTTATTCATCAAGCACCATACCATCTTGTGCACCAACATACTCATTTAGCACATGCTTGTCTCATACCAATACATACTCTTGAACCAGATTCATAAGATGTGCTAACATCACATATTCTCTTCCATGAACCTTAAATTGATTCACCCCACACTAAAAGTATGTGTGGTCCTATGCGAATCAAATAAATAGATATTAATTGAATGTGCTTACAAAAAAAAGTAACACAAAAATTGAAATTGAAATCTAAACTAAGATGGAAATATTGCCTTATTACAAACACAAAGGAAGCTTATTTATAGTAGGGATTCAACCTAATTTCATTGAAGTAACTAGGAAACATAGTTTCATCAAACACCTGCAATTAGCATGCATCTGATTCTAGTATCTTAGTTACTACAAAGGGTCCCAACCAATGAACTTTTAATTTCCCAAGATGGTGCACAAACTTGGAGCCATATATGTTTCACCAGATTCTTGATAAATTAATGAAACATATAAAGGGTGATAAGCCAAGGAGGAATACATGTTTGTGGTGTTAGTTAAAGGATGTGCGTGCATGCTGATTTCGTGATTCAATGTTGATTGCGAGAGCTCCCTTTTGGCAAGGAGGAACTACCTGTAAAATGTAAAAAATACCACTAGATGGAGTTAAATAAAACAACGAGTGGACTGCCAATCAAAAGGTATATCTGGGAAACATGGTGATCCCTGAATAGGTTGTCAATCCACTTTTATATAACAGTATTAATGTTATCCAAAATAAACCTGAAATAACAACCTTATTGGAATTGAAACAATTTAGGTATCTTATACAAAACAAATAAGAAATGTCAGATAAAAGATTATTGACGTCAAAATAGGTCAGATGATGGGTTGGTATTAGGTTGCAGGTCAGGTACAGGCTTTGGGTAATATGTGGTAGAGATTCGGAGTGATTCTACGTTGTTAGGGAATGAATATAAGATAGTTGTTTTGAGGTATGTTACCAGACACAGTAACCAATGTCACCTATGTGACCGATGCCAGTTTATAAGGATGATTGATGTTGGTTGGCTAACTGGCATCGATAGGGGTAGTTAGCAAAAATATCTTAGAAATGGTCTTCATACTCTTTGTGATTGCACAAAGACTAGAAATGGTGGGGGTGAGGTCGTGAAATGGTCTTAGTGACTCAAAGATGACTAGGGGAGGGTGAAGATAGGTGAAAGGGCTAGATATGGTAAGGTGATGGGTTGGAGGAAGGAAGGAGGTGTATGGATGTACAAAATGATAAATTACTGAGATGAATGATGATCTTATTGAAAGAAAATAAAGATAATTGAAGAGATATTAGGTACTTACTGAAGAATGGATCTGGAGAGTACAGGTGATGAAAAAAATGATGGTAGAGATCCAGAGAGAAGGTACCTCATGTACATGTCACATAAGTTCAAGTCTTTGTGCTTCTTCCTATGAATCTGTGATCGTGAACAAGGTGATGGATGTCGATGGTTGTTAGTAGTGCTCTCGGGTGCTTTCCTTTTCCTGAGTGCTTCAAAAAATTCAGTGCTCCAAGTCTCTATTCGTATGAGATATTAAATCTAATGACAAACCTCAACAAAGGCTTGTGGAAATGTATTTAACCTAATTGACGATGGTTAGGGGACCGATGTTGGTTGAGGTATAACCAAAATCAGTTAAGGCGGGAATATCTAGGTTGGCCAAAAATAGCCTAATTATTGTTATTTTTAGTGTGGTCTTCAATCTTTGTCCGCTCGAGTGATAGATTAGGAAGAATGAGTAGTATTATCCTTAGGTTTGTTTATAGGAGTTAATTCTAGGTTTATACTAAGTCCTAGTTGGTTAGGATAGGATTAGAATTGGTCTTCGGTCATTAATGGGGTTTGAGTGGGTCATGGAGTGACGTGGCTAGGTGAGTTGGCTAGGTGACGTGGTCAAGTGAGGATTTTAATTAAATTAATTAAAATAATTAATTCAATTAATCACGTGCAATATGAGATATGAATAGGTAAGGTATGGTTAATTTAATTAACAGGGTTATAAGGGTAGTATGACCTAATTTTGGTGTCTACATTTTGCCCCTTTTTCACGTATCTTATATTGATAAGTGATGCTGAAAAAAATAGGAAGTGATTTCCCCATGTATGGGTGAGAGCGGGGTTGCCCCAAGTGTGGGTAGAGGTGATCACCCTTAAACCAGGAACTAAAGAGGTTTTATACGGAGTCAGTGAGTGGTTTGATAAATGTGTAGTTGGTGTAAGTTAAGGTAGGTGGGGAGGGATATGGGTACTTTGGGTAAAGGGTAATGGTCAAATCAGGTAACAGGTAATGGGCCAGGGTCACATTGGGTAATGGGTAATGGAAATCAAACATGTGCACATGTATAGACTGCAACATGTTACTAGGTTGAAGAGCTTGCAAACTCTACATTGTCCAAGGTCTATAGGTTTATCCAAAAAGGGTGAAGTGATTCAGGTATCCAAGGTATAGGATATGGTCTGGAAACACAACATAGGTTAGGTACATGAACATTTAGGTATGATTCGGTACACCACAAGTTTGGTCAGGATAAACGACACGGTAATAGGTAAGGTATGGTTTTTAGGCTAAAATAACATAGGTAACAGTGTCGCAAGGTATAGCGAGTACACAAGTTCAATGGTCACAAAAATTAGGCTAGGTGAAGGTAAATAGGTCGTGGGAACGGATAAGGCCAAGGCATAGGTAAAATAACAAATCCCTAAACATAATTAAGGAATTGTATGAGTAGTTGAGGCTTGTGGGTAGGGTTTATGAAGTGTTGGTAATGTCAAAAGGTATTCAGCAGTAATGAGTTTTGTTCAAAATGGGAAAAAGGTAGGAGAAATGTTATTGGCAGGTGACCAATGTCGGTTATAAGGTTATTGACGTCAATTTGGTATGACCAACATTGGTCATGTTGGGTTAGGGTTATAAGGTTGAAAATACCATATTTTATGGAATCATTGTTGTTGTTGACTTTGAGAAAATGACAGAGCTGAGTGATTTGTGCATTTTTTGGGGAGAAAAAAGACAAGGTATTGTACAAGGATGAGGTGGAGGTGACTAAGTGTTGAGAGGATCCAGGTAAACGGGTCCACTAGAGTAGTTGGAGACTTGTGATTGGTGGAGAGGTTTGAGGTATAATTTGGTATGGTAGAGGTGAGAGAGGGGTCGGGTGGACCACTGGCGCAGGGGCCAGATGTGCCACCATGTAGAAGCTGTCGGGATGTGAGGAGGCATTTTCTAGATTTTTATTTTCTCCAATTCTATTTTCTAATGAAGAAATTTTGGGCGGGTATGTTAATTTTGAAATGTGGGTGAAAAATAGATGAAATCTAGGGGGATGAGGTCAAATATAGGCTAAGTAGGGGGAGAAATAAATTTGGGGTGTAGGTGTTTGGGATTAAGTAGGGTTGTAGGTTATTTTTTATCAATTTTAAAGAAATATAGGAGGGGGTTATGACAAAGACTGACGTCGGTCAAGGTTTGGCCCATGTTGGTCGGCTATAGCCAACATCGGTCAAGACTAAGGTGGCCGACACCAGTTAATCAGAACTGATGTCGGTCAAGGAGAACTGGTTATGATCCAGGAGACCATCACCGGTTAGGTTGAAAGAGGGATAGAGGTAAGAAGTGTTATGTATGAAAGGAAAAGGGGTCAAGAAGGGGCAAGTAATGACTGGTTATATAGGGGTAAGGGTAAAATATGATCTCTGGCTAGATGGGATAGGTGAGTAGGTGAAATAAAGAGAAGATAATGAGTCATGAGTGTTAAGGGTAGGAGGTTGGTATGTGAATTAGGTAAATGGGGTAAGTAGGATTGGTGTGATTGGGTATGTTATTGGGGTTAAGACGTAATTGGAGGTAGAGAGGTCTTAACGATGTTGTGTTTTGTTGGATGTTGGCTAGGAACCAACTACGTATGCGGGAAAGAGTAGCACCGTTGTTGGTAGATATGCAGTTGAGTGTGACTACATAGGAGTGGGAGCATATGAATGATTTTGGATTGATTGGGATCTAACGCTATAAGTGTGTAGCTCGAGATCCTAGTTTGATGGTCGCACTCATCGATATATGGGATTCAGCGACCTACACTTTTCATTTACCGACAGGTGAGATTATTGTCACCCTGGAGGATGTATACAAGATTTTGTGGCTACCATTTGTGGGTGAGTGAGTGTATTCTATTTCTTTAGAGGCCTCTATGGAGCCTATAGTGGCTGTGTTTAGGGAGGTGATGTGCGCGTTGAGGTACCATAGTACGAGCCTTAGCTATAGAGAGATGTATGTAGCCCATCATCAGGAGACGAGGTTGGTTATTTTGATGATGGAGTCAATATGTTTCTTTACCTTACACGATGACAAGGGTGGTAGATTCTGACAAAATTTGATGGGAGTTCTCCAGGATATGGTGGAGGAGTGGATCTTTTTTACATGGGCATCGGCATTCATGGTGCAGCTTTATAGGGAGTTGTGGGCCTATGGGAGATTGCAGCAGTTTAGTTTGTGTTGGAATTTTCTTTTGCATTTTTGGGCATATGAGCACATCATATGTGTACATCCAGTTGGTTTGCCCCGACTTGATTGGTTCGGGGGTGGCTTGGTTAAAGTTGGATATAGATGGTGGGTACCAGTTGGTGGGCAATACAGGGTGGCTAGGGCCACACATGATGTTTCATATTACAATTGATTGCTGGAGGGATTATCTGGTGTGGATATTGTTTAGAGTCCATATGTTGGTTATCCCTCATATATGGACATAGTAGAGGAGTTAGAGGATCTATAGTTGTTCATGTGCATTCAGGGGCATCATTTTAGTGAGCACGAGATGATACATGTAGACAGGGTGAGATGATAGTTTGGGTTGTCATAGGATATGCCACCACCCTTCCCTTAGTATAAGAGAGATGACATGGAGAGACCTATGTCTCCACCATGACCGAGTGTGCCTATAGGGCAGGAGGAGCAAGCAGTGGATAGGTAGATTGATGATGCTGGTGTCACCAATAGATATAATCAGTGGTGGGTGACACATCTATGAGTGGCACCCCCAAGGCTAGGGCAACCAGACTTGGCCACAATCACATTGCAGAGGAATACCTTATAGGGTTAGGTGGCCACCCTTCGGGATCAGATTATAGTTTTACAGGGGCAGCTCACAGGGTCAGAGGCATAGGTTTCTCTTTTACATGCTCAAGTGTTGGCGCTAGAGGCCCAGGTTACACAGGGACATATGTCTACAAAGAGTGGAGATGGAGATGGGGGATAGGTTGCTGCCTTATAGGCCTAGGTAGTAGGTTTACAAGGCCAGTTGGCCACTACACAGGCTCAGGTTATGGCCTTACAGGCCCAGGTTACAATACAGGCACCTTCACAGGCTCAAGGATAGGGTCCCATACTACAGGAAGTTGTGACAGGATAGAGTCCCGAGGTACAAGGAGGAGGACAAGGAACACATGTATAGAGTCTGAGGCCAACCCTAGCAGGATTGAGCTCACAGGTTGCTTTGAGACCCATGACACCACCTCATATGGTGTTCATGGTGAGGTTCAGGGATTCCCTGAACAAGGCATGGTATTACTAGGATCATCTGACAACCACAGGGATAGTTGTCCCCTCTTATGCTGAGTACAAAGTATAGCAGGTAGTGAGTGATAGGACTAGATCCTACACTCATAGTTCAGAGAGCACAGGGGGCTGTCAAGCCCATAGATAGATTCATGGTGAGGTGACGAGTTCATGGAGGCCATACCCAGCTGCACACTAAGAGGAGATTAGACCGGGACTCATGCTAGGTGGAGAGATGCTAACAGGTCATCGGGTTAGAGGTGAGGAGGAGGAGACATATGAGACATGAATGGATATCAGATGGAGTGATAACTAGTCACCTGATATGATTGGTTATTCATATCTTTTTGGCATATATTGGCCTGCATGCCAATGATAGTGAGGATGTACATGAGAGTTTTTAGATTTTGATCTTATACCGGCTTGTGTGCCGAATATGGTGAGGATGCATCTGAGATATTTGAGATACTTGTATGTATTTGTATTGGTGTACATTTATATTGATATATAGACTTTCATTGTTAAAGATGTTGATTTTGATATTATGGATGATGCATTAGTGTTTTAATTTCCATTGTTATTGTGTATGTGATGGAAACTAGGTGAGTTAGGCATGTTTGAGTCAAGTTCATGTAGGCATGGCTGAGTTAGGTCAGTTAGGCATGGTGGAGTTTGAGGTTTTTTAGGTATGGTTGATTTTACATCATTTAGGCATGGTTGATTTTAGGTCATTTAGGCATGGTTGAGTTTAGGTGAGTTAGGCATGGTGGGGTTAACATTTGTTAGTTTTGATTTAATTTCCAAGTTATTGGTAACATGGGAAATAAATGATGATGTATATGTATGTGATGGTGTATAGATTTTCAAAATATTTTATATCATGGAATTGTGAAATAATGGATGTATGATATGATGTTATTACAAAAATGGAAGGTATTTACATTTGTTAATTGTTAAATTTCCAAGTGTTTGTGAAAAGTGGAAACTAAATAAGGTGAAATGTTAATGTAAATCATGGCGGGAAAATTGGTTAGAGAAAAGAGTGGCTGAGCTAACCTCTAAGGGCCCCATGCCCTTGGAGTGCTACCTACATAGCCCCAACAAAAAGCAGCCTTAGGCCGATGTAGTTCTCTCATAAGCTAGGTAAAAATAAGATGAAGTAGCGGAAAGGGTGGGTAGGTTTTAGGCATGATTGATTATAGGTCATTGAGGCTTGGTTGGGTTTAGGTCATTTTAGGTAGGGTTGGGTTCAAGTCATTTTAGGCATGATTGATGTTGGTGAAAGGGGAACCCCTAAAACGTAGGTATCGGATGTCTAGTCTTGTATAGGGTAATCAATAAACAATGAAGAAGATGAATGGTAAGAGGTGACAAAAAGATCCACCTAATTGATAAGAACCATAACGATTCTACCATACCAAATATTTGCTTATGAATGTAAAACCCTAAAGGCATTGCATGATTGACTATGCTAAGGGTGAAGAAAGTCACATAATCATGAAATTTCATGTTTGTGAAAAGTCCCTTGAGAAGGTATGAAATTAGGGTGAAAATTAAATGAGGTGAAAATGGTTGGTGTTTAGCATCACCGGGTGTAAGACAACATGCCTACTTGGTAAGAGACCTAAGATCAAAATAGGCAAGTCCATGACAAAAAAAAAATCATTTTCTTCTTTTTGTTGTTGTTTTAATAGACTGATCGATGCGGGAAGTCTATGTGCGGTGAGTATATTATCTCCTTGAGTTATTCATGAAGATGATCAATGCAGGAAGCTTCTGAATATTTTATTTTATTTTACAGGAATAGTCCTCTTTTGATGAGATACTAAGTACAATGTGGCTAGCTTTGTATAGTTTTCCTTCGAAGGAGAAGTCTATTTATAACAGCGAGATCATAGACAATAGACGTCCTTTTTTAGGGAATCATATTTTTGCTATAATTTTGATTCAAGGAGTTAAAACCCATTTTACTTTTGAAATCACTTCACTTTTGGACTTTTAAGTCATGGACAAGACTATAGAGAAAAATAGGCTCCTGGTTTGAAGGAAAAACCATAACACACAGAGGCTAACTATGGAAGAGAGAGTTTACATTATGAACGGCCATGGGATTCCATATTGAAAAAGATGAAAAGTATTGATGAGAAGCATTCCATGAGTAGGGCCATGGCACTCATATTGAAGATAGGGCTAAAAAAGTGACGGGTAATCACATGATCCTGATTTAATCATTGATCCTTAAAATAGGCAAAATGGAAGGTGAATGGTGCTCAAGGGACGAGAGTTTAATAGACAAGAGGTGATATAAGACTTAATTCAACAGTAAAATATTCTAAGATGTAAGGCATTGAGGGGCTCGAGTTCACCTTTACCTTTGAGTGAAAATAAATGATAAGCACCTGATCCATAGGTATGAGTAATGATATAAGGTCCAAGCCAATTAGGAGAAATTTTTCCCTGTTTACTTTTCTCCTCTTTGGTTACATGTTGATTTTCCTTCAAGACAAGGTCACCGTACTGGAAGGTTTTTTTGTGGAAACGTTTGTCGTAGGCACGTTTGATACATTTTTGGTAAATTTGGATATGATCAAGAGCATTAAGATGACTTTCGTCTAATAACTCAAGTTGTTCCAAACAGTCCTAGAGAAAGTCATCATCGTTAAGAATCTCTTTGAGTGAAATACAAAGAGACAAAATTTGGACTTTGAGAGACAAGACAACCTCAATACCGTAGACCAGAGAAAAAGGTGTGGCCATAGTTGAGGTATTAGAGCATTTATTTGAATATTGATGAAACAGATAATGGTAAATGGGCTAGGAGGAATACCTGTTAAAATTTGGTTGAAGGTTGTTGTGCGTATGACTTCTTGATCCATAGCTGATCATGAGAGCTTCCTTTTGGCTAGGAGGAACTACCTGAAATAGAAAACAAGACCACCAAATAGAAGTTAAATAGTATATGCAGTGGACTGCCTAGCATATGCTAGATCCGAGAAGTGTGATACTCCCTAGAAGGATGTCAATCCACTGTTTAAAATAATTCAATGTTAACAATAAATGAAATCCTACTATAGTTAAAATTATTTAGGTATCTCATTCGACTACAATAAGCAGATTCATTCACAACAAGCTAGGCTATGATTGAATCTGAAGGTCAAGGTCTCTGTCAGAGTACTGGTACTGGTCAGGGTCTAGTTCTGGGCTGTTTTGGGTATTTGGTGGGGATTTTAGGCTCTATTCTTGGTCTGAGGGTAAAAACACAGAGACCGACATCGGTCTGGTATGACCAATGTTGGTTTAAGTGAACCGGTGATGGTTGTGGGTAACCAGCATTGGTATGGTCGGGGTAGAGGAAACTTATTAAAATCTTGGTGTGAGGACAGATCTGAGGCTAAATGGAAATGGAGAGGGAAATGGCAAGGTCTATGGAGATCTTGGATATACTCAGAGATATTTAAAAGCTGTTGGGTATGGGAAGTTTAATGGTGTGGGTGAAGGAATGATCAATTTTGCATGAAGGTAAATGGTGGGAGAATGGGAATGGGAGTAGAAACTGATAATAGATATAACAGAACCTACTAAAATGAAAGTGGATGAATGCTGGTTAATAAAACACTTACTATTGTATGAGCTTGATGGCTGGATGGCAATGGCAGTTGATCAGATGGATGGAGTTTGATGTGGTGATGGTGCTTCCCTAAATGCTTTCATGAATGAAAATGGCTCTGTGATCACTTCTGATGTTGGCTGTGAATGCTCTGATGCATGTACGAATGCTAGTTCTACTTGCATGCAGCTCTGGTTTCATCTCTTGCTCTCAGAAATGTGCCAACCTTGAAATAAGGTTGTTTTGGGGAATAAATGGTAACCGACGATGGTTCTGGGCTGACCAGCGGTGGTTTAGGGTAACCGGCATGTCGGTTAGGGTGGGATTTCCTAGGTTTACTAAAATGGGTAGATCCCCTTGATTTCTTGGATCTCGTTCCTTTTCCCCCATGGATTAGAATGGAAGCTTCCTTTCTAATGGGTGGGAATGTGGTTAGAGGGAATGTAGGCTTTGATTTTTAGGGTTTAGGTAGGTCTTAGTTAGTTATGACAACATACTAAGAATAGGTCTTAGGGTGAGGTGGCTAGATGAGGTGTACAGGTGAGGTGGGTGTGTGGGCATTATCTCAATTAGGATATTTAAATAATAGATATTATGAGATCATGAATTAATTAATTAAATTAATATTAGAGTGGGGTGAAAGGGGCCATGGTTAGGTGAGTGTGTTTGAGTTGGTTATTTGTCGAGGGACCAAGGGGAGTGTGACCCAATTTTGGTGTCTACATTTTCCCCCTTTTTGTTGTGTAGCTTGTATTGGTAAGCGACGCTGACAAAAATAAGATGTGGTTGCCCCATGTGTGGGTGAAGGTGATCCCCCTCAAACCAGGAACTGATGAGGCAGAAGGAAGAATCAGTGAGTGGTTTGATAAAAGGTGAATGTGATGAAGAGGAAGGTGGGAAATGGGGTAAAAAGGGGTAAAGGTCTAATCGGGTAATCTAGGTAATGGGTCAGGGTCAAAGGTAGTAACAGTCAAACACACGCACACATATAAACTACAGCACGGTACCAGGTTGAAGAGAAGGAAAACTCTACATTGTCTAAGGTCGATAGGTTTATCCAAACAAGGTTGAGGTGATTCTGGTATCCAAGGTATAGGATATGGTCAGGAAACATGACATAGGTCAGGTGCAGGAACGTTTAGGTATGTTCTGGTACACCAAAGGTTGGGTCAGGATAAACGGTCATGGAAAGAGGCAAGGTAAGGTCAGTATGTCAATCAACATGGGTAACAGTGCCACAAGGTATAGCGAGCACATGAGGTCACAGGTCACTAGCAATGTTCCAGGTCCAAGTAACTAGGTCACGACATGGGTAGGGCTAAGGTATGGGTAAAATAATGAGTCCCCAAATGAGGATGAGGTGAGGTAGTAAATGATGAGGTCAGGAGGATAAAGTGAAGTGTCCAAGTCAGGTGTGGGTGAGGTAAAAAGGATTCAGGTCAGAAAATTAGGGGTAGGGGGTAGGAGAAAGACTAAGCAGGATAACCGATAATGGTTAGAAGGAACTGATGTTGGTCACGATGGACCGACCACGGTAAGCTAGGGCACAGGACCGATGTCGGTCAAGGTAAAACCGTCATCGATCAAGTCGGGTAGGCTATAAAAAGAAAAAGTGTCATGTTTTTAAAATCATTTGTCATTTACCAAATTGGAGAAAATGACAAGAGAGGAAGAATGAGGTGGAAAGTGACCAAACGACATGGAGAGCTGAGTTGGCGAGCCACATAGCAGGTGATTAGTAGTCGATAGGTGGGTCCACAAGATCGGATTGATCGATTCGGTTGGTTGGAGGTGATTAGGTTGATTAGGTGATGGCAGAGGCAGGAGAGGGATCAGGTGGACCACCGGTGTAGTGGCCTGACATGCCACCACAGAGATGGCAGTGTGATGATGTAAGAGTCAATCCCTTTTGTGTTTTTTGTGAGGTAGAGTGATTGGTTTAGAGGTCGGGTTTTGAGAAAAATGGGTTTTTGGGGGGGGAAATGGAATTTGAATTTTGGGAGGGAAAATCAGGTAAAATAGGAATGGGGAGGGAGGTGGTTGGGTGAATGAGGGGTGGGGAGGGGTTGAGGGGGGATTTAGGTAGAAATGGGTGGGTAGAAGGGTAAAAAAGAGAGGTTTTTTTGGAAAAAGTAGGGTTTGGGTGTCAGGTTTTTGCCGCATGACAGTGACCGACATCAGTCGAGGGTTAGCTGACATCAATGGTAGTAGAACCGGTATCAATCACGAAACATGTGATTGATGTCGGTTTAGGGGAGACTGGGGTTGGTTAGAGATAACTGGTACTAGTCATGATTTAGGGAAAAAGGGGGCCAAAAGTTCCCTAGGTTGGGTGGGTGAGGTAGGTAGGGGTAAGAGAAGATGTTGTGGGGAAAGATCAAACATGGGTAAAGGGGTTGAAAGAGGTATGGGTGAGTGATAGTGGGTTAGGGTTGAGGTGGGTAGATAGAATATGTGATATGTAGGTAGGTTGGGAGGGAAAAAGAGGTAGGGTGGTAGGTATAGGTGAGGTGCTGAGTGGGATGGTGGTTATGATTAAGGTGTATTAATGTGATGTTTTGCTAGATGTAGGTGAGAGATCAGCTACGGATGCGAGACAGGGTGCCGCCCCTGCTCTTGACAGTTTGTGGGGCTGCGACAGTTCGAGGAGTGGTGACATGTGGCAGATGTGGGCCTGAGTGGGGTCAGACGCTACCAACATGTAGTCTGGTAGCCGAGTTTGATGGTCACCCTCATCGATAGATGGGATTCAGTGACCAACACGTTCCACCTACCGACAGGGGAGATGACAGTCACCCTGGAGGATGTTTATAGGATCATGCGGTTACCAATATTGGGGATGCAAGTATACTCAATCTCCTCAGAGGCATCTGAGGAGTTGATGCTGACAGTATTTGGTGAGGGACTGGTGGAGATGACATTCCACAGTGCCAGCATGAGCTATGGAGAGATGTACCTAGCCCATCAGAGGAGATGAGGCTAGTAGTGTTATTGATGGAGGTAGTCTGTTGTTTTTCACTACCAGATGCAGAGGGTGGGAGATTCCCATGATCACTGATGGGGGTGCTGCATGATATGGTGATGGACAGGACCTACTTTGCATGGGTACCAGCATTCCTGGTGTAGTTATATAGAGAGCTATGGGTGTATGGGTGGCTCCGCAGGTTCATCTTATGCTGCACATTTGTTCTGCACTGTTGGGCCTACAAGCACATTGTGTGTGTTCGTCTGATTGGTATGCCCCAAGTGGATGCATTCGAGCCAGATTTTGTGTAGGTAGGTTACAGGTGATGGGTGCATGTGATTGGAGAGCATCGAGTAGATAGGGCTACTCATGATGTAGCATATTACAGGTGGTTATTGGAGGGATTGTCTGGTGTGGACATTATTTGGAGACCATATGTGGGTTATCCCTCATACAGACAGATGGCTGATGAGTTAGACGGCTTGCAGCTACTTAGATGGATTGAGGGGTGCTGTGTAGGAGAGCACGAGATGATACCTGTAGATAGGGTTAGACGATAGTTTGGGCTACCACAGGATATACCCCCACCCTTCCCACAGTACATGAGAGATGATGTGGAGAGACCACTACCGCTACCATAGCCGACAGTACCTACAGGACAGGAGGAGCAGGTGAGAGACTGGCGAGATTGATGATGCCGGGGTGACTGATAGGTATAGACAGTGGTGGGCGGCTCATTTAAGAGCAGTACCACCCAGGCCGGGGTAGCCAGATTTAGCCACCATCACTGTGTAGAGAGATGCCCTACAGGGGTAGGTGGTGACCCTGATTACACAGTTGGGGATGGTGCAGGGGAAGTTGGCAGGTTCAGAGGCAGAGGTGGCCACTTTACATGCATAGGTGGCCAGTCTATAGGCCCAGATGGCCTAGGGTGGAGATTATGATGATGATCAGGTGACCACCCTACAGGTGCAGGTTACAGGTTTACAAGGCTAGTTGGCCACTACACAGGCATAGATTGAGGCACTACAGGCCCAGATACAGGCACAAGGGTGTGAGGTTGATGACACCACCATAGGCACCGGGATAGGGTCCCAGTTTATAGGTAGGGGTGGTATAGGGTTCCATAGGACAGGTATATGGTCAGAGGCCGATGGGGCCACCACAGACGGTACCCGTAGCTAGATTGCGGGATGCCCTAGGTGAGGCCAGGTATTATCAGGACCAGCTGATGGCAACAAGGATAGATTTTCTATCCTATGGAGAGTACAAGGCACAACAGGCCTTGAGTGAGAGGACCAAATCCCACACCTATAACGTGGAGAGAAAAGGGGGACATCGAGCCCCGATATAGGATCAGGGTGAGGCCACTAGTTCATGAAGGCTAGCCCTGAGTGATGTACCAGCAGGGACCCGGCCATGACCCATGACGGGTGGTGAGATGTTAGCAGGCCGCCAGACAGGAGCCGAGGGGGAGGAGGAGATGGGAGAGACTAATATGGAGGATATCCAGTAGGATGATGCCTGATGTATGTCCCTCCATTTTGATGTAGTTATTCATTTTTTATATATACCGGCCTGCATTGCTGAAGAGAGTGAGGATGTATACGAGAGTTTGTGTATTTTTTGATCATATACCGGCCTGCGTGCTGAAGATGGTGAGGCTGTATATGAGAGTTTTGTTTATTTTTGATCATATACCGGCCTGCGTGCCAAAGATGGTGAGGCTATATATGAGATTTTTTTTAGAGATGGATGATATTATTTGGTATCAGTGTATATTGTATGGATACACAATTTATATGATGAGATGGATGATTTGGTGATGATGTATCTGTGTTGATAGAATTTGATTGTTATGCATAGATGGATGATCAGGTCATGAGGCATGGTGTGTTAGGCATGGTGGAGTCAGGTTATAGGCATGGTGGAGTCAGGTCATAGGCATGGATTGAGTCAAGTCATAGGCACGGTTGAGTCAGGTCATAGGCATGGATGGAGTCAGGTTATGGTTTAGGCATGATGAAGTTTAGGTTGGTTTAGGCCTGGTGAGTCAAAATTGGTTGAGTTTGTAATTCATTAATTTGTGTAATTAATGATGATATGAGTCACGTTGAGATGTTTTATAGTAACATGCATGATAATGGTAAAGAAATGGTAGACATAATGAATGTATGAATGATGATGATAAAGATGTGAAGAAATTTGTTGTTTGTTTGGTTTAATTTCCAATTATTGATATAAAAAGGAAACTAACTAGGGTAGAATGTGATTTAGGAAAAGGAAAGGGGAATTGGTTAGGGTAGAGAGTGGTCGAGCTAACCTCCAAGGGCCCCATGCCCTTAGAGTGCTGCCTACATAGTCCCGGTGAAAAGGGACCTCAGGCCGATGTAGTTCTCCCATAAGCTAGGGAAGAATGTGAGGAGGTATGAGAATGAGTTGGTAGGTTATAGGCATGGTTGAGGTAGGTCATTTTAGGTATGGGTGAATTGTGGGCACATTGGTATGGGTGATTTTGAGTTGATTGTGGTGAAAGAGGAAAATTACCCAAAGATAAGCATTGAGGATCTAGTCCTGTATAAGATAATCAATACATAATGAAGAAGGTTAAAAGATAAGAGGAGGCAAGAAAGCCACCTGATTGGTAAGGATCATAACGGGTGGGTCATACCTTAGATAGGCTGATGAACGTAAGACCCTAAAGACATTACATGATTGATTATTCTAAAGGTGAAGAGTAGTCACATGATCACCAAATGTCACGGTTCTAGTAGGTCCCTTGAGGTGGTAGGAAATGAAAGTGTGAATGGTGAGAGGGTGAAAAGTGGTTAGTTTATATGGTATTTGGTAGCATGTCTTTTGGCAAAAGATCCAAGATCACAATGAGCAAGTCCATGATGAAAAAGTTTTTTTCTATTTTGACTTAAATTTGAGATAGACTGATCAATGTGGGAAGTCTATATGGGATGAGGAAATTAACTCCTTGAGGTCTTCGTGAAGCTGATCGATGCGGGAAGCTTCAGATTCTTTTTTTTAGCAAGCTTTACATAGTTGTCCTTCGAGGGAGCAGTCTATTTACAACAGAGATGTAGAGAGAAAGATGTCCTTTTTGAGGGAGTCATCTTTTTATTGGAAGTTTGACTCAAGGAGTTGGATCCCATGTGAGGGATTTTAAGTCATGGACAAGACTAAGGTGAAGAATCAGATTCTTGTTCAGAAAGCAAGGTGAAACGACCATGGGATCTCATCTAAAAGCAGATGAAAAGTATCCATGAGAATCATGCCATGTGCAGCACCGTGGTACACATATTTAAGAGAAGATAAAAGAGTGACAGGTACACACATGATTCTTGTTTAATCATTGGGGATGGCATAGTGAAAGGAGGGAAATGAAAAGCACTCAAGGGATGAGCATGAAAAGAGGCAGAAGGTGAGGTAGGACTAAAAGTCAACAGTAGAATGGTCGAAGATGCAAGGCATTAAGGGGCTCAGGTTTGGGTTTACCGTCTAGTGAAGATAAATGATAAGCACCTGATCCATAAGTATGAGTCATGATGTATGGTCCAAGCCAATTAGGAGAAAATTTTCCCCATTTACTTTTTTCTGCTTTGGTTACATGTTGATTTTCTTTCAGGACAAGGTCACCGACTTGGAAGGTTCGTTCATGGACACGTTTGTCATAGGCACACTTGATACATTTTTGGTAAACTTGAAGATGGTCAAGAGCATTAAGACAACATTCATCTAATAACTCAAGTTGTGCTAAACACTCCTGGTGAAAGTCATCATCATTGAGCATGTCATGGAGAGAAATGCAGAGTGAGGGAATCTAGACTTCGAGAGGCAAACAGCCTTTGTACCATAGACCAGAGAAAAAGGTGTGGCAGCAGTGGAAGTGTGAATACTAGTGTGGTACACCCATAGGGCAAAAGGAATGTGCGTATGCCAGTCCTTCCCAATATCGTTAACCACTTTCATGAGAATTTTATTCAGGGTTTTATTAGTGGATTCGGCTTGGCCATTGGTTTGTGGGTAATATGGTGATGAGAAACTTAGCTGAATACCAAAGGCGTCGCAAAGTTTCTGCAAGGTTTTATTTTTGAATTGTTTTCCGTTATCAGTGATGAGGTGATGTGGGACACCAAAGTGATAAATGATGTGATGATTGATGAACTCACATATTTTCTTGGCTTTTGTGGAGATGAGAGGTATGGCTTCAACCCATTTGGTGTAATATTCGGTAGCGGTGATTATCCATTGATGTCACTGGGAAGAATGGGGATTGATCTCTCTGACAAGATCCAAACCCCATTGAGAGAAGGGCCAAAGGTCACAGGTGACCTGTAAGGCATGACTAGGTGTATGATGAAGGTTGGCATGTTGTTGGCATTTTACACAATGCTTAACGTAGTCACAACAATCATGGTTAAGGGTTCAGCCAGTAATAGCCTAGGTGAAGAATACGCTTAGCAACACAAGGCCACTGAAGTGACCTCCACATATGCCATCATGAACTTCCTTAATGGTATAAGGAATTTCAGAACTCGTAAGGCACCGTAAGAGAATACCATCAAAGCCATGCTTATAGAGGAGGCCACCCATGATGACATAACGAGAGACCCTTTTAAGAAAGGCACATTGTCCATTACGAGTGAGGTCAGGGGGTAAGATGGAGAGGGAAAGATAGTCTGAGTATTGTTTATACCAAAGGTCACTCGGGTCAGGAGCAGTGGTTCTGATAGAGTAAACTTCATGAGGTAAATAAGAGGGTGATTGGAGTCTTTGTACGGTGACAAATATTTTAGAATCAGCGGGTGAAGCAGGTATTTGAGAAGCCAAGCAGGCCATGGTATCTACAAATTTGTTGGTAGAACATGGGATGGTTTGAAGGGCGTAACAGTCGAAGGTGGTCAAAAGTATGTCCACATGATGCTTATACTTTTGAAGTATCTCATTACGACATTGGTATATACCATTGACTTGGTTTATGACCAATTGAGAATCACCAAAGATGTTGATTGACTTAACATCTAAGGCATAGGCAGCCTGGAGACCCAATACGAGTGCTTCGTATTCAACAATATTGTTTGTACAATCAAAATTGAGTTTGAAAGACAAAGGCATGGGTTCACCATCAAGTGGAATGAGGATAACACCAGCCCCACCCCCATGCTGACACTTGGAACCATCAAGAAGAGTGTCATTTGGTAACACGGGTTCATCCAAGGAAAGGGTAGCAATAGACTCATCTGGAACATCAAAGTTAGAGGGTTGGTCCCTAGAAATAGGTGCATCAACCAATTGGTTAGCAATAGCTTGGCCCTTGATGGACCTTTGACGGGTGAATTTGAGGTCGAGGTCGGCCAGAAGGATAAGCCAACGTGTAGCTCATTGATTTTGGTAAGGTTTGGCATACATGAAGTGTAAGGGGTCGGTGTTGGTCACAACATAGGTTTTGTGGTTAAGTAGATAATGGTGGAGTTTGGTGGCAACAAAAACTAAGGCTAAGAAAAGTTTTTCTACATGGGTGTATCAGGTTTCATAGTCCAAAAGAGTACGGCTTATGTAATAAACCACCTTCTCCCTGTGTTGTTCATCACGATGAGTGAGCATGGCCCCCAAGGAGTGATCGGTAGCTGAGATGTATAGGTAGAAGGGTTGATCATCTTTAGGTGGAATGAGTACGGGTGGTTGGAGAAGGTATTTTTTTAAGGCTTCAAAATATTTATGGCAGTCCTCATCCCATTTAAAGGAAACATCCTTTTTGAGAAGGTGATGAAATGGTTAACACTGATCAGACAGTTGTGAAATGAAACGGTGAATAGACTGCAACTTACCTTGTAGGCTACGGAGTTGCCACAGATTAGTGGGTGGAGGAATTTCAAGAATGGCCTTGACTTTAGCAGGGTCAACCTCTATACCACGTAAGGAGATGATAAATCCTAGGAGCTTGCTCGAGAGAACCATGAAGACACATTTCTTGGGCTGAAGGTGAACACAATACTTAATGAGGTGGTCAAAGATGGTTTTTAGGATGGCGAGGTGCTCGGAGTGGTATTTAGATTTGGCCAGGAGATCATCTACATAATCTTCTAATATATGGTGCATGATGTCATGGAAGATGTAAGTCATAGCCTGCTTATATGTGGCACCATCATTTTTAAGGCCAAAAGGAATTACTCGATAGCAGAAGGTCCCCCAAGGGGTGATGAATGTAGTTTTGTGTTGATCCTCTTAGGGCAAGCAAGATTTGGTTATAACCTGAGAAACCATCCATGAGTGATAGCATCTCATGACCAGCGGTAAGGTCAACCAATTGGTCAATACCGGGTAGAGGAAAGTCATCTTTCAGGAAAGCTAGGTTGAGGTCACGGAAATCTGTGCAAATGCAGAGTCCCCCTATCACCTTAGTGACAGGGACAATGTTAGAAATCCATCGAGGATAATCAATGGGTAATATGAATGAAATAGGAAAGAAGGCACTGAAGTTCTTCTTTGACCAGAAGAGCAATGCGAGGGTGCATTTTCCTCAGCTTTTGTTTTACGGGTTTGGCATCAGGAATGGTTATGATATTGTGGACCACTATGGTGGGGTCAATATTGGGCATGTCTACATAAGACCAAGAAAAAGCATGGCTATGATCTTTGAGAAAAGAAGTGATGGCTTCCTATTCAGCAGTATCTAAAGATTGGCCAATCTTTAGAATGTGTGGGTCATCCTGAGTATGGATGTTGATTTCGATAGTCAATTCATTCAACATGGTTTTAATCTCAGATGGTAATGACCAATGAATATATGAGTCTTCTGCACCAAGGTAGGTGAGTATAGATTCATCATCCTGACATTGAATGACATTAATAGAAGGTGTATCATCATCGATCATTTCAGGATACAGGAAGGGAAGAGAAGAGGGAGCCTCACCCTCACATTGATAAGTCAGAGGCCCCAAGGAAATGGTGTTTATGAAAAAAAAAAGTTAGGAGGAATAGATTTTGGATCCATCAACTCTATCGGTGAAGGTGGAGCATGTGAAGAAGGTGGAGAAGGGTTGATATCCTCAATGAGTTCAATGTTGGCCTTCTTGGTAGGTGGTTCAGCAAAGTCGATACCACTACAGTCATTATGTTTATGGGTAGTACATGGAATAATAGTATGATGGCCTTGCTTGTAAAATCCATAACCAAAACCCTTCCATGCACATTCGTGCAGAAAGGTGTGGGTGAAACGGTGATTGGTAAGTGACTAGAGGTCAACAGAAAATGGGTGGGTTTGTGATGGTGGTTCAGGTGTATAAGTTCTGTAGTATTGAAGTCCCCCATAGGTGATATTAGTGCGAATGTTCAAGGAGGACCATAAAGGAGACACTCTCCTATGCGGTGATCACTAATGAGGGTGTTGGTGAAGGCATTCCATACTCTTGTGGAGTAAGTAATGTGTTGACATTATATAGGTGATACTCCCCTAGAGTGAGGTGTTAAAAAGTACACCACTCCAAGGGATCAGTGGTACAAGATATGTGGGTGGTTGGGATAGACAATGTGTTAGAGATTGGATCAGAGGTGGAGCTAGTTGATTAGGAGGCTAATGGGCTGGTAGTGGAAGTTGTGGCAGCGGTAGGGATGGCAGAGTTAGGTGCAGGTGACATAGTGGTAGAATTGGTGGTCAGAGGTGTAGGTGAAGAGGAAGTGGTCATGGATAAAGACGCTTTAATGGGTATGAGTACGTCATTGGGTCGGTAAAGTATGTTGCAGGTTTTGAAAGGTGATGGGTCATTCAGAATGATATAAGTGTTCCCTTAATGCTCAAACTTCACACAACAATGCAGAGTGGAAGGAACACATAGCCCATAACATGAATCTCAGGGTTCTACCAAGGAAATAGGTTGTATTGAAATTCCCCCTCCAACTGACTCAAAATAACTTTCCCAGAACATGATCCAAGTTTCCATGCTCTTCCATATATTGTCCTATGGCTTATTTGACCAATGCCAAGTTAGACACAAGTTTTAGATGAGTTTAAACATAGCCATTCCAACTAGTTTAATCAATCTATACTCAAAATCAATGCATTATCATCCTTAAAACACCCATAAGATGATGCAAACACCCAATAAGATACTTGGTATGCTCCACCTTCAGAAAGTATCATACTCCACCTTCCAAGTGATCTAGTGTCATTGGAGACAATTCTCCCCTTTATTGTAACACCCTGAACTGTTGTTACTTTCTCCTGGACATACAAGTGTTGATATGTGATTTCTAGTATAAGGATGTGTTCCTCGATTTATAAATCATGCTTGATATGTATTGTAATTTCCTTGCAGATTGCAGATCTTGACTGAGTCAGAATATGATTAGACTCTTTTATTTATTTCATTTTGTGTCTGAATATTAATCTGATCACGGAATGAATTATAGAGATATTCATCTATAATATCTAGTCTTGGATCAGTGGAATTGATCCAAGTAATGCTTTAAATTTGTTTGTGATGAATTAGATCACAGACCTTGAACAGGTTGCAAGGTATGGAAGCATTGATTAAGCTGGTCAGGAGTATGACTCAGGCTGATCTTGGAAATGAATTGGTTCCCGATATCGAAGTATATCTGGAAGGTCTCGGACGTGGACCAAGTAATAATTCTGTCATGTATATTCTGTAGCCTAACGGCTGTATAGGAGTGAATCCTGTTCGGAGATGCATGATTTTAGGTCTTTTCTTGGCATATAAAATGTTATACCTAATTGGAATTATTAATGGTTAGTAACCTAAAACTAAAACCTAACCTATGGGTTAGATTAGTGTTAATCTAACCTAGACCTAGGCTATGTGTTAATATCCTAAGTCAGTAACTACATGTGATGTGGTTAGAATAAGTGTTATCCTAAATTCTAACCTAAGTTACTAACCTAACTATTGAGGAGGATGTAAAGGGGCCTATGGAGGGGTGCGAACCATGGGCGGTGTTTTCTATGGCAATTAATGCATGGATAAGGATGAGGGACAGGTCATGGCGGAGGCTTAAGCGACGGCTAACCTGTGCAGACGTGGCAATTCGCTAAGTTTGGAAATGGACTTGAATTTTCATTGGACTGTCGCCAATTCTGGCGGTCGGTGGAAGTTGAGTTTAAGCGGGAAAGTTGGTTTAATGGCATTCAATATTCTCGGTAAACGAGCCCGGAACTCGCGAGAAGGCATGCAAACGGGAAGTTTGAGGGTTTGTTTGGTTTGTCGCGATTTTCGGTTTTCTCTCTGCTTGTTTACTGGTTCTTCGCACCAGTCCTCTTTGAGTTGCATGGCAAGTATGAACTGCTCTAGCTCTTTTCTCTGGCATGGAGGATATATATGTGATGGAGATAGCGAAATTTTGTTGGTCGCTTTATCTTGGAAAAAGAAAAGGAAGTTTGAGCTCTTCCTGTGGTCTGCTTCGGAAATTTGATCAAAAATCCAGGCATGTTAGGCCCTAACCTTTAAATATCTTGCTGTCTTTCAAGTGATTTCATTAGAACAACTCTGTTCAAATGTTTTGAGAAAATAGAGGATTTTCTATGGAGATCTTGTTTGATTTTTGGTACTGAATCTCTTCTGGTTCGAATCTTCATTATCCTTGTTGGGTGTTTATTAAATTCGAACTGTGTCACTGTTTCCTTGTGTTTGCATTTCGGTTTGATTATGCGAAACTTGTGATATGTATGATTGCTCGGCCTGTTCGGCGTGAGCCCATGAATCGATCCTGTGATGGGTATAGGCCATTGATTGTTATGTTGTCGATTTTTGGTCGTCGATTCTTGTTTTGGAAACAGTCAGATTAAATATTAATGGGACTGTTTGTTTGATCAGTTTGTTGAACCTTTGAAAACCCTGTTGTGGTTTTTAGTGACAGTGACTAATGATACTATTTGGGTTCGTTCTGTCTGTTAAAATGGTTTGGAATCAGGTAACTAGTGTTACAGTTTTTCCTTTCGACTCATTAGTAGTTGTTTTTCCATGTTATTTGTGTAACGGGATCTAAACCGTTGACAGTGTACAGTATGGATATATGTATTCGGTCGACTATGTGGAGTCCTTTAAATGAATCGTATTGTGAACCATTGTTGAACTTCGTTTGTATCTATTGGGATACTGGTAATTTGATTTTGTACTCGAAGAGTAACGAGTAGCATGACCTCTGTTATTTTACATTCGTGTTGCAAGAACTTGTGGTTTATACTCTTTGGATGAGATTGATTTCTTTCGTGTGCCATCTTGTGTGAAAATGATGGTAAGGGTACCGTTGGACTTCTTGTTTTGGAAATTCGGTATTCCGGTTTGTTTTTGCCTGATCTTAATGTTGCCATTGTTGGCACCGATGATTTATCATCTGGCATTATTTGGTTACTGTTGTTAGGACTCAGTTGAACTTATGATAGATGGACAGTGTAACTGTTTCAATTAGGACTGTTGGGTTATCCTGTTGTTTGACCCTGTGGAAGATGTCTTGCTTCTTTGGCTTCTGTACAAGCCTGATATTGAACTCGTGATGTTTATTTTGGCCTTGATGGATTTCTGTGAACAGTTTGACATCTTGTATATCGGCCTTATGAGCTAGGTCATGGTTATTAAACCCGTATCAGTATGCAATATAAAAACAGAATTGTATTCTCTTTTTTTTATTAGAATGACTCAGTGGAGTCGATTGAATGATTTACATGTTTATGTCACTGTTCATGGTTGAATTTAGATGAATTTTGGGAGATCGTTGTTTCAGCGACTTAAGGAAATAATTTGTATTTTGATCTCTGATATTCGTAAGAATACCATTGTGTCGCATTGACAAGGGTTCAGTTGGGTTCTTGGTTTGAAATCAGAGATTAATTTGTTTGCCTGATTTTCATAATGCTT
The DNA here is from genome assembly GCA_019776745.2 of Taxus chinensis. NCBI lineage: Eukaryota > Viridiplantae > Streptophyta > Pinopsida > Cupressales > Taxaceae > Taxus > Taxus chinensis. The sequence continues at coordinate 12,274,861 of CM034150.1, read as the reverse complement.
CGTTGATGAATACAGTATGAATTCATACGCAATTGTTTGAATTGTTACCTCTGTTTGAATCATTAGAATTCTGGGAAAGGTAACTTGTACTTCTGTCTCTTTTGAACTTGACATTTGGACACTGTATCTTTGTCACTGTTTGAGATCCTTGAGCATGAATCTTTATCTCGTGTTCTAGCTCTGCTGAAGTGAACCGTGAATATCATACCTTAGACTTGCATGCGCCAAGGTAAGAATAGATTTGCTATATTCTTTTCCATTCACTCCTGTCTGATTGAGACTGAGCATGTTCGGAGATTTTGAGTGATTGTCTTGGCATAATCTTGGGAAACATCCAATTGCTTAAGGCAATGTAGTCTATTGCTGACCGCAATACTGGGTTTCTTGATTTCGAATTCGGGCCGTAAAGCCTTGTTGTGTTCGATTTTTATTATGACAGTGATTCTTCCTGTTGTTTGACTGACTTGTTTGTATGCTTACTGGATGAATGTATTTCATTTGTGTAGACAGTACAGTAACGAACTTATGTGAAAGGGAGTATGAATGATTTGGTTCTTTCTCTTCTTTTGCTTATTTGATGATATCTGTCTAACAGTGGGAATTGTGTTGTAAACATATTGGTGGAACCCGATTTGTTATGATATTTTCCTTATTGGATGAATGAAACGATCTGACCAATGTTTTGATTTTGGATTTAATGATTGTTTGGGTACATTTGTTCCTTGATTTTTAATATTTGATGAAATATTAGAAAGTGATTAAGACTATTTTGTAACCATGTTAGAGTTACATATTTGTAATCATTTTGTATTACAAGGGCATAGTCTGAATATGTTTACTAATGTGAATATTGATCTCATTTAAACAGGGTGTTTAATGAAAACAATTGATGGATTGCAATTGTTTTAAAAGTTAGTGCTTATCATGCTCAGTTCATTGAACTGACTCATGTTGACTATTTTTGCAGATGGTTACCGTAAGAGGTAAAAGCAATGCAGATCTGACAGGCTGATCAGATTGTTTATTGATTTATAATGAATTACAGCTTGATTTTACAGATGTACTATATGTGAAAAGATGTTTCTTTTCCGTTGAGCATTGTATCAAGTATGCTGTTGCATAAAATGTAATTGTATAGTTTTGAAAGGAATGGAAATAAGTGTTTGAAACTTATGTGTTGTATTCTATTTCTGATAGTTGACCTTCTTCGGTTTATGTAACGAAGGGGCATTGTTATCATTGTATAATATGAATGCTTTTGTGATTGACAATGAAAGCTTGCAAGAAAATGAGATTGAATTCTTATGAGTGTTTAGTAGTTCTAATTTGTGTCTAGCGAAAGCAATATTGGATTTAAATAATTGTCTTTCTAGAAGATAGGTTAAAAATGAGCCTAAAGAGAACGCTAAACAAGCTGGATTAAATTACTAATCCCTAGTCCTAAGTATAACAGGACAATATTAAATTGGATTCTTAATCATTTATATCTTTATACTAAAAAGTATGATATAAATTCAATTAAGAGAACTGATATTCAATCAAATGGAGTTCAGATGGCAATCTCAAGCAAAGGTTATGAGGTATTGTCCGATTCTGTTGCTTTAGAATCAGGTGTATTCTAATGACTCCTTGATGAAGAACTTGACCTTAATATCTCTACCAAGTAATGGGTTTTATAGAGGAGGGTCGTCTTAAGGTGAAGAATCCAAGGATCAGAAAGGCTAACCTTAGGGAAAAGTCTTTAAAGTAATTTAAACTCAAGTGCGTAATGCTTGTTACTGAGTAGATCTTTTCGAGGCGGATTTAAAGGTTGACGACATAAGTCAACTGCAGGGTTGTACCTCCGAGAAGATTAGGATCTTCTCGAAGTTACAACAATGCAGATGACTTATGGCGACACCCTTTGCATTGATCGCTAAGATTTACACTTGATTTCACACGAGTTACCCAGGGACCGATTAAGAACGTGGTCATGTTATAAGGCTGCCTAGGAGATTCGGGGTATCATGACACACTGGTTGAACTGCAAGGTTGAACCAGTATGTCACTATATCCCTAATCCTCGTGGGCATCCATATAACATTATCACCTTGTTAATCTGCCTCCGAGTGATTCAGTTGTGAAAGGAAGGACTGACAGTAGTCAGTGTAAGACATTCTATATAACATATGAATGGGGTGAAGGACGTATTCCAGATTGACGAGTATGCCGTTAAGGAATACGAGACATAAACAGTATGTTTCAAATCTTTGGCCAAAGTATCGCAAGCTACTGATTGCGTTGTCCTAATTCACCTAGTCTAAGGGATGAGATGCCGATGAATAATAGTAACAATTATTCAGTTAGATTCCTTGGACAGAGCATTCTGAATCCCAGATTAGGGAAGAGAACCGCAAGAGTAATGTGTTAAATAAAAACACCGACTCTTATTACTCATGAATAGATCTAGATTACTGAGTCATGGAATGAATAGATCGGAGGTACTGTGTGGCATATGGTTGTCTGTTATATGCTTGACTATCTTGAATTGTGAGTTCTAAATTATGTATTGCACTTATCAAAAAAAAATAAAAATTCACTTGTTCTAAAGTATAAAATGAGGATGTTACATTTATCTTCCCATACATGTGCACTGGATGTATTCTCAAGAATGAGCTCGAAACAATTGTTATAGATAAATTTACTTGATGAGGTATATCAATGGAGGCTACATGAGGGTCATTGGGGAAAACCTCAAATACTTGAGGTAAAGATGGTATGAAACTCAGTGGATGTTCACTCATATATGGAGAGGCCCTAGGATTCAAGCCCGAGGGCTATAACAAAATCTGTAACTAAGCAATTTCAGAACTTATAGGAAATGCAGGGCCGCGGATATTGACCTTCCTATGGGTATGCAATATTTCTATGTTAATAAGGAGAGATAAATCATATAAGCAGTATTGAGGGTTTCATTCTCCTTGGGCATTTTCCTTCTGAGTTAAGTCCCAAGAAATGAAGGATCATGATTTGAGGCAGTAAGGCAATACAAGATGAAGACACTTAGGTGAAAAATGCACATGGGGATTGAGTAACCACAGGACAGGGAAGCAAAGCTAAGAGGTGGTTATCCATATGAGTTGTTATGGCTTCACATGAAAAACATTTGAAACTATGGATAAGCATAATGATGAGTTTGATAAAGTTGTTATATACATATGAGGCTCATGAAAATAATATTCCATGAGAGCAAATATTTAAGGATAAGAATCATTATGGTTACGGGATGGAGAGTGGATATTTTTTTGGTTGAGTTGACAATGAGGGATGTGTGGACATTGGAGTATGACAAAGATCGGTTCCTCATCAAGAATTTGCATCATCATCAAAATTTTCTTTTGGAGGACATTACTGGATAAGAGTGAGCTCTCAAAGCCTTATAGTTATCTAGGATGCATGTCCTGGCACACGGAAATGGGAGAGGCTTTAAAGGTAACGTTTCGCTACAAGACCCTGCTGGTCAAGGATTGAGTGTCACTCAGGTCTGAAGAGGGTAATGTGATGGGACAAAAGTAGCTAGGAATAGTAGTTTTGGGGCATAGTTAGTCGATGGTATATGGTCTGAGGTGACCCTGTGGGGTTGGGTGTAAGTGCAGCTGGCTGTATAGGAATGGTCTTTAACCAATAGGGGGAGTATGTGTTGGGCTACTGGATATCCTGGTGTGTATGAGTATGGAACCTTAGGTGTTATTTATATCTGTTATGGATTCTCGTTATACATATGACATGGCAATGGGTGGTGGCATCTATACTATCTTTATTAGAGGGTATTTGTACTCTTGCTTTTAGAGTTGAATACTATTGTTTAAAGGTTCTATAGGTGCTTGGATCCATTAGATGGAGAAACATTGGATGAATGGAGGTGTTGTGGAGTTGTCTGGCGTAGATTGGGTGAGCACCCAACGTGTACTGAGGTGACAGGAAAGTGGTGTCATGGCGTAGAAGAATTTATTGATGGTATATAAAGGTATGATGGTAGGTTCCATTTGAGGGCGGAGGTTGTGTGTGAGAATGATGTTTAATATTATAGTGTTTGACCTTGGGGAAATGGGTTGCTGCATTTTTGGGTGAGGATTTCTCAGCCATATCGACGGATGCCAGGTCCTCGGACGCAGGGGTGAAGGTGATGAAGGGTCAGTGTATCAACGAGGTTGGGGTACGAGATCTAGGGGATTGGTTCTTCTGTTTGGGGGCCGAATTAAGTTTGGTGTTAGTTTTGGAGGATGTGGCTAAATCTAATTTGATGGGTGGATGAGTAAGACTAGCTATTGGGATGACCCCTAATGTAGTAATAGGTTTAGGCAAGGAAGATGATGTAGGTGTAGGTTTGGATGTAGAAGCATGTTGGGTTATAGGTGGAGATGTGAGTTGAGCCATGAGTGGTATCGTGGGATAATTTGTGATAATTCTAGTTGTGTTTGGTTTGAGTCGGCTGAAATATTTTTGGATAGATAGTGGAAGTGTCAGCGAGTGTCATCTACATTTGTGTTGAGAAAGGAAGTAGAATATGCCCCCAAAGTAAGGCTCTATCCACATAATCCAGGCAGTCAGCTAAGCATGAGAATGGCACTGTAGTGGGTGAGGTTGATGTGGATCAAATGGCAATTCCCGTAAAATGTGTCTTAGAAATGAGGGAATTCGCTAGCTTAAGCCTCTGTGGGTAAGAGATCCAAAAGTAAGTCCACAGGATCTTGGGTGGTTGATGGAGAATGGTCACCTAGAGGCAACGACATTTCTACTAGATCTTTGATAGGTGGAGGAGATGACGAGTGCTCTTCTGTGGGTGAAGGAGATAAACAAGCGTCTCCCATTGGTTGGAGAGGTACTACTGGTGCTGGATCTCTAGGTGGAGAAGCCAAAGGTGAAGTGGTCTCGATGTTAACATAAGGATCCTTCACACATGATAAGGGAGATGAAGGGTGTTCCTCTATGGGTGGAGGAATAGGTGAAGTGGGTTCATGTGTAGGTGGAGGGCTTCAGGCTTGGATTTCCTCTATGGAAGGAATATGAGGCAATTGGGAAGCAACTGGTGCGTCACTAAAAATAGCATGGACCTCACGGGAATGGCAATCATTAGTTGAGGTCTCTCTAGTTTAGTTAGAAGAAGGGGTGTGATTAGGAAATGGTTTCTTGAAAATGTGCAGGTTTTGGTTGGTAGGTGCATTTAGGATTATCCAAGACTAACTTGCCAGTTCTCGAGCATTTCTTGGACAATGTTCTTGAAAGTGATGTAATTTCCGTCACTATGACCTTTTAACTGATGATAGTTGCAGAAGTCGTGCTCTTTATACCATGCAGGTGTGGGGTGAGTAGGATCAAAACTAGTGTGTGGTTTTATAGGAGGAAGGGTGATGGCCCCAGCTTTAATGAGATTTTCTAAAATAGAAGAATAAGGCTCCCCAATTGGGGTGTATTTCTGTTGTTCTCGTCTGAATTGAAAGGGTTTGGACAGGAGGAAAGATTAGATGAGGGCTTAACCTGGTTTGATGGATGAGCTGAGCTGACCTTGAGTACCACTGCAGTTAGTGGTTCCCTTGGATTTTGAATAATTATTCTGTGGTTTCAAAGAAGAAGATAGTATCATTTGACTTAAATGTCAAGTTCTTATTACATGAGTTGGATTTAAATTTCTTCAATGACCCGAATCTCTAGTTATCGTGCCATTATGAATGCCTCATCGAAGGTTCAAAAAGTCTACACTTGCATGGTTGGCGAAATATGTCTAGCATAAGCCCGTGTGAAGAGCTCTATGAGTTCGGTTTGTGGCAATTTGAATGTGACTTGATTGATTAGGCTACGCCAATGAGTGACAAAATATATGATAGACTATCCACTCATATTGATGCGTAGAGTAGAGGTCAGTCATGGTAACCTTCTTAACAACGTTGATGGAGAAGTGATCCAAGAAGGCTTGGGCTACCTGATTAAATGAGTATATAGAATGTCTAGGTAACCCACTATACCATTCTAATGACGGGCCCGGGCAGAGACATGGGAAAGGTCCTCAGAAGCAAAGTGTCATCATGGGCAATTAGATAACACCCATGTTTGAAAGACAACAAATGTTATTGCAGGTCCTCTTTGCTGTTGAAGCAGATTAAATTTAGGAATCTCCCAATGTACGGGATATGGACGAATAGGAATGGATGGATGTATGGGCTCATTACAAATTTCATCGCAGGTGAGAGAATTGTGTGAGCTAGAAACCGATGCCTCCAGCGTTTGCATCTTGTCCATCATTAACTTGATGAGGTCATTGGTAGGTGGTGATGGATGGATACCTCCTGTAGCATAAGAGGGTTGATGTTGGGCATATGATGGAGGTGGCATTCCAGTATATGGTGATTCCGCATAGGTAGGTTAAGAATGAGGGAGTGAGATAGGGGGTATGTACCCAGAATGAATGATGGATGAAATATGAGGCTGCTGAATAGTACATATATGGAGGTTGAAGGGTCGAGGTGACTCTAGTAGCAATGGGGGCTAAGGACTATGGAATAGAAAGGACAATGTTTTGAAAATGGGGTAGGGGTCATCGACACCGGGGGTGGTTGTGTAACTATGGGTATATGTGACACAATAGGTACGGATGAGGTTGATGTTTGGGGTAGTTGACGAAGGTATAGTGGATGTTACGGGTGCAGTAGATGTAGTATGCGGTAGTCATAGCCAGGTATAGGGCCTAGCTGCGAAATGAACTGGGGGCAAGGTAGGTGCAGGTAACGCACAGATCCAGAATGGGATGATGCAGATGTAGGAATGATTTCAGGGGGATAGATAGGGGCATGTCATATATCAACTGACCCAAGGCATCTCGAGTGGACAAGTGGGAAAGACAAAACTATAAGGTGGCAGGGTTTTGGTCAAGGAGTCGTGTAAACTCCTCATCACCTGTGGTGATGGTGATAGGTTGGGCAGGATCCATAGGTGATAAAATGGAAGGTGGTGAAGGACTATGTGGGAGTGGTTGACAACTAGCATGGAATATGAGGGTGTCTGATTAGCGACGAGTCAACACCATGTGAACAAGTACTAACGATTTGGTAGGACTACTTTCTTAAATGACACAGAAATATAGCAAAGGATAGGAAAAATAGGCATTGGTAGGTGGATTAGGCTAAAATGTCAGCTGGAAAATTTGAACAGGATAACCGATGTTGGTTAGGGTAAACTGATGTCACGTCATAGGTAACTGCAGGTCGGTCACTGAAAAATGGAAAAAAAAACAAGGCAAAGTAAGTAAACAAAGTAATAAGATCCGACTGATGAATTTTATGAGGACAGGTAGATAAGTTGTAAGGCACACAAGGAAGAGGATTTTATCAGGACAGAGAAGATGACTGAGAGTTATAGAGACTCTGAATATCAAAGAAGATGAAGCAGATGTCCTTTTGGGTGGGTTAACCAAAAGAACAGTAAATAGATGCCGAGTTACTGTAAAACCGATGACGGTCAGAGGGTAACCGATGACAGTGTTGAAGACCAACACTGGTTACTATGAAATTGAAACAGAGATGAAGAAAAATGTGGTTGTGAGTTAAAATCAAGTGTAATGTTAAACCCATAACTCTGAGAATGATGAAAATAGGGTTCAGGCACACTCAGATGAAGCTGGAATACACCAACTATGATGAGGAGCGTGCAAGGAGAAATAAAAAGATGAAGAACGTGTCGTCTCACCTCAAAAAACAAGCCAAGCAGAAACACTAAGAAAAATATGATCCTAAGAGTGCCTTTTCTATTATGTTTGTTTAGCTTATGCTATTAAGGACTGACTGTGTGATTTAGAATAGAAAAATTTGGTTAGGAAGGCGTTCATATGAAGAAGGATATCTACAAGGAGAGGTTTAAGGTATGTTATGGTGGGGGTGGGCTGTCTCTTGAGATAATGACTCGACAGAAGCAACGAGCTTGGGGAGTACCTGCCAATCTAGGATAGACCGTGTGATCACTGACAGATGTTCCCATGGGTAAGATGTTGTTTAAGAAATATGTGTTATTTTGAATTTGTGTAGTTTGGTAAGACTTAGAGAAAGAGATAATGTTCTTTCTATGATTCTTTGTCAACCATCAGTTGGGCATGACTTCCAGCGTATAGGTTGCCCTCATTTAATGTGCACTAATGTAGCATACAAGTGGTATGAAATGCTGTTAATTTTAAGCCCAAATCGAAATATTAAATTCGATAACACAAACATGAGATGAACAGGAGAGAATATGCTCTTTCACTAATGAGAAAGTAAGATTTTTAATGTGATTAGGTTGTGGATAGAGGAATAGCTTCACAAGAAAGAATGTAATGGAAACTTGCTGGAAAATACAGTAACCATTTTCATAGATGAATAAATGGGGAACCCCAATTGGTCACCCAGGCATGCCAGCAATCGTTCACCTAAAGGTATGACTGGTCTTGGTCAAGCAAGGAGGAACAGTAAGCGGTTAAGGATAACCGACATCGGTTACCTATGCGGGAGTGTTTTAATTAACTCTCGGGAATTAGCATCTATTTTTAGCATTAAAGCAGAATTATTGATTGTAATTGTGCATCGCTAAGTGCCCTAAGTTTATATACACCTATATAAGCATGAAAGCTAGGGTTTAGGGTAGTACCACCAGAGAATTAAAGAGAAGGCATTGAATTAGATCCTTGATTCTCCTAGATTGAGAGGATGAAGAAGAAGAAGAGAACAGAAATCAACCTGTTACATTGAAGATAGAGTCTCCATGGAGAGGAGCTAGATAGAAGGAAATAGCAAGTACATCTGAAGGTGATGAAGAGGGTAACATCTTCTGATGTATTTCCTTTGTATAGTTATTGAGTCTGCATCCCAATAATGGCTTGTATAGGGCATGCAAAGAAGGAGTCCTGAATAGTTTTTTCTTATAAATCCACATGTTGGTGAGATCTTGGAGGATTATAGGATCTATGTAGATCTAGTATTGTATTGTAGATCCATAATAGATCATATTGTATTGGTTGATTCATGTAGATCTAGATATTATAAAGGAGGTTGTCTTCATGTTTTCACATGTGTTATGCATGCAGTGATGAATGAGACAAACTTACTTCAAAGAAGTGCACAGATTATAAGTTGCACATATGGTAGAGGAAGATCACATGTGAGAGGGATCTTGAAGAAAGATCCATGAAGATCCACAGAGATGACTTGGTAGCAGTTCAGAGATGCAGTAATGAGTAAAAAGGTTAATTGTGAAAGATCTGTTTCCCTGGTGTTTGGAGGCACATCATGAGGAGTGCACTTAATGGAGATCCGTTTAGAGATATGGAGGAATGAGGAAGTATAAAAAAAGGTTGGAGAGATGCTTTATACTCTTGTATTTAAGATACATGGTTTGTACTCTTATTGTATTATATATGTTGATCAAAGAATACTTGGCAAAAATCACACAAGGAGTCCGCGTGAGATAGAAGGCCAGGATTGAAGGCATGGAAGGACAAGAAGGACCCACACATGGAAGGCAAGTTCAGATTTTAGAACTTAGCCGATTTTGGGCATGAGGATCTATTTTTGGAAGATGGCGTGTGGAACACATCAACGATAAAGAGAAGTGCACACCATGCATTATCTATATCTAGAAGAGTCGGATTTCAAAGCACTATGCATGGAGGAAAGCTAAGAATAGAATGAAAACTTCAGTTATCTATAAGAGGACTATAGATAGCACACTTGCATGTGTGGCTATAATTGTAAATGGCGTGTGGATATTAATAGCATGTGACCTATTTCTGGAGTAGTTAAGCGGTGAAGGGCAAGTCCCCACCCTATATATATGATGATTAGGTAGGGATATGTATATAAGAGATATTTGTATGATGTATCAAAGAGGGATATAGACATGTATGTATGATTCTGAATATGTGTATCATATTCATATGCGCCTTAAGATGAATTGACAGTACTGTAAGGAGCTTCTATACTTATTAATAGATGGAGGATATTGGTTGAATCTAAGTGTCATTCTGTGTAATTGAGTAGTGCATGTTAGTGTTTAATCATGATTACTGTTTAAGCTCGTTCTTTCATAGATTTTTGGGTAGCATGCAATGTAGAATAATGGATTAGTTATGAGTCTTTATGCTTTATTCTTCTTCATGCTAACATCTTGTTATAGCAACCCTAAAGAGGGACCTGGTACCTTTGCGCACTTCGGGTGAGCGCTCAGTCTAGGTTGAGTGATGTGCCAACGCGACTAGGGTGTTATCTTGTAAATTCTAGGCTGCATCATTGGTTCTGTTGCCGGGACCTCTTTTTCAGTTGTTTTCAGGATGGTTCGCAATGAAGACGTACCGGTTAACTCTAGCAAGTATTAAGGAATGGATACATGATCTGGAGGAAGAATATGCATGATGGTTCAGCAGTGGATCTGAGTTTAACGCATGAACTTGGGTAGAACAGAACCTATATGACAGTTTATATGAGATTTTTTTGCTATCTTTCCAGTAGAACTTTATGAGTGGCTTACGACTTATGCGTCTCAATGGAATTGGAGATATCGCACACTTGTTTGGACACAGGAAGAATTTCAGGCTCTTTATGATGCTGATCTAATTTGAACTCACAGTGGTGGATGTGGTTTCATGGTGTTCTAAATAGTTATATTCTGGAATACTCAATTTCGACGTACTCTTTCCCAGAGGTCGTTGAATTTCATTTTTTGAGGTATCCAAGAGGAACATATTTGCACAGTATTCCACTGGCGATCAAGATCTTGATGGTAACTTTGAACCTGGAGAGTAAACCGATGGCTAACTAAACTTCACCACGCACGAAGGTAGGAACAGGTTTGGTATTAAGATGGTGGACCTAGCGTAGAAAAGTAGAGAGAGGAAAGGCAGCTTAAGTATAATGAGGCACGAGAGGGAAATAGAGAAGCAGTGTTTTGTTGCAGAAAGTATGGTGTTGAGGAGAGAGATGGATCGTGAAGGATTTACAGCTCACGTAGAAGACGTGGAGCCAGAGCATCAAGAACTCCCCCATCTTGGAAAACATGATAGAGATCCCTTCTCGGCCTCGCATGGAAGTATGCTAGCAGAGACTACTTGGACCGTAGGTGTGCATCTTAATCCACCTGGTGACCTAGCCTTTGTGCTTGGTTTTTCAGTATCTAGTACGATAAGTAATCAGCAAGCTAACTTGGGAAGTAGGAGAGCAGGAGTAAGTTAGGGATCAATTACATCAATGGAAGGATAGACAACTTTAATGTTATATGGAGGAGCATTCTTGGGCATGTCATCCACACAGAATGTGAGCGCACAAAATGTTGGGTTCACTTCTTGAAGTGGAGCTACCTCACAAACTGTAGGGGTTTAGTATAGTACTACTGTCAGAGCACATGGGAGTATATCTACAGATCCTACTCTAACTACAGGTGGAGGATCGGGAGGTATAGGTGGTTCTAATTCTAGTGGATCTAGTGGTTCTGGAGGCAGAGGGAACCCAGGGGGTTTTGGATCAAGTGGTCAAGGTCCGCAGCAACCACAGAATATCTATATGGAATTATCCCTTCCTCTCATGGAGTATAGAGGTATAGAGGATGTTGTCTCACATGTGCATATGTGTGAAATTTTGTGGTGTGCTAAAGGGATTACAGCTACTGAGTGAAAGGCAAGTCAATTCGCCACTACATTACAGGGGGGCGTGCACAACTGGTATAAGAAATTTGACCCTGATCAAACTTGCATGGATTATGCAGCACTGAGGGATGCTTTCTTTAAAAATTTCTATATTCCTGAGTTTGAGTAGAAGAGTATAAGTGCACTAAAATATATCAAGAAAGGCACTACTGAAAGTTTACACAAGTATGATGCTCGTTTTAAGACACTTCTATCCAAGTTGTCTTATGATATACACGCTAGCCAGCATGCACAGTGGATCGTTGGAGGATTGATCACACCTTTTAGGAGGGCGTGTCACATAAGACATACACGGATCCGACGTGAAGCACTGGAAGCAGCCTTGTGTGCTGAGGCAGTTGGGAGCATTGACACTGGTGTTAGTCTATTTCTAGAGGCATAGATTGCAGCTATGACAAAGCAGTTAGAAAAGCTATCGGTAAATTCAGCCCATGAAACACGCTTAGGAATTTGGTGTACAGATTGTGAAGTGGAAGGTCACACCAAGGATAGTTTTCCTCACAGATCTGTACGCTCATTATTACTAGACTGTGAAATTTTCCATTTGAATCATGATGCTAGTCACTATCCTTTTTTACAACGCGCGATAAGAAAGAATGTATCTTGCTTTTGTAAGATTTACAGGTCCACGACCCATGATACTGAGGATTGTCGGTTGATTGGTCAGATTCATGATGTTATAGACATTGGAGTATGACAGACAAGTATAACAGATAATTCTAAGGGTAGGAATGAGCACCAAGATCGGGATCATAATCAAACGCGTTATGACAGGAATGAGGGATGTTTTGAAGGAGGTCATGGAAGAGGACGTGGATATCATGGTGGATATGGAGGATGAGGCCATGGTGGAGGAAGAGGAGAGTTCCCTCGTGGAACATGTTATACATGTGGATCCCTTGATCACTATAGGCGTGAATGTCCTCAGAATAATGCATGTTCTTTCTGCGGGAAGAACCATAGCTATGAAGAGTGCCCGGACTTATATGAGCATCTAAGTAAATAGCATAAGAAAGAAAACAACGGCATCGGGATGGTTAGAATCTAGCGTGTGGTAGAAGATCAATGGATGCCCAAGATAATAGAAGGACCTGAGCCATTGACAATAAATATCACTACACGCACTGAAGCTGCGTGCGAGAGAGGCATTCCATCAAAAGCCTATGATTACCAAGGAGGAAGTTTTGCACGCAAGGTATCCAGATCCTACTCATCAGAAAGAAGTTTACCAAGATACCATGGAAGTTCTAAGGAATCTTCAGGGAGAGATACAGTACCTAAAGGAACAAAAGAAAGCATCAGAGATAGTCCAAACTGATATTGATGATCTGTGGGAGGTGTGCAAGATGTTGCGCCAGGAGAACATTATTCCACTATTGGGAAGTTGGTTGAAAGGGAACACTCCGCGCATAAGTCTTGAGACCGGATGACAGATTCTGCATGCAAATATTCCCCCTGCTAGCATTGATTATGACAAGGAAATTACTTTGAATGTTTTTTTGGATGGGTGGCTATTGAGTAACATATTGATCGATACAGGTGCAGAAGTAAATGTGCTGACATTAGATGCTTGGGTACAAATGGGGAGGCCTCCATTGCAGCCATCATCTAATGTGTTTTTCATGGAAAACTAGACTAAGGCCACCCCCATAGGAGTGTTGAAGGATGCATCTATAACTATACAAGGGGCTAAGTTTACTGGGGATTTTGAGGTATTAGCACTTGTACAAGCAGACAATTTTCCAGCCTTGCTTGGACATCCTTGGTGTTATGCAAATAATGCTGACTTGAGATTCAATAAGGGATATATCAGCTTTGAAAACAAGGAGGAGAGGGTTTTGATTCTGTTGACAGATGGGAATTCTACACCTTATGTTGAGCCTCTCAGTGAGGAGGACTTAAACAGAGTCTATGTACGCGTTATTCAGGACCCAGAGGTCAATGAACGATCAAAAGAAGGCATTCTATAGTGGGAGGATCCTCATTCTATTAGTGACACTATGAGTATTGCTTGTCACAATTGGGCTCATGGTACATATGACTTAGTCAGGCGCAAGGTGAAAAGCATGGTCACACGCACGAATAGATTTCGTTCAATACAATGGATAGGAAGTATAGTACCATGGTATACAAGGACAGAAGCTCTACATGCCTTTATGAAGGCAATGGAAATGCAGTGGGCAGATCTAGTTACAAGGAGAGAGCTGCTAGTATATACACTACGCTGGGACAGCATTGCGCTGGTGGGCAGTCCACAGAGATAATATTATAAACTGGGAAGAGATTGGAATAGATTTATCTACTAGGTTTATAAGGAACAATGCACCTATGTAAATTTGTACTTATCATGGTAATCAACCTGTTCAGCATCACATTCAGCAGTGTGAGAGACTCTGGACAGCCGGACAGGAAGCATTACCACCGTCACTCTGGGTGCATAAATTGTATTTCACACTCCAAGGATGCGCACACGCTTGGTATGTATATGCAGATTTACATAGAGAAACTGGGAACTAGAAAAATTTGACTGCAAGTATGATTCAGACATTTGATTATTTCTTGACTCAACCTCTGGTAGCAGAAGCATTAAAATTTGTCAAGCGCTTAACTATGGGAGATAGTGCAAAAGCAGAAGAGCATATTCAGGAATTATTCGGTGAGATAGAGTTCGGAGCATGTTTTTAAAAGGAAGAAGAAATAGACTCCAAACTACTTGAGCGCGCTTTCCTAGAGAGAGAGAAAAAGGAAAGATTGTTTACATCGTGGATGATGAGGAAGTTGAAAACTTGGATACTGAGCATTCACACGGGGTGTGCGAGATCTTGGACAATGCAGACAAGGACACGTGCACGCCTACCATGAACCTATGAAGACAAAGAAGGTGAATATAGGTTCAGAAGGTTGAGCCTAAGGAGGCCATAATTGGATATTACTAGTCAGACTCAGAGGTAGCAAAGATCATTGAATTACTCAGAGATTATCAGGACTTATTCCCTAGAGGATATCATGAACTTAAAGGCATACATGAATCACTTGGGGAAATGAAGATCAAAATTAAGGACGGTGCACGGCCAGTTAGAAAGAGACCTTACAGGATGAATCCTAATTTGCGCGAAAAGGTAAAGGAAGAAATTGATAAAATGTTGAAATCCAGAATTATCAAGCCCCTTGATGAGTCAGAATGGGTTAGCCCAATGGTGATCAGTATCAAGAAGGACAGGTGGATTAGGATATGTGTGGACTATAGGGAGTTGAATGCTACATGTGTCACAGATCCTTTCCCTACGCCTTTTAATGAGGAAATACTAGAAGGTGTTGTAGAGCGTGAAATATATTCTTTCACAGATGGATTTTTCGGGCATCATCAGGTTCAGATAGCTCAGAAGGATCAAGAAAAGATGACATTTACAAATAAATGGGGAAGTTTTGCCTATATTGTGATGCCTTTTGGATTAAATAACGTGTGTATTCTCGTGAATAGTTGTTCAGGCATTCGAATATTTTATTCACAACTTCTTATAAGTCTACCTAGATGACTGGACAGTATATGGGCTTGTGAAAGACCATTGTGACAATTTTTGCTTAATGTTTAAACGATGCAGAAAATTGAGTATCTCTTTGAATATAAAGAAGTGCATATTTGCTACGCCATTTGGAATACTGTTGAGATAGATAATCTGCAAGGAAGGTTTGCTAGTTGATCCAGGAAAGGTTGTAGTCATTTTAGGCCTGGAAGAGCCTACTAGTCAAAGTGAGGTGTGTGCATTTTTAGGTCATACAGGATATTATAGAAAATTTATAAAAGGGTATGCCAGAATTGCAATACCCTTGGAAGAATTACTGAAGGGGAAAGGTACATTTTATTAGGAAGAACCGCAGTAACGCGCGTTTGAGATATTAAAAGAGAGACTTACTACCACGTCCATTTTGCGCTTTCCATCATGGGATAAACCATTTCATGTACATGTGGACGCTTATGGTATGGCCATTGGCATTGTGTTAGCTCAACTTGGTGAAGGTATTATTGATCATCCAATCTATTTTTCTAGTAGGAAGCTGACTCCTGCCGAACGGAATACACGACTACAGAGCACAAAGCTTTGTCCATGATTTATGCCTTATACAAATTTTGACAGTACTTGTTAGTAACACCATTTGTGTTTTTTATAGATCATGTGGCATTGAATTACTTGGTAAATAAGCCAGTTTTATAGGGGCGCATATGTAGATGGGTGCTCCTGTTTCAAGAGTTTGAATTCACAGTTTTGATGAAACCCGAGAAAAGAAACTCTGGACCAAATCATTTATATACAATCAATACAGGAGAGGAGGCACAGACGATTGAAGAAACAATGTCAGATGCACAATTATACAAGTTGCAACGCATGCCCACAGAACTAGAAGACATTGTTGTCTTTCTACAAACAGGTATGGCACCAAAAGGAATGAAATAATTAGAATAAGTAGCTTGCTATACGCGCAGCACCGTTTATGTTAATCATTGGTGACCTTTACAAGTTAGGCAGAGATGAAGCATTATCTCGTTGTGTGTTAGAGCAGGAGCGTAAGGATATCATGAAAGAAGCTCATGGTGGTATTGTAGGTGGATATTATGTAGGTGATGCAGCTATCCGGAAGATCTTAATTGTTGGATTTTGGTGGGAGACACTGTATAAAAACTGTAACGAATATTTCAAGGCGTGTGATCATTTTCAGTGCCTAGGACAACTAGGGAAAAGAGATGAGATGCCTTTGAGAAAAATTACTAGTGTTGAACCATTTGAGAAATGGGCCATTGACTTTGTAGGACCTATTTTGCCAACCACGCATAGGACTGGATCGTGCTATATCATTACTTGCATAGATTATCTCACACGGTGGGCAGAATCAACACCTACCAAATACTGTACGGCAGCTACCGCAGCTCAGTTTCTATGGGAGAATGTTCTTACATGATATGGATGTCCTCTAAGCTTGACAAGTGATAGAGGTACACACTTTTTGAATGAGACAATCAGGATCCTATTGGATGAGTTTATGGTTGCACACCACAAAATTACACCTTACCATCCTTAGGCAAATGGAACTGTTGAGGCTTTCAACAAAATTTTGGGCCAGACTTTGAAAAAAATATGTGATGTTGGAAAAAAGGATTGGGATGACAAGGTGTTAGCTATGCTTTGGGCATATAGAACAAATTACAAGAGATTGAACAAAGGCACGCCATTTCAATTGGTGTTTGGTGGGGAAGTTGTTCTTCCTATAGAATTTATGTTACCTTATTTGTGCATTGCACGTGCCAAAGGTCTAGATGATGAACAGGATTTTGAAGAATGGATTGAAAAGATGATTCAACTGGATGAGTTTTGAGCCATAACATGATGGAGTTAGAAGCAGGAAAAATCCAGGCAAAAAGCATGGCATGATAGAAACATAAGAGATAAAAAGTTTGAGATTGGACAAATGGTTCTTCTTTATGACTCAAAGTTCTTGCGCCATCCAGGAAAGCTCAAAGTACATTGGTTGGGGTCGTATGTTATAACCTCTATACTTGAATCAGGTGCATGCCAGTTAGAAGCACTTGATGGAACATGGCTACCCAGTTACTTTAATGGGAGTAGGCTGAAGCCCTACTATAAATAAGTCTTCTTGGTGTTTGTAATAAGGTAGTGTTGCCATTTAGTCTAGGTTTTCAATTTGGTATTTCCTTAATGTATTTCCTTTATTGTCGCTATGCTTTGTCAATTTAGTTGTTGTTTGTGTAATAAGCGCACTTGCACGCATGAAGCTAATTATTGTATGAAGAATTTTTATGCATAGAGAACTGCACATACCTTTTGTGTGGGGTGGTTGTCGTTATCCAAGAAAAGGACTGAGGGACTTGAAAGGTGGAAGAAATAAGTTGCTACAATTGTGCTTTAAAGAGGATTGCTTCTCAAAAGGTGACCAAGGATGAAGATGGATGAAGGAACAATATAACGTGAGGTAAGCAGAGGCCATGATAGCTACCAAGAGAAGGTGCAGTGATGAGGTACTCGGGTGCAGGAGCGCATGCTGAAGAGAAGTCTGTGACCAGAAGGTAGGAAGGCACGCTAGAAGGTTATAACTGGGTGCAAGATGTATCACATGGAATGAACAGATTTGGTCAATGAATGAAGGGATATTTGGTAGGTGAGGAGAAATAAATTCATCAAAATTTGAAAAAAATATATAAGGAAGGGATGCAGATTCATTTTTACCATTGCAACTAAGAATAGTTGAGAGAATAGCCAAGTGCTAAGAGCTGAGTGATCAATTTAAGGTGCGAAGGGTGTGAAATCAAGAGTGACAACTAGATTTGTGATTTAAGAAGCTTGCATCCCTAGTGGTGAAGGGTTTGAGCAAAGCAGGAAGATAGAAAAGAGTTAGGTTACAAGGTTTCCACCTAGGGTAGAGTTGGATCGAGCTAGGGTTTGATTCGTAGAGTTACAGGGGTGAAGAGGAGACATTGACAAGGTAGAAATGGCACCAAAGAAGGCATCTACATCAACAACAAAATAAAAGAAGAAGGTGGTCATTGAGGAAGAAGAGATGGCACCTGAAAGTCATTTTTCAGAGATGCAATACCCAGAAGGAGTTATTGTTGGCCAGGAATGGGAATCACCTATTAGAAAAAGTAAAGTGAGTGAATATAATCATAGGATGTCGAAGAACAAAAAGGAGCTCGACTCCTTACTCATGTTTAGAACCAATAAATGCAAAGTAGATGACATGCCGGTATATGATGATGTGGGTGAAAATCTCTTGAAGAAAATCAGGGTATATCAGTTGTATGAGCTGCCATATTTCGGGAAGTATGAGCCCTTGTACCAGTGGCTCATGAGCAGGGTTCACGAAGATTGCTTCTACTTTGCAAGATGCAAAGTTAGAATATCGTCTGCACTTGTTTCATCAGTGATAGGTCTGAAGGCCACAGGAGAGGATATAAAAAGTGACCTCACAGACAAAGCCGTAATTTTAAAGACCAAGTAGGAGTTGGGATACCTAAAGGGTCCACGCAGAATGGACATCGACAAATTTAAGAATTTTCCAATCGTATAAGTTGTAACACACTTGGTTACCAAGTTGAATGATCAGGAGCGATGGTCACAGGTAAACACCATGTGGTTGCATGTGACGTGAAAGATGTCGGAAGGGACAGTATAAAACATTGTCAGCTATATTGCAGAGAAAATAGTCGAAGAAGCATGCACAGGAGGGAATATTAGCTTTGGGGTTATTCTCCTATCACTGGTCTTCATGGAAATCAGAGTACCAGATGAGCTAAAGGAGAAAATATGGGAATACCCCATGGAGAACAGGTCCCCAGTTGAAAGATTCAAGCAAATATCTGTGCAAGGGGACTATGACAGATGAGGTAAAACAAAGGGCAGAGAAGTGGTATGATAGGCTCTACATGACATTTGGGGAAGAGTGGTGAATACCAAAGGACATACCAGCAGTGGTAGGAAAGCAAGTTTAGTTTTTTGTATACCAGTATTTTTGCATCACATGCTTTCCAATGAAGGATGAAACTTGGAGCCCTTGGTGCAAGTTACCTTACACCTTCACTGCAAGGTATTTTCAGGAGTTTGTTCATAGATATACCAACATGCGCAGATTAAACTTCAATGCAGACAAGGTAGACTGTGACTACCATACACTTACAGAAGAAGTATGTATACCCTTGGCAGGAGCGCCTACATAGAGAGAATCATTTTTGAAGTGCTGAACATCAAGCCAATAAGCTTGGTTGTAGCAGATTTGGGGGAATCGTTGGTGTATCTCCAGTTGAAGCTGAAGATGGAGAACAAAAAATATGTGGAAGGTGAGTTCGCACTTCCAGCACCACCAAAAGGGAAGCATACAATGGAGAATGTCCCAGCACCTAAGCCCTTAGAGAAAATCGAAGTGCAGGATGAGGAGGAAGAGTGCAAAGATAGTGGCGGCTTGGAGCATAGGGGTAGGAAACATCCTACAAGTCAGAGAGAAGTTGAGCACGCCGTTACACCACCTCAGCCACAAGAGGGGGAGGAAGAAAACTTGAATGCAGTCCAAGGGGAGCACAGGTTTAAAAGGGTATTTAGGAGAAAAAGGACCCAAGGTGTTACCCCAACCTCTATGTGCAGATCACCTTGACTCTCCCGCAGAAGGAAGCAACCGTGCAGAGAAGGAGGAATCTAAAGTTGAGTGAGGAGGTGGAAGAATCTGAGGAGAGTGCACCTAAATATCCTACACCCCCAGAGCACATGAAAGAAAAGGGCGAGGCATCAAAGAAGAAGGATGAAGAAGAGAGAAGACTAGAGGAAACAGCCGTAGAAGATACACAAGACATGGAGATGCAAGCTCCAAATTTGGAGGCTAGAGTTCCTAAGTAGCAGAGGTCTAGAAGGGTGAGTGGAGAGCACATTCCACCAGCCATGGGGTATGCAGAGGACGCAGGAAATATTGTCTGCACCTGCTTCCAGAGCACAATAGTCGCAGAAGGATCTATTTGGCTGGGAGTTGATGGATGAAGATATGGCGACCATGTGAACACGAAAGTAACTATCCTGGTCGATGCACACCCACATGGACGAGCCTAATTTTTATGTATGTGAAGAGTCATGCATGTTGAGGTGATTGAAGAAGGCACCCCATGCTAGACACATGACAATAAATCCTACTGTCATGTCAGACGATCAGGTCAGTAATGCACTGGTAAAAGTATCAGCGGAGGTAGCCAGAAGGAACATGGATAAATCTGCCACAATCAAGGTGTTGCATGAAGAGCTGAAGATGAAGGATACGGAGATAACACACATAACACAGGAAAGGGACTTCACACAGAAGAAGAATGAAGTATTCATAAGCATCACAGAGGATATTGGGGACAATTGTAATCAAAGCTAGGCCACACTTGGAGCCCAAGGTACCACAAACATTTCCTTCAGCGATACACTATGTGGGGAAGTTGGTGGACTTGGTGCTAGAAGATGAAACTCTACATATACAAGCACCGGAACAATCAGAGAAGGATGTAGAATGGGAAAAAGCATCAGTGATGAGGAAAATCACATCGTATGAAGGGTTGTTGCAGGCATTACAAGAGGTGTTGAAGAAAGCGGATCAAGCTTTGAATATATGCACAGCTCCAGAGGCACTCATCAACATTAAGACCTTGGAAGAGAACAATGAGGTCTAGAAGGCCATGAAAGATGAGACCTTGGGCCACGTGCAGAGAGGTTGGCAATGGTTAAACAAAAGTGTGAGGCCCTAGCAGCAGCACAAGAGCCACACAAGACTCAGCTGGAAGATCTTGGCAAACTGATTGCACAAACGATGGAACTTTTGGAAGGAAGGATGACATCCATGTCCAGTGTTGTGTTGGTTCTATAGAATGAGAAAGGGGAAATTGTGCGGGATGAGTTGGAATCCATAGCTATGGACATCCCAGAGAAAGTAGAACAGGCACTCACTGAATGGTAGGATTTGGAGGCTGCAATAAAAGAGGAGTATCTAGAGCTGATGCTAAAAACTGATACTGAGGAGGTTGCTTAAATAACCTTGTATAAATTCTTTATTTGTCAGCATTCTTCATTCTTATTCTTTCCTTCGAATTTTGGAGATAACCATTGTCGGGACGACAATGAGATTAGTGTGGGGTAATGTTGATCAAAGAATACTTGGCAAAGATCACACAAGGAGTCCGCGCAGGATAGAAGGCCAGGATTGAAGGCGCGGAAGGACAGGAAGGACCCGCGCACGGAAGGCAAGTTCAGGATTTCAGGACTTATCCGATTTTGGGCATGAGGATCTATTTTTGGAAGATGGCGAGCAGAACACATCAATGATGTAGAGATGTGCATGCCATGCATTGTCTATATTTATAAGAGTGGCTCAAAGTGTCTATGCATGGAGGTAAGCTAAGAATAGAATGAACACTTCAGTTATCTGTAAGAGGACTATAGATAGCGCACTTTCATGTGTGGCTATAATTGTAAACGGTGTGTGGCTATTAATAGCATGCAACCTATTTCTGGAGTAGTTAAGTGGTGAAGAGAAAATCCCCACCCTATATATGTGTGTGTGTGTGTGTGTGTGTGTGTGTGTGTGTGGGCACGCGCGCGTGCGCGCACACGTGTAGATGATTGTATGATGTATCAGAGAGATATAGACATGTATGTATGATTTTGGATATGTGGATTAGGTTCATATGCGCCTTAAGATGAATTGACAGTGTTATAAGGAGGTTCTATACTTATTAATAAATGGGGGATATTGGCTAAATCTAAGTGTCATTTTGTGTAATTTAGTAGTGCACGTTAGTATTTCAATTATGATTATTGTTTAAGATTTTTCTTTAATGGATCTATGGGTAGCATGCACTTTAGAATGATGGATTAGTTATGATTCTTTATATATCTTGCTTCTTCATGTTATCATCATGTTACAGCAACCCTAAAGAGGGAATCGGTACCTTTGCGTGCTTTGGGTGAGCACTCAGTCTAGGCTGAGTGATGTGTCATGTGACTAGGGTGTTATCTTGCAAATTCTAGGTTGCATCACGCTTCCCCGGGTGCTTCCATGAATGCAAATGGCTCTGTGATCACTTTTGATGTTGGCTATGAATGCTCGGATGCGTGTATGAGTTCTAGTTCTACTTGCATGCAACTCTGGTTTTCATCTCTTACTCTCATAAATGTGCCAACAATGAAATAAGGTTATTTTGGGGAATAAATGATAACAGACGGTGGTTCCGGGTTGACCGGTAGTGATTTAGGGTGACCAACATCGGTTACGGTGGGATTTCCTAGGTTTACTAAAAAAGGGCATATCCTCTTGATTTCTTGGATCTCGTTCATTTTTCCCCACAAATTAGAACGGAATCTTCCTTTCTAATGGGCGGGAATGTGGTTAGAGGGAATGTAGGCTTTGATTTTTAGGGTTTAGGTAGGTCTTAGTTAGTTTTGGCAACATACTAAGAATAGGTCTTAGGGTGAGGTGGCTAGATGAGGTGAACAAGTGAGGTGGGTGTGTGGGCATTATCTCAATTAGGATATTTAAATAATAGATATTATGAGATCATGAATTAATTTAATTAAATTAATATTAGAGTGGGGTGAAAAGGGCCATGGTTAGGTTAGTGTATTTGAGGTGGTTATTTGACAAGGGACCAAGGGGAGTGTGACCTAATTTTTGTGTCTACACAAGGTTTTTTTGGTTGATTCAGCTTGGCCATTTGTTTTTGGGTACTAAAGTGAAAAAAACTAAGTTGAATGTCAGAGGCATCACAAATTTTTCATAGGGTTTTTTTTTAATTGTTTGTCGTTATCAGTGATGAGGCGGTGAGGGACACCAAAGTGACAAATAATGTGATGGTTGATGAATTCACAAATTTTATCGAATTTTGTAGAGATGAGGGGAATAGCTTCTACCCATTTAGTGCAATATTCGGTTGTGGTAATAATCCATTGATGGTGTTGTGAAGAATGAGGATAGATCTCGTCGATAAGATCCAAACCATGTTGAGAGAAAGGCCAAAGATCTCATGTGACCTGTAAGGTATGATTAGGTGTGTGATGAATATTAGCATGTTGTTTGCATTTCACACAACATTTCACATAGTCACAATAATCATGGTTTAGGGTGGGCCAATAATAGCCCAGGCGAAGGATGCATTTGGCGACAACAAAGCCACTAAAATAACCTCCACAAATTCTATCGTGAACTTCCTTGAGGCATCGTAAGAGGATACTATCAAAGACACATTTATAAAGAAGGCCACCCATTATGACATAACAAGAGACACTTTTGAGGAAGGCACGTTGCCCATTACAAGTAAGGTCAAGACGTAGAATTGATAGGGAAAGGTAGTTTGTAAACTGCTTATACCAAAGGTCATGTGGGTCAGGTGTAATGGTTCCAACGAGGATGGTGTCTTGAAATAGATAGGAAGGTGATTGCATCCTTTGTACTGTGACAAAGATTTTCAAGTCGGAGGGTGAGACGAGAATCTGAGAAGCAAGGTAGGCCATGGTATCCAACAATTTATTAGTAGAACTTGGAGTGGTTTAAAGCTCATAACGGTCAAAGGTAGTCAAAATTATGTCTACATGATGTTTATAATTTTGAAGTACTTTGTTATGACACTGGTATATACCATTGACTTGATTTATCACTAGTTGAGAGTCACCAAATATATTATTTGATTTAACATCTAAGGTGATAGTAGTTTGGATACCTAATACGAGTGCTTCATATTCAATGATATTGTTAGTACAATCAAAATCTAGTTTGAAATATAGTGGCATAGTTCACCATCAAGAGGAATGAGGATAACACCTGCACCACCCCCACGCTGACATTTGGAACCATCAAAGATTAAGGTCATTTGGTAAACAGTATCGTCCAAAGAGAGGGTAGCAATGGATTCGTCCAGGAAATTGAAGTTATAGGATTGATTTCTAGAGAGGGGTGCATCTACAAGTTGATCAGCGATATTTTGACCTTTGATAGATTTATGATCGATGAATTCAAGGTAGAGGTCTGCAAGAAGCATTAACCAATGTGTAACACATTGATATTGGTAGGGCTTGGTGTATACGTAATGTAAGGGGTTAGTATTGGTGACGGAAAAGGTTTTGTGATTGAGTAGGTAATGATGAATTTTATTGGAAAAAAAAACTAAGGCTAAGAATATTTTTTCGGTATGGGTGTATCTAGCTTCATAGTCCAAAAGGGTACGACTTATGTAATAAACCGCTTTCCCCTAGTGTTGATCATTGTGATGGGTGAGCATGGAACCCGAGGAATATTCGTAGCAAAAATGTAAAGTTAAAATGGCTGGTTATCCTTAGGAGGAATGAGTACATGTGGCTGGAGAAGGTATTGTTTTAAGGCCTCAAAGGCTTTGTGGCATTCATCATCCCATTTGAAAGAGACCTCCTTTTTAAGGAGATGATGAAATGGGTGACAGTGGTTGGAAAGTTGTGAAATAAAATGAAAAATAGATTGCAACTTGCCTTGTAAACTATGAAGTTGAAAAATATTAGTAGGCAGATGCATTTAGAGAATGGTCTTGATTTTAGTAGGATCAACTTTTATGTCACACAAAGAAACGAAAAAACCAAGGAGCTTACCTGAGAGAACAACGAAGACACACTTATATTGTTGAAGGTGAACACAATATTTGATGAGATGGTCAAAGATGAACTTTAGGATTGTAAGTTGTTTGGCCCAATGTTTTTATTTAGCACGAAGGTCATCTACATAATCTTCCAATATGCTATGCATGATTTCATGGAAGGTATAATTCATAGCCCTTTGATATGTAGCACCAGCGTTTATAAGGCCAAAGGGCATGACTCGATAGCAAAAGGTTCTCCAAGGAGTGATGAATGAGGTTTTATGTTGATCTTCTGGGGTGAGTAATATTTAGTTATAACCCGAGAAACCATCCATGAGTGATAACATCTCATGGCCAATGGTAAGATCAACTAGTTGGTCAATACTAGGTAGAAGAAAGATGTCTTTGGGGCAATCTAAATTAAGGTCGTAGAAATTTTTTCATATGTAGATTCCTCATGTTGCTTTTGTGACAGGAATGATATTGAAGATCCATTAGGGATAATCAATGGGTGGGATGAAGGAAACTTAGAGAAGGTGTTTAAGTTCTTCTTTGACAAGAAGGGCAATGTGAGGATGCATTTTTCATAACTTCTATTTTACGGTTTTGGCTTCATGAATGGTTAGGATATTGTGGACCACAATGTTTGGGTCAATACTGGGCATATCAACGTAGGACCAAGAAAAAGCATTGTTATAATCCCGGAGGAAAGAAGTGAAATCTTCTTGTTTAGTAGCATCTAAATATTGACCAATATTTAGAATGTGTGGGTCATCTTGAGTGTTAATATTGATTTCGATGGTCAGCTCATTTAACATGGTTTGCATCTCAGAAGGAAATAACTGATGAATATAAGAACCTTCCACAC
The DNA here is from genome assembly GCA_019776745.2 of Taxus chinensis. Classification (NCBI taxonomy): domain Eukaryota; kingdom Viridiplantae; phylum Streptophyta; class Pinopsida; order Cupressales; family Taxaceae; genus Taxus; species Taxus chinensis. The sequence continues at coordinate 12,249,172 of CM034150.1, read as the reverse complement.
CAAGGTAGGTGAGGATAGACTCATCGTCCTGACATTGAATGATTTTAATGCATGGTGAATCATCATCAATCATGTCAATATACAAGAAGGGAAGACAAGAGGAAACCTTGCCATCACGTTGATAAGTCAGAGGTCCCAGGGAAAAAGTGTTCATGAAAAAAAAATAGGAGGAATAGATCCATGATCTATAGACTCCGTGGGTGAAGGTGGTGACGTTGGTGAATGAGGTGGAGAAGGTTTATCATCCTCGATGAGGTCTATGTTTTCCTTCTTGGAAGATGGTTTGGAAAAGCCAATACCACTAGTGTCTTTGTGTTTACATGTGGCACATGGGATGATAGTATGATGGTCTTATTTATAGAACCAAAAGCCAAAGCCTTTCCATGTATAGTTGTGAAGGAAAGTTTGGGAAAAGTGGTTGTTAGTGAGATATTGGAGGTTAGATGCAAATCATCATGTTTGAGAAGGGGGCTCAAGTGAATACATGGAAGTGTCAAGTCCCCCATACGTTAAGTTAGTGCGAAGGTAGGGAGGACCACAAGGTAATACCTCTCCTATGTGATGGTCATAACGAGGATGTTGGTGTAGGTTACCATACTCTTGTGGAGTAAGGAATGTGTTTATGTTGTACAACTGGTATTCCCCTAGAGTGAGGTGTTGAAAAACACCTTCTAAGGGATTGGTAGTAGATATGTGTGTAGATGGAATAGATGAAGTACTATTGGATCGGGAAGAAGGATGAGTTTGTTGGGAACTAGATGGGTTAGCAAATGGGTTGGTTGCAGAGGCCATGGCAGCAATAGGAATAGAAAAGTTAGGTATGGGTGAGGTAGCGACAACATCAGTGGATGGGGTTATGGGTGAAGGAGAAGTGGCGAAAATGGTATATGCCTTAACTGGTATGAGGACATCATCATATTGGTATAGCATGTTGCAAGTTTTAAATGGAAAAGGGTCAGTTGGGATGGTATAGTTGTGTCCTTCATGTTCAAATTTTACACAAAGATGTAAATTTGAAGGAGCACAACCCATGACATGGATCCAAGGTCGGCCAAGCAACAAGTTATACTATAATTCACCTTCTAAAATGTAGAATAATTTTGGCACAGTACGGGGTCCCACAAATGTGAAGAATAATGGTGCCAAGGGTGGAAGTGATGGCATCATTGAAGGAGCACAACATAACCGGGTTATTATGCATGCAATTTGAAGGGATGAACATTTTATTGTATGCATGGGAGGAGATGATGTTGATGTTGTCACTGTCATCAAACATAATGCGTCAAACGCAAATATGATCGATATAGAAGGAGATGAAAAGGGTGGGATCAGGGATCATCTAATTGGAGAGGTATGATCTCCTCATCAGAAAAGCTGAGGGAGGCCACTTGATGAGTGGGAGTGGGGGTAGAAGAAGGAGATGATTTGGTAAGAGAGGCCACGTGATGAGGGGTGATAATGGAGGCTACTGGTGTGGGGTCATTAGGTAAAACCTTAATGGATTGCAAAACCTCCATGAGGGCTTGTTGATGAGATTCAGAGGTTTGGACGAGATTGTACAAAGACATTTTTAGAGGTGATTGGTGTAATTTTTTTATCATTGTATGATGGGTGAACCTATCAGAAATAGGGTATGTGGGTCCTCGAATGGTGATTTTGGGTATGGGTGTAGATGGTATGTTAAGCACGAGATTAGTGGATGGGTTGGTTGATTTTTTTTCCTTTGTCTTTTAGGGTGCGAGTGGCAACTTGGATCATGTTAATCTGTGGAAGAGAGGTGGATGGAGAAGGTATGTCATGAGTAGTATAACGACATGATGGAAAAAATCCTAATGTGGGGTAAGAACCTTACAAAATGAGTAGGGCACACTTGCATTTAGGCGGCACTTTGGCTAACTCTCTAATACAGACCATGTTGATATCGAATGTTAGAGGTGGATAATAAGGTTGTGGAGGTGTAGATGTGGGTAGTTGAATAAGTAGTGGATGAGGACGTGTGGTGATTGGTGAAGGTGGAATAGAGACCTCATCTAGAAGATCATCATCATTAAAATTTTCTTCAGGAGGTCATAGTTGGAGAAGAATGGTTTTTAGAGACCTTATAGTTCTCTACATCATGTCCTGACACATGATGGTAGGAAAAAAATTAGTTTTATCAAACCCCTTTGGTTGGGTTTGAGTGGGTCGTAAGGTCTAAGTGGTGGTAATGTGATGACCGAGGTCTCTAAGAGGTTGGCTAAAATGTTGGCATAAGGACCCTTCCAATGGATCACAATGTGAAGTGAGTGTGGGTTTGGGTGAAGGTGAAAATTATTGTGGTGGAAAGAGGTGTTATAGGAGGTGGAATAGGTTTGACCACTAGTTTGGTAGGTGGTATTGTCTTAGGTTTTGATGGTACCTACTTGGGTAAAGGTATGGTAGATGAACTAGCAATAGAAGGTGTCGTGGGTTTAACTACCTTTTTGGAGGGTACTAGGTTCTTATCCTTGGATTACACCTTCTTAGGTAAAGGTGAGGTAGGAGTACGTGATGCAGAAGGGAAAGCAAATGATGGTAGAGGATGGGTTAGCCATGGTGATAATGTAGGTGTAGTAAATGTTCTTGATAGAGGTTGGGTGGAAGGTATGGGTTGAAGTCACATAGGTAGTGATGGGGATATGGTATCTAGTGGAGGTATATGTGGTAAAAAAGTTGTGGGTGACGGAAAAGGTTCCGTAGGTCGATTGGATGTAATAAAGGATCATGATGAAGAGGTGGGCTATTACACTTTTTTTTTTCTTTGGTTAGAGGTTTCTTGACCAGGGTAGATGGGTGAGGTCTGAGGATAGACAGAAGGGGTGAAAGTGACAGAGGCATGGTGGGTGAAACTGGAGTATGCGGTCTTGAAATTTGGGTCTTCTTTTTAGGTGGAGGATTAGTTTTCATGTGATCTTGGGAGGACATGGCTAAGTCCAATTTGACGAGTGGATGGAAAAGGCTTGATGTCAACATGACACCTAGGGTAGTGATAGGTTTGGAGATGGGAGAATATTTAGGAACAAGTAAGTTCTTAGGCATAGGAATGGGTTTGGTTGTGGTTAAAGGTTTGGATGTAGGCAAGGGTGACGAAGAAGAATTCATTTCAACAGGCATGCTCATGGTTGATTTGGTCACTTGAAATACCTTTGGATAGATCATGGAGGTATCAGTAAGTGACATATGCATTTGGGTTGAAAAGGGTAACTGAAGGCATCCCCAAAGCATGGAATTATCAACGTAATCCAAGCGGTCGGCCAAGCGTGAAAATGACACTGTTGTAAGAGGAGATGTAGTTCATTTAGTGGAAATCCCTGTAAAATATGTGCATGAGACATGGAACTTGTTAGCCTCAGACTCTATGGGTAAAAGAGTTGAGAGTACATCAATAGGATCCTAGAATGTTAATGGGGAATTGTCACCAATAGGAAGTGGTGCGTCTAAAGGATCTCCCATGGGTAGGAGAGATGGTAGGTGGGTGAGGTAGATTCCTCTTTCGGTGGAGAAGAAATCGATGATGATTCTCCCATGGGTATTTGAGTTAATACCATTGATTATTTGGTAGGTTGCGATGTAGATGGTAAAAAGGCATTAGTAGAAATTATGGACTCTTCCATGGGTGAAGAGGGAGATGAAGGGGATTCTTATGTGGGTGAAGGAGTAGATGAGGTAGGCTCCTCCATGGGTAGAGGATCTCATGCTAGAATCTCCTCAATAGATGGGATAGGTGGAAATTGAGGAACGACTAGTACGATATTGAAAATAGCATGGACTTCACGACATTGTTGTTGTTGGTTGAAGGTTCACCATTTTGATTAGATGATGGTGTATGGTTAGGAAATGACTTCTTAAATATATGCAAGTTTTGATTTTCTGGTGCATTCGGGTTGTCCAAGATGAGTATCTCCATTATCTAACATTTCCTGGACAATGTTCTTGAAGGTTATGCAATTACCATCGCTATGGCCTTTGAACGCGATGATAATTACAATAGTCATGTTCCTTATACCATGCAGGCATAGGATGAGCGGGATCGAAACTAGTATGTGGTTTTATAGGTGGAAGTGCAATGGCTCCGACCTTAAGAAGATTTTCTAAGACTGAAGAATAGGGCTCTCCAATTGGAGTGTACTTTCATTGTTCCCATCAGAACTAAAAATTTTGAACAAAAGAAAGATTGGAGGAAGGTTTTACTTGGTTAGATGGATGAGATGGACCAGCTTTGAGAACTACCACGTTGGTAGATCCTTTGGCTTTTGAATAATAGTTTTTGGGATTTGAATACGAAGATGCATCATTTGATTTTAATGTGACATTTTTTGTTTCTTAGTTGAATTTTATTCTCTTAAATGGCACAAATTTCCATTTTCACACCAAGGTAAATGCTTCGTCAAAGGTACAAAATGTTTGTACTTGCAGAGTTAGTGAGATGTGTCTAGCACAATATCTAGTGAACAACTCTATAAGCTCATCTTAAGGTAACTGGAATGTTAATTGGTTGATAAGGCTTTCGCCAGCGAGCAACGTAATCTATGATAGATTCATCTTTGTATTGTCATGTTGAGTATAGGTCAGTCATGGTGACTTTTTGATGACATTGATTGAGAAATGGTCCAAGAATTCTTGAGCCACTTGGTTAAATGAGTAAATGGAATGTCTGGGTAAACCACTATACCAATCTAAGGCGGTTCCTATCAAGGACATGCGGAATTTCCATAGGAGTAAAGCATCTTCATGGGAAATTAGATAGCACCCATGTTTGAATGACCATAAGTGTTGTTGTGGGTCTTCTTTACTGTTGAAATGGTTGAACTTGGTCATTTCCCAATGTACAGGGTATGGGTGAATGGGGATAGATGGATGAATAGGCTCATTACAGATTTCATCATAAGTTAAGGAGTTGCGAGAGCCAGAAACTGATGCTTCTAATGTTTTCATCTTTTCCATCATCATCCTAATGAGGTCATTGGTGGGTTGTGAGGAATGGGTGCCCCCTAAAATATAAGGAGGTTGATGATGGATGTATGATGTGGATGGAATCCCAGTATATGGGGGTGCCAGGTTTGAGAACTACGGAGGGGGAATAGATGCAGGTGGAAGATATCTTGAATAAGCGATAGACGAGATTGGGGGTTTTTGGTGATGTGTGTAAGCAGGTGGGGTATTCATAACGAATCTTGTGGTAATTGGGGGTAGAGACTGTGGGATGAAAAGGATGCGGTTTTGGAATGGGGTGTGGGTTGTTGACACCATGGGTGGTTGTGATGTAACGGAGTATATATGAGGTGACAAGTTAGATGAGGCTATGCTAAGGGTAGTTGGTGAAGGGATGGTTAACACCACGGGTGTGATAGATGTCATAGGTGCAGCAGTTATAGAGGATGTGGGGTCCAGTTGAGATACCATAGGTGGTAAGGTGGATGAAGGTAATGTCGAGCTAGTGGTAGTTGACGTGGAAGTGGGGGTGAGGGTAGGAGGGATAGACACATGCATGTCATATACCAACTATCCCCGAGGAGTCTCGGGTGGATGAGTGGGTGAGATAGTATTGTAGGGTAGTGAGATTTTGGTCAAGGAGTCTTGTGAACTCCTCGTCATCAATACTAATGGTGATGGGTTGAGTTAGATCCATAAGCAATAAGATAGAAGGTGGTGATGGGCTAGGTGGAAGTGGCTGAAGGCTAGCATGAAACACAAGGGCGTTGGCTTGGCTGTGAGTCAAAACCATGTGAATTAGCATAGACCTAGTAAATTGTACTCTGTAAATGACACAGAAAACAATAGAAATGGAAAAAGATAGATTCTAGGAGGTGAAACGGGTCAGTGTTCTAATTAAAAATTAGAACAAAGGAACCATTGGTAGTTAGGTTAACCAATGATGGTTACAGGGTGACCAATGATGGTTAAGGAAACCAATATCGGTTACTGTGGGAAATCAACAGTTTTACAAATGAGGAAAAACTAATGAAATTGAAACAAAATGGTTGTATTTGACTGTGATTTTAAAATTTTGGGGGTATGATGATGTCTTGAGAACTTAAAAAGAACAGAAGATGTGATGAATGTTATTTTTGGTAGAATGACCAAAAAGAGCTGGAAACCAACAATGGTTAGGTAGATGGATGATGGTCAGATGTAAACTGATGATGGTCACTAGACTGACGCCAGTCACTGTGAAATTTGGAAAAGTGAAGAAAATTTGATTTTTGTGAATTAAGTTAGATGAAATATCAACCCAAAAAACTGAGTATGATAATAATGGATCCTGACACACTCAAAAACAATCAGAATACACCAACTATGATGGTGGAGTGTGAAAGGAAGAAGAAAATGAAGAACGTAACCTCACAACTCAAGAAAAAGCTAAGAAAAACACGTAATCCTATAAGTGAATTTTTTATGTTTTAGCTTATGATATTTTAGACTGACTTTGTGAATCAGAACAAATTTTTTGGTTAGGAAGGTGTCCTATGAAGAGGCAAATTCTAAGGGTGGTTTCAGGTTATGTTTTGGTGGGACGGTCCTTTCTCTGAGTTAATGACTAGACAGAGAAACCAGTTGGGCACCCACTGTCAATCCTCTGATTGTGTGATCGTTGACAACTTCTTCTAGGTAAGGTGTTGTTTAAGAAGATGTGTGAATTTTTATTTGTGCAGTTTGGCAAAGAGAGAGAGAAGAGAAAGTGCTCTACAATTCAATTATGTCAACCATTAGCTGGGCATGACTTCCAGCATATAGGTTTCCCTCAGTTTTAATGTGAGCTAAAAATGCAAGCATAGAAGTATGAAATGCAAGTATTTTAGAACCCAAATCGAAATGTGATATTCAATGTAAATAGAGAGTGAATAGGAGAGAGAATGACTTTCACTAATGCAAAACAAGAAGAAAAATAAGGATTCTTTTTAGTCCTAAAATACGAATGTCACTTAGACAAATAGAAGAAAGAGAAGATTCCCAGGGAGAAGATTTAATGTTAACTTCCTTTTTTAAAAGAAACAAACATACAACAATTCCCTAAGAATGAATGAATGTAAGGAACCCCAAATGGGTCCCACCAGGAATGCCAAAATGTTTCACTAGATTCTTGATAAATTAATGAAACAAATAGAGGGTGATAGGCCAAGGAGGAATATATGTTTGTGGTGTCGGTTGAAGGTTGTGCGCGCATTCTGATTTCCTTTTCCAATGCTAATTACAAGAGCACCCTTTTGGCTAGGAGGAACTACCTGTAAAATGAAAAACAATACCACCAGATAGAGTTAAATAAAACAACTGAGTGGACTGCCTAGTAGAAGCTAGATCTGGGAAGCGTGATGCTTCCTGAATAGGTTGTCAATCCACTTTTATATAACAGTATTAATGTTATCCAAAATAAACATGAAATAAAAATCTTATTAGAATTGAAACGATTTAGGTATCTCATACAAAAAAATAAGAAAGGTCAGATAAAAGGTGATTGAGGTCAAAACAGGTCAGATGATGGGTTGGTATTGGGTTGCAGGTCAGGTACAGGCTCTGGGTAAGATCTGGTAAAGATTAGGAGTGATTCTGGGATCTTAGGGAATGGGTATGAGCTCGTTGGTCTGAGGTATGTTGCCAGACATAGTAACTGACGTTGGCTATGTGACCAATGTCATTTTGGCAAGATGACCAATGTTGGTTGGATAACTGACGGTGTCGGTAGGGGCAAGTTAGTAAAAATCTCTTAGAAATGGTCTTCAGACTCTCTATGATTTCACGGAAGACTAGAAATGGTGGGGGTGAGGTCGTGGAATGGTCTAAAAGGTTCAGAGATGATTAGGATAGGGGGAAGATAGGTGGAAGGTCTAGGTATGGTAGGGTGATAAGTTGGTGGGAGGAAGGAGGTGTATGGATGTACAGAATAAATTACTGAGAGGAATAATGATCTTAATGAAATAAAATAAATATAACTGAATAGATATTAGCTACTTACTGAAGAATGGATCCAGAGAGTGCAGGTGATGAAAACAATGACGGTAGAGATCTAGAGAGAAGGGACATCATGTACGAGCTGCGGAATTTTGAGTCTCTGTGCTTCTCCGTGTGAATCCATGATCATGAAGAAGGTGATGGATGCCGATGGTTGTTGTTACTGCTCCCGCGTGCTTTCCTTTGCCTAAGTGCTTCAAAAATTCGAGTGCTCCAAGTCTCTATTCGTATGAGATCCTGAATTGAATGACCAACCTCAGCAAAGGCTTTTGGAAATGTATTTAACCTAACCAATGATGGTTAGGGGACTGACGTCAGTTGAGGTATAACTGGCATCGGTTAAGGCAGGAATATCTAGGTTGGCCAAAAATAGCCTGATTGTTGTTATTTTTGGCGTGGTCTTCAATCTTTATCTAAGTCTTGAGTGATAGATCACAAAAGAATGAGTAAGATTCCTCTTAGGTTTGTTAATAGGAGTTAAGTCTAGGTTTAGACTAAGTCCTAGTTGGTTAGGATAGGCTTAGACTTGGTCTTAGGTCATTAATGGGATTTGAGTGGGTCATGGAGTGAGGTGGCTAGGTGAGTTAGTTGGGTGAGGTGGTCAAGTGAGGATGTTAATTAAATTAATTAATGTAATTAATTAAATCAATCATGTGCACTATGGGATATGAATAGGTAAGGTATGGTTAATTTAAATAATGGGGTTATAAGGGTAGTATGACCTAATTTTAGTGTCTACAATATAAGATTACCATCTTTGCAACTCCAAAAGACTTGTTCTTGATATCTTTGTCATTCCAAGCCTTTTATCTACCCCTTTATGTCTTCTGACTCCAATGCGTGATGGTGTGTTTCTCATCCAGTTGTATTAGTTTATCAATGCGCTCATTAATTACATGTTCATCATTCATTCTTCCTACACATGCAATACACATGGAGGGTAACATAAACTCAATTGGTAAAACTACCTCTGTGTCAAACACCAATTGAAAGGGTATGGCCTTATTCAACCTATTGTAAGTTTTTCTATATGCCCACAACATGGTTGATACCTTATCATCCTAGTCCTTTGATCCAACATCACATATCTTCATCAAGGTTTTTCCCAAAATATTTTTGAAGGCCTCAACAGTGTCATTAGCCTGAGGGTGATAGGGTGTAGTTTTATGGTGTGCCACCATATCCTCTACTAGTATGATCCTAATACTTTCATTCAAAAAATGATTCACTCTATCACTTGAGAGGCTTAATAAACATCCATACCTGATTTAAATTTTCTCCCATAAGAATCTAACTTGTATTACTGTAATGCAATCTTTTGTAGGCATAACATTTGGTCATCTTGTCAAATAATAAGTACATGTGATGATATAGCACACCTTTGTCATGCGCGCAGGTGGTAGAATGGGGCCTATAAATTAAATCACCCACTTCTCAAATGGTTTTATGCTCATTATAGGTCACAATGGAATCTCTTATCTATTTCTAGGATTTCCTAATCTCTAACAATGGTTGCAAGCCTTTGCTAGGAAATATCATTGTTAGTGCTCCACTAATCATGTGAGTTAGTAAAATATAATATTGTAAGTAAGTTGTTAATGCAACTTACATATGATATTGAGGAGTAATTATAGGGATCTAAGTTGTTAGAAAAACTCACCTAAATTCATGTGAGTGGTTATATGAAAACAACTATATAGTTGTAACAAACTTTGTATGAAAATTAATTAAAAAAATTGTGTTTGATCTGTTGATGTACCAATATTTGGTATCAGAGTAATTTATGTTCAATGGAAAAGCATCGATGTTAATTATTTTAAAGGGAAGCCTCATGGTTTTCATGATTGCCCCATTCATGAGGGTAAAAATCTGTGTGGGTTTTAGAGTTTAGTTTTAGAGTAGTTTCCATTCTCCTTTATTGATTGTGTGAATCTATATTGGCTTGATCATATTTCATATTGCTTAATAGTGGTGGAGAGAACTAATTTGTATGTAAAAGTCATATTTGTGCATATCTGACATCTTAGATCTGTTAGATCTCTGCTTCAATCTCAGTGGATTCATTGGATCATTGCATTATCTAAAACTATGCATACATATGTGTATTATATCAACTTATATACTATTGATATGCATACTTTTAGATATATTAAACATTAGATACTTTGGTAGATCTTCCTCTCCACCCACGGCTTTATTAAATCTATAATTTCCTTCATCATACACTGAAAATCCCATATGTGCACACCATCATATCTTAGAGAAGGTTGTTACTATTGGTCCAAGGATTGGAAATTTTCAAATACAAAATCTCCTCAGGGAATATTTGATTTTTTAGAGATCTAAATTGTAGACCCTACAATTCTCAACTCTTTTTTAGAGATCTGAATCGTAGACCCTGCAATTCTCAACTCAACCATGAGCTTCTTTGTCTAGATTTGACATACCCTCAACTCGGTGATCTCCTCATATGTTGCATTGTCTCCCAATGGCATATAAATTTGTCTCAAATTTCTTGAGGTCTATACAGTTCTCTTGGTAGCGTAATAGACTTATCTCTCTTATAAAAATATATATGTTCATTTGCGTACTTGGTCCTTCTAATTTCATACACGGGATTATTTTCTCTATCAGGTCGGACAAAATTGTCTTTAGTACCTAGTCTTTCATAGTCATTTGTTTTAATATGTCAAGTATGTATTTTTTTCTTTATTGAGATTTTAATAGCTAAAAGTTATAAAGTCAAGGTGAATTTAGTCTAAGAGTGTATAGTTGTTCAAGAGTCTTATATTTTCTTGTGGTTGGTATAATCAATAAGTTAGAACTCTGTTGAATCGATCTTATGATTCATTAGAGTTTAGATTATGTGTTAGTTTTAAAATTTTCAATTTGTCTCAAGTGTCATTATTATTGTCATCTCTAAAAACAAACTTAAATAGGTGATCTTAGGAGGATTATTATTGTCTTGTTTAAGATTCATTTTCATTTAGTATGTCAAAATATTCTTCATAGTTATAGTTGTCTAGTCAAAATTGTCTAAAAATAATTTTTTTTGTCAAAATTAAAAAAATAATTGCCTCATTTTTCAATAATTAGACGCATTTTCACTTGTATGTGACATCCATCTTATGGGGATAAATTATATAATGAGCTCTATGATCAAATCTAGATGATTTAGAAACAAACTAACTAGAGAATGGACACATTAGAGGTTAGAGGTGGATCAATGACCTCTTGACTGTCGCCAACGATGGGGCTGCATATAATTTATGGTGGAAAATTTTGTGGTGTGAGTATTTGCTTTTAGTTTTGGTAGTGTGTTTCTTTTTAGAGTCCCTGTTTTGTGTGGTTTTGGATGCTAGAAAAGAGTTGTGTTCGAGTGCAGATGATTGTCAGTGATCCTCTGACTGACATGATCCTCTTACTTTCGTACTTCGTTGGAAGATGGTCCTCTTGTGAATAAGTTCACTTGTAATGGTGACCATGTGCAACAAGATCTAACTAGCAAGATTCAGTCAGTTGTATGTCTTAGATATAGTTTTCTTCTCAATGTTTGTGTGTGGAAATTTCACATTTTGGGGGGAAACATGTCACCAATGTTCCATTTCCATTTTGCGCCATAAACAAATAAATCTAAAGGCATCTTCTAGTGGCAGTGGTAGTTTCCTATTTTTTTGAGATTGAGTGGCAGCGATCGACAATAGTGGTTGCAATTAAGAACATTAGGATTCTTATAGGAAGTAATGTAAAATCTCTTTCCTGTATATTTTCTATTATGTAGTTTTGTAATAATCGAGTTGTGATTCCTATATACTTCCCTGATGTACAAGGATAGTGGGAAACAAAATCACCAGAGTAAGTCAGTTCATGGATATTGAAAAATTTTGTGGGAGGATCCAAAAAACCACATGAGGTGGAAAATTGATGGGGCTTGTTCACGTCAAGGTTTATGGTAAGATTTTTTAAAATCATGGAAGGAGAGAACCTTTATTTTAATAAATACAGTCGCATTGTAGGACATGTTTCACATGGGTGATCATACTACATATGAGTATGTGGATGTTTTTATACCATGTTCGCACCAGGGGGAATGTTAGGAAATATCGTTTTTGGTGCTCCATTAATTATGTGAGTTAGTAAAATATAATATTATAAATTGTTGATAAAAATTACGTAGGATATTGAGGAGTGATTATAGGGATGTGAGTTGTTTGAACAACTCACCTATATTCAGTTGATTGGTTATAGGAAAACAACTATATATTTGTAACCAGCTTTATATGAAAATTAATAAAGTGTTTTGTGTTTGATTTGTTGTTATACCAATATCCTTGACAAGAGCTTTAGCGTCCTTATATAATGCTTCCTACCATAGACCTGCCAACAATATCTTGTGCGTTGTGTCTTCTCCTGCATTGTGCCCTACAACTATTCCTTCATGTGTTTTCTCCATGATAGATTTACGCTAATGCTCGAGCACATATCTATGCAAAACCTCATCTCTACCCATCTTGTACAAGTCTCCTTCAATGATCTAATATAGCTTTGTATGGATAATAAGATACTTATTCTCTCCTCCATGATATCTTTGTACTAATGCTCTAGCACATATTTGTGAAAAACCTCATCTCTACCCATCTTGTATAGGTCTCCTCCAATGAGATGATATGGTGCTACATGGATAGAAAGTTGTTTCTTCTCTAGGGTCCTCATTCCTTCTGGTGAAATTCCATTGTGTAAGAATGTTGTAATATCTTCTAGACCAGCTAGCATATAATTAGTTCTAAACAGTTGGGCAGCTGCATAGTATCCTCTATGCTTTGTGCATCTTCTTTGGATTTAATCCTTGATAAGTGATCGGGCCCCAAGTTGCTCTTTCTTGGCTTCACTAAGACTGTAAATTCAAACTCTTGAAAGAGAAGGATCCAACAATAGTTTTTCCCCTACAAGACTGGTTTATTTACCAAGTACTTCAATGCCATGTGATGTGTGTAAAAGAGGAATGGAATAGCCAATAAGTACTTCCTAAATTTTCAAAGCACGTAGATCATAAATAATGCCTCATTCTCCATACTTGTATAATTTTTTTAGCTAGCATCATCTTCCTAATCACAAATCAAATATGGTTATTATATGAAAGAAAATCAACAGATGACTTTCAACTTCACTCAACTCCCCAAGGTTATGTTGAGGCAGCTGGTGTAGAAAATATGAATGGCTATGTGATAGTGAATATGGAGATGGATGATAGTGTGCAGATAGGTTATCAAGGCAATGCAACTCCTCTAACTTGCAATGGTGGCATCTATTCATCAAGTGTGATGAAATCCTCTCTAACCTAGGTGGATTGAATGGAGAAATCAGAAAAGATGGCAGCGCGGAGACTCTAGTCAATATCAAGCTCTAGAGATATCCTGACTATTGGTTGTGGAAATCATGGGAAACTGAATGGGGCCTTGTAATTATGTCTAGAAAATGTCATGTAACAATTAGAAGTGAGAGGCGCGATTCCGTTCAACTCTATGGGTAGTTGGCGGGTTCGGTCCAAAATGAGAGGGCTCAATGGGCTTCTTCATTTAGAATGTTCAATTACCTAATGATATCAAGTGGCAATGGAGAGGTTCGAAATACTAACGCTCTCAATCTAGTTTCTACATCCAATTTATTTTCGGTTCCATTCGGTGGGGGATCCATAGGATCACAACTGTAAATTATTTCTGGTCATGGTCCCTCTATGGTCATAAGAATGATAAAGATCCTAAGCCCAAGGGTGGTTAGGCAATATACACTTAGGGTTAGTCCAATAACCATAAGCCTGATTGGTTGTGATGTTTAGCACATTAAGTTCTTCTATCTTCTTAGTGTATCAGGTCAGGGTCTTGAGGACAAGAAGACAGAGTCCTATATCAATGTTTGTGAGTAGTGCAGGTCCGTTTAGTTGCGGGACCAGTGGATCAGCAAAATTTTTCTCTTGTTGCGGACCTTTGATGGTCATACAGATGTTCAAGGTATTCTTTAATTTGGTTGATTTGACCAATACTCAAACGATTTATGGTCTTCAATTTTTAATGTGTCTAGTTTTTTATTGATTCTTTGTATGTCCCTAGTTGTCTTGAAAACTTTGTACCTAAGGCCTTGATCTATGTCTACAAGTGGAACAATTAGGTTTGGTTATGGTATTACCGATTCAAAGCTAAAATATCTGGGTTCTTTGGTACTCGTAATAGTCATATGAAATGTGATTGCATATAATTTAACTAAAGCCAACTAATAAATCAAATCAAATCTAAACTATGTTTTTGTATTTTCTAGAATATAAATGAACAAAGCAAATAAACAATTAATCTAACAGAGGAATTTTTTTTTGGACTATTTTTCTAATATTTTAAACAATTCTTCTAATCTAATGAATGAAATCTAATACAAGTAATCAACTAGATGTAGCTGACTACTTGTGCAAGTATGTGAATCTAAATCTAAATAACTAATTAATTCAATCAAAAACCCTCAACCCTACCTCAGAGGTAAGGAACAAATCACAACTTCTCGAAAGTTATTGTCCCCCAAAAATTCCCCGGTAATGTTAAAAGTGAGCTTTCTAATGGTTTGATCTATTTGCAATTGTTTGAATAATCGAAATGAAAGGATTTCACTACTCTATTTGTATGGATTTGTACCGAATAAATTCAGAATTTGATAATTTGAATAAATGAAGCAAAACAAACAAATAGATCCAACCTAGATAAGCAAGATCTTTGGTAAATTTGGTTTTATCTATGTGTGTCCCCTCATTTTATCCTTTCTTTCTCTATGTGTCCATATGAGTCAAAGGAATTTGGGAATGCAAAGGCAGCAACAGGAGAAGGCGCTTGAGCAATGGAAGCTTGAAGGCAATCTGGTTGCAATGCAAGTGGAAGAGAGATAGCACAAGTAAACCAACCTTGGCTATGTAATTTCTAGCAGGATTTTGGCAGAAATATTATGCAAGATACAAAAAAATCTCAGGCCTTTTGCTTGAATACAAGCATTGAATATATAGGAATTGGTTGGGATGTGCCTTCATGCACAAGGCAGCCTTGGAGTGCCAAATCATTGGGTGAAGAGGTAGTTCAAACTAATTCAATCTATTTAAAAATAGAAGAGGGAAGGAATGCCATGCAATCAAGACTATTTTTAGAAAATTTGGTTCACAAACGCACCTTAGAAGTCGATTTAAATGAAGTGCCACATATTAAAATCAATCAAGAAGTGTTGTGGAAAAATCGCTTAGGACCGCCCACTATCTTGGATGAAGGTCACAAAACCACTACCCAGGTAGGGCGGTGGTGTTGACACTTAAGGCCAAAACATGCACAGAAAAGAGTGGGAAGCTGGAAGAAAGTGTGGAAAATCTAAGTAAAGATGTCTAGGTTACAAATATACACTACAGATGAGCTTAAGAACTCAAACACCTTCTGAAAGGTCATGAATCATCATTGGGGAATTTTGTAACCATTTTTTGACAATGTAGCACATATAATTTTGGGTGCATATAGTTATTGATGCATATCTCTATACACATTTCATTACACTCAAAAAATTAAGAACAAAACAAATACCTCTGCCACCTTGGCTACCATGTTTTGTAGATCTTCTCAAAATGGCTAAATTACTCTATATGCAAAATTTTGACCTTTTAAATATTAATTTTCCTCATAATAAGTGTACCTTGTCTTATCTTCTAACTTGATGGTAGATCCACCTACTCAATGGTTATCCACAAGGTAAATTTACAGACTTATTTGTTTTCTCTCAAACTTCCCTTCCAAACTCTTTAACTAGTTAAGCAATTCTAGACAAAAGTTGTCTTTATTGAACTTGAATTTCATAGACCACCATTTTCACACCATTGCTAAGATCTATTTGGTGAGATAATATCCTTCACAAAATTCATAATAAAGTTAAACTACCAATATATCCTTCCTTGACAAAAAATGTCTCATTTACCCTTTAAGAACAAGGTTAATGACACATTCATGGTTAGAACAAACTAGAAGGTCTCCCAAAAAAGTAAGAATGGTTAAAAAAAAATTATGCTTAATGTAGGGTCATCATCAAGAGACATCAACCAATGCTAATTATCATAGTCATGAGACCAAATTGGGTTGGAAAGAGAGGGTCTTGGGTGTACTAGAGTGTGAAATTTCAAAAATGTTGATTTCCCTCCAAATTTTTCATTTAAAATATAAAACATGTAAATATACCAATAAGGGCTTGTCAGGTGTGGAAGGCATGAATTAGGTCTTAGGGTGGATCATGATTCTTTTACAATAGGTATTAGTTATGTAATGATCAAAAAGTGATGTAAAAAAGCCTTCATGCTATGTACGGGCTTATGAGAGTTAAAAGTTAGTTAGGTTTTTGAAAATATGGCATAATGAGATAAAAGGTTGAATGCATTCAAGAATGGTGTTCTTGATCCTCCAATAGGAGGTGCAGAGGGAAGAGAGAGTGAAGTTCCTCATGAAGGAGGAGATTATAGGAAGGAATGAAAGAAGAACCCTCCTATTTCATTTGTTTGTGATGAGATATAATATACTATATATATGAGAACTCTATGTTAGAGTAGACTAAATGGATAATGTTGATTGAGTAAGATTTTGGATTTTTTATTGAATGAATCCTTTTGTGGTATTAATTCTCTTTTTTGAAGCATGTGTAGGGTGATTTCACCGTGTTTATCTCAATACTAGGATAACAGTTTGATCAAACATGCTCTATTTTGTAGAATGTGGAATGTGTCTAGTCATAAGTGTGGTGATTCCTGACAAAGAAATGGAATTCATGAATTTTTTATAGCATGCATAAATTTATTTTAAGATAAAAATTTTATTTAAGGTGGTTGATTTAAGTAATTGGAAGTTATAGCTTGTTTTCATGTTGCATGTCTAAAGAAAGAAACATTGACAACTTGACAGTGATTGTACTATAGCAAAGACTGTGTGCAAGACCACCAAGTTTCCTAAGGAGGAAAGATATGGATATCCTCACGTTGAATTGATAAATGATGTACATTGTTATAGATTTTTAATGAACCTTATGTTTTCTATTTGTTACAATTTTGACTATCTTCAAGAATATTAACCTTGAAACTGTATATTGGCCTTATGGCATATGAGAGTTTGAGTAAGAAATGTATTATGTGTGTTCTACTATTCATTATCTCATGAAGAAGGTATAAAAGGTGATTTCTATCTAGGTCTTTGTGAATTAGTGCTCTATTTTTACTTATTTGTTCATATTGGAGGCTTACTAATATCATCTACAATTTGCATAGACATAATAGGAGAGTAACAAGTAAGTTTCTGAGGTCTACGAAAATGATCTTTCCTACTGGTAATATTTCCCTATACACAACCTTGAGATGAATATTTATACCAAATTTTGAATATTGAAACTTTAATCATAAAAATTTATTGTAATATTTCATATTTTTGGGTTACCCGGCTGTGTATAGTCAGATTAGAGCTAGGGCTTGATTGTTGAGGCTCCAAAACACCATAGTTCTCTCTAAAACTTTCTATATATTGTGGAAAAGATACGATCTTGGAAATTTTGAAGGAATTTTAACTTTTGAAGGGTTTTTTTTTAATATTTTGTTGACAGTGTGGTCTTGAGGGATTACACATAGTCATATACCTAGTTCAAAGGATGATTTTTACAAAGGAACTACTATTTAGGCTTAGAGTTAGGAAATGAAATTTTTAAGGAAGGTCAAATGCCTTAATGGGAGTAAAGAAATGTTGTCATTTTTTCTTGGAACCTCTTGCACATTAATTTATAGCCTAGAGAAGATTGTTCTAAACTTAAATAAGGGTTTAGAAGACAAATGCTAAATAGGAGCCACAAAGAGTTGTGCTAAAAAATTTCTCTTGAAATTTTACAAGCATGTCCAGGGGATAAAAATAAAAATATGGGAATTGATAGTACTTTGTGGACATATCCAGATCCTTGGTTTCACTAGTGGAGCAACAAATTTAGTCTTAAGAGACACATAGGGCAGTTCTATAGCAAGTTAGGCAAAGATTGATCTATGGATCCTTTTGAAACCAAATTTAAAGTAGAAAAGTGCACTCATTTGTATTCAATCAACATGTACAAGAGGATTCAATCAATTAATTCACCCTAAATGTGTAATGTGAGGAAAATCCCAATGTTTTAGTACTCAAATCTATCTTTAACTAACACAATTAACACAAATAGCTTAATTATTCATTATCTCATATTACAATACACTTCATTTCATGTAAAAATTTCATCTTCAACACAACTCCTTACCAAGGAACATCCCACTTTCTTATGTACTCAAGTTTTCCTTCTTAACTCAAGCATGAACCTATCCAAAACATGTCAAATTAGCTCTTAAGGATTATTCAATTCCTCTGCTTTCATTCATCCTATTCAATTTCTCCAACAAGGGTTAGATTAACCATTATCTTGACTTCAAAATATCAACAACACACCTTTTCAATTATGTGCTCAAACATGTAAGGTTATGTTCTTAAAACATGTCAATTGGTATAGTCATGCATATAGGATTTTAGGAAAACCCATAAACCTCTTCCAACTTATTCCTTGACCCCTCACCATACTCCTAATTTACCCAAAATTTCAACTTTCAACTCTTTACCTTCCTCTTACAAATCTACATTCCATTTCTTGCTCTTTGACTTTGAATTAGGTCTTCTACAGTCTAGATTTTCCTATAATTATTTCTATGGATGATTTCAAAACCTAATGAGAGAATTTATGGGCTTCTCTTAATCCTTTTCACCAACCTTAAAAATCTCATTTGCTAACTCTATCTCTAGATCACACCTCTTGTGTTAATTGGGGACTTTTTATTAGGAATGTATTGTGTCTTCTGTGTTTTTATTTAATTGTCAAAGATCTCACATATATGGAAGATTTTCATGAACCCTAACATTTCACAAAAATTTTACCACCTATAGAAAGATATTATTACAAATTTTGGAGAAAATTTTTCAGTCCATTCAAAATTTATTGCAAATTTATACTTCAAACTCTAATTAGAGCACAGAGAAACCCAAGAAGGGTAATTTTGTAGTAACTTCCACAAAACCTCGTTTCAAGAGTCTAAAATTCATCATAAGGTTTGTTTCAACACTATATATAATATTTCCTTACTAGTAGCTTACAAAGTCAAGTGCAAAGTCCTCCTTTCCTCTTTCTTTGACTGTCTTATCCCAGGTGAATGCACAATCATAGGTAGGTAAGAAAATATTTATGTCCAAGCCAATTTAATCTTCATGTATGAATTTATACTTTATTACTACATTGTATTATCTCCCTTGAGTCTATCAAACACTCACCTCTATTATCTAGAACATACCTTCCACCATTTGAAGTAAGAATCCACTATACTCAATCACAGTTAACATCACAACATAGAGATCACAAAATTTTCAAAGGACATTGTTAACTTACTTGTATGTAGTATTCCAATGTAGATTCATCAAAGTTAATAACCTCTATGATTTATTCATAGTACCTTCAACTCATAATTTTCCTCTTGTTTTATTTCAGTAAAGTGGTGCAATGAGCAATGATCACATAACTTCTTTCTCAAAACTCAATTAGGGTATCACACACCAAACCCGTACCAAAGGTAGTTAGAATATATGACCACAATCACCATTACATAACTAAATTCTTTGTCCCCACAAGACCCAAACTTGATACAAGAGTACACTTGCTTGTCAACTAATGCAAGAAATGTACAAATAATTCGAAACAAATAAATATACAAAAATGCATCCGTGCATACAGGCATACCTTACTAAAATAAATGTAAATACATTCAAATGAAATTTCTATGCTTTAGATAACATTCTTACCAATTCTGATAGAAAGAGCCATTTCATATATGCTCAACACAATCAAGAAATATGCTGAAAAATAGTCTTATATTGATTTCCTTCAACTTTCTTCCTGAAACTTTACAAACCGTTATTCTCATCTGGATGAAATGAGAAAGAAATAGTTATACTAGGATTTGTATATCTTTTATTTTAAGTTTGCGACCGAATGGAGGTCTTCCACCTTCTTAATTACCTGATTAAGTCTTAATACAAGAGGAATTTTGGCTGGGGACCTCGTGACATAACTATCTATTATTGAATTAAGGCTCATAACTCATGGAAATACCTAATATAACCCATTTTACTCCCATTTCATCCTTTTTGTGAATTTTATAAGATAAAAAGACCCCTAAAACAACTATCACAAGCCAAAAATGGCCTTCAAATTTGAATTTGAATTGTGGAGGGAAAATATAGAATTTAAAAATTTGAATGGCCAAGACCCAAACTAACAATCTAAGAGACTCACAAAAATTGGTTAACCTAAAAATTCACCTTCAAGCCAAAAAATTAATGACCTCATGCCTTATTTGCAAAGTGGAGATGATGCTCCTGCATCAAAATTCTTGGTTGCTCTAACACTTGTTGAAGTGGTATAATAAGGTTGAAGATTTGAAGATGTTGAATGAGGCTAAAAACTCAAAATGCATGTTTAATCCAAGAGTGTTCAGGGGCAATTTTGGGAAATAAGTGTAAGTTATTTGTCCTTTTTGACAAAGATTCATTGTAAAGGTATATATAACTTGATATTGAGATACATGGAATAAGGTGAATGAGACTAGTTAAACCAATTCTGATGAAGTGAGCCAGCCAAAACAATATTTAAGCACTTTAAGCATTCGAAATGATCCTTCTATAACAGAGTTTGATAAGGTAGTTAAATTGGTCCTCTTGAATAACTTATAAGAATGATGAATTGAGTATATTGACTACATACTTTTTGATATCAAAGATGGGGCTCTTATGGATGTTTCTTATTGAAAGTTGAATGTTCATTCTTTGATTGTGGCTAATAAATGAAGTTGTGAGTGTGTGAATACAGTGGCAATTTAAGAGAAGACGTGAAGTGAAAGAGAGGCTAAGAAGAGTGTGAAAGGACACCAACAGAATAGGTACTCATCCTAGGTGACGTGTAGAGAGAGAAAGAGAAGATAAGCAAGAAGAGAACTTTCTTGAGAAGAGAGAGAAAGTGAGCAAGGAAAATAATAAGAAAGAGATGGAGAGAGAGGATTTAATTATAGATTTAGCCAAAATGATTAGCCACAAGAAAAAAGAACAAGAAGAGAGGGAGAGGAAAATAAAAGAAGAAAAGATAGGTATGGTTTCAGCAGGAGGTTACAAAGTTGAAGAAATATGTGGAGCATCTAGTCATAATTTTATAGGAAAGAGAGAAAAGTCGAGGGATAGAGTTTGTGATGAGGAAGAAATCCAAGTGTCCCATTAGAGAGCTTGTAAATAAGAGAAATATAATGCAGGTGAAGATGTAATTGAAAGCAGCAGAAAGTAGACTCAAGCAATGGGAAAGAGAAGAATAGAAGAAGATGCTAAGAAAGAAGACAAAAGAGGTGAAAATGAGGTAATTCTTGAAGAGAATATGAAAATAAAGGATGAAGAGGAGGTCATAAGAAATTTTGTATCTTACATAGAAGAATAAGAATTTGAAAATGAAGAAGAAATGAGTGAATAAGTTGAGAGTGAGTGAGAAAATGAATAAATAAAAGAGGAAGAAAAGTTTGATAGCTACTTTGAAGGCTTAGAAATGGATAGAGAAAAAGAAAAATCAAAGTATATATTGTTTTATGAGGATGAGGAGTAGTTGGAGAATGAAATAAAATCTATTGAGAAAGTTTTGTATGGTGAAAGAAGGAAGTGTGATGAGGAAGAGGCAGAAATTGAAGAAGAAATGAAAATGACTCGTGAAGAGGAGGGAGAAAAAGATGAAGGGAGGCAAGAAGTAATGAATGAGACCAAATGTTCTCTAAATTTTTTTATATAATATTATATTAGACTATGTTTGTGCAGGTTTGCTAGATAAAGAAAAGAATACTATTAAAGAGAATATGAAGAGGAAAGAGGAAATCAAAGAACAAAGCAAGTAAGAAATCAAGAAGTAAGGAAGAAAATTCAAGGAAAATACAATAAAAAGTACCACTATATGGGACCTAGGAGGTCTTAAGGAAAGAAATGCTAGTGGGATAGAAGATAGAAGATCAAGAAAAAACAATAATGATGAAGACTCAGCTATAAACAAGAACATGGAAACAAAGTACATGAAGGACACTTTTCCTCCCCTTGGGAGTATGATGCAAGGGCATCATCAAGATACATCAACCAATGCTAATTATCATAGTCATGAGACCAAATTGAGTTGGAAAGAGAGGGTCTTGGGTGTACCAGAGTGTGAAATTTCAAATATGTTGATTTTCCTCCAAATTTTTCATTTAAAATATAAAGCATGTAAATATTCCAATAAGGGATTGTCAAGTGTGGAAATAGTGAATTATATATTAGGGTGTATCATGAGTATTTTACAATATGTATGAGTTATGTAATGATTAAAAAGTGATGTAAAAAGGCCTCCATGATATTTATGGGCTTATAGGAGTTAAAAGTTAGGTTTTTTAAAATATGGCATAATGAGATAAAAGGGAGAATGTATTCAAGAATTGGGTTGGTTGTCCTCTAAAAGGAGGTGCAGAGGGAAGACAGAGTGAAGTTCCTCATGAAGAAGGAGATTAGAGGAAGAAATGAAAGAAGAACCCTGGTATTTCTTTTATTTTCGATGAGATATAGTATACTATATATATGAGAACTTTGTATTGAAGTAGACTAAATGGATAATGTTGATTCAACAAGGTTTTTTATTTTGTATTAAATGAATCCTTTTGTGGTATTAATTCTCTTCTTTGAAGCATGTGTAGGAATATTTCACCATGTTTATCTTAGAACTATGATACACGTTTGATAAAACATGCTATTTTTTGTATAATTTGGACTATTTCTAGTCATAAGTGTGGTAATTCCTGATAGATAAATTGAATTCATGAAGTTTTGATAGCATGCACAAATCTATTTTCAAATCAAACTCATGTTTAAAGTGGTTTAGTTAATAATTGGAAGTTATACATTGTTTTCATGTTGCATGTCTAAAGAAAGAAACCTTGATAACTTGACTGTGATTGTATTGTAGCAAATACTGTGTGTAAGACCACAAATTTTCCTAAGGATGTGTGGTATGGATATCATCACGTTGCATTGATAAAGGATGTATATTGTTACAGATGTGTAATGACCCTTAAGTTTTCTATCTGTTGCAAGTTTGACTATCTTCAAGAATACTAACCTTGAAACTGTATACTAGCCTCATGGCGTATGAGAGTTCAAGAAAGAAATGTATTTTATGTGTTCTTATATTCATTATCTCAGGAAGAATGGATAAAAGGTGATTTATATCCAATTATTTGTGAGTTAGTGCTCTAGTTTTACTAATTTTTTCATATTGGAGACTTAATAATACCATCTACAGTTTCCACGGTCAGAATAGGAGAGTAACAAGTAAGTTCCTAAGGACTAGGGTAATGATATTTCCTACTCATAATATTTCCTTGTACACAACCTTGAGATGAATATTCATACCAAATTTGTAATCTTGAAACTTTAATCATAAAAATTTATCACAATATTTCATCTTTTTGAGTTACCCAGGCATGTACAATCATATTAGAGCTAGGGCTTGATTGTTGAGGATCCAAATCACCATATTTGTCTCTAAAACAATCAATATATTTTGGAAAAGATCAAATCTTGTAATTTTTGAAGGAATTTTGACTTTTGAAAGGTTTTTTTTTAATATTTTGTTGACATTGTGGTCTTGAGGGATTAAACACAGTCATATACCTAGTTCAAAGGAGGGTTTTTACAAAGGAACTACTCTTTGGGCTTAGAGTTAGGAAATGAAATTTTTAAGGAAGGTAAAATTCCTTAATTGGATTCAATAATTATTTTCATTTTGTCTTGGAACCTCTTGAACAATAAGTTATGGCTTTCAGAAGATTGTTCTAGACCTAACTAAAGGTTTAGAAGACAAATGCTAAATAGGAACCACAAGGATTTGTTATAAAAATCATCTCTTGAAATTTTACAAGCATGTCAAGGGGGTAAAAATAAAAATATGATAAGTGATAGTACTTTTTGGACATAGCCATAGCCCTGGTTGCACTAGTGGAGCAACAAATTTGGTCTTAAGAGACATATAGGGCAGTTTTATAATAAGTTAGGCAAAGATTGATCTATGGATCCTTTTGAAATGAAATTCTTGATTGGTCTAACACTTGTTGAAGTGGTATAACAAGGTTGAAGATTTGAAGATGTTGAATGAGGCTAAAAACTAAAAACGCATGTTTAAGCTAAGGAGCTAGATAAGAGTGTTCAGCGGCAGTTTTTGGGAATAAGTGTAAGTTAGTTGTTCTTCTTGATAAAGATTCATTGTAAAGGTATATATAACCTGGTATTAAGATACATGGAATAAGGTGAATGAGACTAGTTAAACCAATTTTTATGAATTCAAACAACTAAAACAATATTTAAGTACTTTAAGCATTGGAAATGATCTGTCTATAGCAGAGTTTGATAAGGTAGTTGAATTGGTCCTCTTGAATAACTTGTAAGAATAATGAATTAAGTATATTGAATAAATCAATTCCCTACAAGGTGCGTGATAGTTTTCATACCCCCACTCCCTACTTAAGTCACTTTCTCACTGTAGCTTCTTCTTCTATTATTCTTGCTCTCACTAGCCCTACAACTTTTGTTTTCTGGGCATAAATTTAGATTAAGGAAATACCCAGACAAATTAGTCAGCATTTTTAGTACCCATTAACTTGTTTTTAATGATTCCCAAAGTTTCTAGTACATGTCCCAAAGGAAAATCCCTTTCTTTCAATGTATACCTTACCTATTAGGTCTTAAATACTAGCATTAAACTGTGAACTTAGAATATAAAAGTTTCCTCAAATCTCCTCCATATAAAATTCCAATTCCTTCAAAATATATTAAAGGACATTTTCACAATGATGTCTTCTAATTTTCAAATCAAAATTCAATGTTTAAAGGATTCAAATTCAAGTTTGAAACAAACCCTAGATAAACCTTTTGTGCTTATCCGAGAGTCTTCAAAATTTAATCACATGCATTGCATTTAATGCAAAACCCAATAATTTGATCAATGAGTATTTATTTCTCCCCCTTCGATCATGTGCTACCAGTGATGGATAAAAATGAAATTAAAATCAATAATAACCAAAATCTTGTTACCATGCACATTAGAAATAGGGTATAAAAAACCCTCAAACCTTAATTCGAAGAGATTAGAAACTTATTTGAATTAAATTAAATTTTTTTTTAAGGAAATACTCCAATATTATCTCTATGGAGATTACATTCATTCCATGTGCTTATCACAATGATAATCAAATCATAATTTGATCAACTATGAAAGCACAATCACGGTTTCCTTTAGAGTTCCAAACATGCAATATAAAATAACAAAAGATTCAATCCTTAGACCATTGAATACCACTGCAACCATAATTTACCACATCTTTTCTCATCAAATACACTTCAACACAAGTGTAATATATGGCAAATAAGCCCTGTAAATATCACAGTTTCACATTGTTGACAATCATATGTAAATCAATGGATACATGATTCACTAGTAACCAAAATCCTCATTATCTACTTAAGCCCTTGTTAACTTTCTACAATTGATCTAAATTGTTATCTTAATGCTCATACCAAAAAAGCATTAGTTCTTGAGTAACACGTGCTCAAAACTAAGAATTTTCAAAGAAAAAAGACAAGTTTATACAAAAATAGAGTTACTTTTCTCCAAATTGTATTTCCTTACAAAATTATATGTTTCTCCATCGTTTCTCCACTCAAAACCTTATGGAATGATCCCAAAACTATCTTCTATTCAAATTTTATCCCATATCTTGTCCATTTCACAAACTCTAACTATCAAGCATGATTTTTACCTTGGGTTTACTTAATGTCTCAAGGGGGTAACAACCTAACTCAACCTCAATATGGAGGGGTTTCTGGGATACCCGCGGATGTGGATGGATGTTGTGTGATGTTGTGCTCTGTGAAGAAAGTGAACAAGGCTTCTTCCCTATAAGAAAGCCTAAAAATCAAAGAACTTAAATGAGATGATGTTAGGAAAATAATGGGGTAGGTTGTCTGGTTAAAGCCAGCCCCCAAAGACCCAAAGACTTCCTTTAACGGATATCAACCTGCTCACGAATCAATCAAGTTCTATATTGATAATAATGTTGTTATACATCATGCTGAAATGGAAACTGTGACCTGTTGAAGTCATTTATATAGGTGGATAGATACATAAAATCATGATAACAATTTTAGAACCAAAGATCATATTCTTGATCTGTGCACAAGTTCTCAGAGAAATTAGATCCTACAAACCCAACTATGTCTTCCTCTTCATTGAAATAAGACTCGGGTTTAGAGATGGATTCCTTAGCAAAGAAGTTCGACACTTATTCCTGAGTATTGTAGAGATGTCCAAGTGTGGTGTCAGTATCAGGGATGTTGATATAACTATTGATGTCGAACTCAGATGCAGTGTGGTAGTCCTCTGGTATGTCTAAACCATATTCATATTTGTGTTCATATTATGCAAGGTCTTCATGGATCCTTTAAGCCTCATAATACGAATCCCAAAATACCTCAATTTCTTTTCAGATACGCTAGGTCGATGCAAAAATGGCTTCTAGATGATCAAATGGTGTAGTTTGAAATGCACAAAGCTCTAGGTCATGAAGCAGTTCGTATTGATCCTAGTACAAAGGATGATGGATAACGGGAAAAGAGCTAATGTCAGCAGTAGGGTAATTACTACCACCTAAGGCCATCCAAAATCACCATGCTAGGAAACATGTCATAAAATGACATAGAACCAATAAAAAATATTAGGTAGATTATGAGAAATAGATAATAAAAGAAATATTGAACAGGAATCGTCGGCGATTAGGAAAATCGCTGGCGATTTCTATAGTTTTACAAATATAGAGACAAAAAAACATAATTAAGCTATGATTTAAAGCAATTCTCCAACCATATACGATATGGTAATTGTAATACAAGAAATATTATCTACAATTAGTAACTAAAAGCAAACAAAAATGGAATGATTACCTTGCACGAGTGATCAAAAAGATAGCAAATGAACAAAGCTGATTGGACAATGAGATCAGACAATATGATGATCAAATTGACGATTCTGGAGTATCGTAACAGTGATGGAGCTTGGTTGAAGATGATTGAAATCTGAAATGCCTGTGAAAGAGAAAATTTTACCTATAACACAAGAAAATCCCCCCCCCAAATAGGTTTGGAAACAAGTTTATATAGATCATTGGCGATCGAGCAAATCGTCGATGATTGCAGGAAATCTTAGTTAGGTGTCCAAAAGGAGTAATTTCCCTTCTATTTCAAATTGGATCTTAGAGGATTTCAAAGTGGTTAGGATAAGATATGGGAGAGACCTGAGCTAAAATAATTTAGTTAGGATGAGGGTTAGGAATTTTTTAGAAAGTTGTTTTAGTTATGGTTAGTTAAGTGAGGAGATGTGTTTAGGAATAAGTTAGGGGCGGTCTAGTGATATTTTTGGTAGGTTAGTAAGTTGGTTAGTTAGTTGTAACTCGTGGGGGTGTCTGATTTATCATGGTGAGGTGTGAGGATATTTATTTATTTATTTATTTTAATTAATTAATTAATTAGATTTTAGGGATGTGGCAGAGTGTTTATTAAATTAATCTAACTAAAAGGGACCAATTTAATGTTGTGGAGTGTCGTAAATGTTAGGAAATTAATTATTAATGTTTACATTCTAAATATTAGGTTTGAAAGAATATATTGTTTCAACAATATATTATTCATGGAGTTTTGTTGTACCCATAAATTTATAAACAGGTAAGTTGTTTGATACACTTCCTATTTTATAGGAAGAGGTTTGTCTATTATATTGGCTATATATTAGCCTAATGTATTGCACAGGATTGAGGGATAGTGAATATAATACAGAGTATTATTATTGTGTTATTCTACTGTGATAGACTGAATCTTGCTCTATATTTGGTATCAAAGTGATCAGAGGTCTGAGGTTGTGTCCGAATGAGAGTCATTTCTCATTGAAAGATGCAATCCATCAATCAGTCGAAGACCTGGTGATTAACAACATGCATTGATTGTTAAATCCATTGCAGTCCAATTCACACAATGTTTGCTGGAGGTTTGCATTAGTATATTTTCAGAAAATAATTTTTCCTAGCTTTGGGTCTACACAGATTCGCAAGGAATCAATTCCAATGATTCTCCTTGGTGCTCGAGTTCTACTTCACATATTTTATTTTGTAGTGTCCTGCATTTCTGATATCTCTTCCGTTGTTTTTTGTTTGATTAGAAAGTATTAAATCAGTGTATTTATAGATGGGATGGTTTCTTATGGTGACGGACCATGTATAGCCAAGTCTAAAAACAGAAATTGTGCTCTCACTGATATCTAGTTTTGATCTGAGCTCCTGTTTGAAAGAAGAAGTTGGTTTCTATATTTCCGAGATTCATTCCCCTAAAATAATAAGATTAGATCGACATTGGTTCTCAAAACCCACGTCTCTTCATTCAAATCAGTGGTGCATTCTCCTTGTGATGAAATTTGTTTATTTGGCTGGTAGCTACGTGGAAATAAGGTGAATCTTTGACGTCCCAGAGGATAAAACATGGTGATCTTGGAACCGTGTTTTACACCCATTCTGCTAGAGGATTTGTGAGCTAGTAATCTTCATGAATCGGCCCATGGTGCAGCGTATAAATATCACAAGAATTAGATATTGGAAACTTACAATAATTGTTTGCGCAGTCGTATGGAGACATCTAACGTCTATCAAACCTGCTCTGAGTTTGTGGAAGAATTGGTTTGATATTATCATGGTTTGAGTGATGTCCGCAGAGTCTCCTGATTTGGCACTTGCATGATAAACCACGGTTATCCTTTCCTTGGATATCTCCAACAAATTTGCCAAAACTGCAGAATCCTCCTCAGCCAACTGTGCTACGTGGCATGTAAAGTAAAGTCTCAAATTTCTTTTGTTTTGAGTCAGTTATGGGCCAATACGTATTTTACATATTTCAGTGTTTTGTATTTGTTAGTATGTTGTATTGAGTCAAGTGTCAATATCAAATTTTATAAATTTAGTCTAAGTAAGGGTCTCGTATTTTTTTAATGTCATTAGTTTATTAATTCCAATTTTTAACTGGAATTTGTATTTTTATAGTATTGTCGTTATATAATAGAGTCATGTTATTCTTGGTGTCAGGTGCCATTTTTTAAAAGGAGTTGAATAATTAGTAAAGTCATTTTGCGTCGTGAATTTGGTAAAAACATCATTATATTGTCATGTTATTCAAATAGGTGATTTTAGGTTATTTTTTTGTTGTCATTTTAGTCAAAAGACATGTCATTATAAAAGTCCAAAAATTAAAAAAAAATTGCCTCACGGACGCATTTTCGGTGTTACCCGACGTCCAGAAAAAAAAAACAAAGTGTTTCACATTGCGGGAGGGAAGAAAATAATAAACAATGTGGAAACAGTTGAGCTTCATATCCAAATCCGGCTGAGTTAGCAGCATGTTAATGGAGGATGGAGGCATTGGAGGCTGGAGGTCAGACAGCGACCTCTCGTCAGTCACCAATGACGGGGCCGCACAGAATGATTTGGTGGCACAGGTGTGTAGTGTGAGTACTTGTTTTTGAGTTTTGCAGTGTTCCAGATTCAGTTGTGTGGTGTGAATTTCAGCTTGGTGTGATTCTTTTTCAGAGTTCCTGTTGTGTGTTGAATAAGTGAAATGTTCACATTGAGGGGGGAACATGATCAGCATGATCCAATGTTCCATTTTCAGTTTTTTGATTTTTCAGTTGAGTATGTGGCTGTTCCTATTTCCCCAAATGAAAAAAAACATAGTGCAGAACAAATAACACAGTGAAACGCATCATCATGAGGCTTGATGAGGTAGAATAGTCAAATGTGTTCTTGTTCGTACCTAGGTTTGTGGTTAGCCTCTTGAAAACCATTGAAGGTTGTTCAGATGTATTCCTGCTTGAGCTCCCACACTGCTAAGTCAGATATGTTCCCTAGAGTGACTGGTTGATAAGCAAATGATTCCTGGGTGTATTCCCATCCTCGTCGGTCAAATGTGTTCCCGACAGTGCTTGGTCGATAAGAAGTTGATGTGTTCCTTCTTCTACCTTTAGTTCGAGTGTGTGCCAAGATCATGAGCGCGCAGAGGCGGCAGGCTGCAAAGGAAGTGTGAAATTTCTTTTGTTACCATGTAAACATTAAGGGGAGGAATGTTAGGAAATTAATTATTAATGTTTACATTCTAAATATTAGGTTTGAAAGAATATATTGTTTCAACAATATATTATTCATGGAGTTTTGTTGTACCCATAAATTTATAAACGAGGTAAGTTGTTTGATACACTTCCTATTTTATAGGAAGAGGTTTGTCTATTATATTGGCTATATATTAGCCTAATGTATTGCACAAGATTGAGGGATAGTGAATATAATACAGAGTATTATTATTGTGTTATTCTGCTATGATAGACTGAATCTTGCTCTATAGTAAACAAGTTATTTTCAATCGTAATGAGCTTGAGACATGAAGCATAGAATTTTGGTGTCTACATTTTCCCCTTTTGGTCTGAAAATTTTTGGCAAATCATTAGACAAAAACGATGAAAAAGGTTGTGTTGGTATGGGTGAGTCTACTGTAGCGCAATACAACAAACACCGGTGTGTTTTTTTTCAAAAGGTTTCCCCAGTTGAAAGGGGGTACAATTTTGGGTACTAGAGAATCAATTGATAGGGTGGCCAAAGGGCTCAACTTTTGTGGACATATGACTCTCACCAGGCAGAATTTTCGAGTGGGAAAACCAAGTGATGGGGCCTAAGGTCTCGTCTCCCATAGATGAATGGTAAATCCTAATGTTTGAATATGTTTGTTTGGTCAATAAAATTTAGGGATAAGACCATTTGAAAACATGGCACACTTGTGCGAAGAGTGAAAATAATATGCTTTCAGGAAATGTAGATAGAAAGGCCCATAACAGACCAATCGCATTTTGTTAAAAAGGGGTTAAATAACCCAAAGTTGTTTATTTTTAACCATATTGCATTTCAATTATATCTTGACAATGACTTGTTAGAGTGCAAGAAAATGTGTTTTTGAGGAAAAAGGAGTGTGGAAATGGCATCATCGAGTCGGAAGCGGAAGCCTATATAAGCTAAGGTGAGTTTTTAACCCTTTTTGTTTTCATTTTTGTGATTTTTTTGATATTTTTTTGACCTGATGTTTTATTAGGGCATGCGTAAGCCCTAAGTTTATTTTAGCAAGGATTGTTGAAGATTCATCCAATCGCTAGCGATTGAGGTGAATCGTCAATGATTCACCTGTTATAAAAATAGTATGTATTTTGAAGGGAAGGTTTAAAGTTTTGGTGAAAGTTTTTTATTCAAGATTTGTTTTTGAAGCATGATGTATGTTTAAATGTTAATTTTGATGTTTATAAGATGATTTTGTTATTTTGGCCTCTTATTTTTCAACTTTATTGTGAGGGTTTTGACGTTTGTTTTGTGTGTTTGTATTTTACAGGTCGATGTGAAGTTGACCATCCAAGATCATATACCTCTAATGTTGGACGAGTTCTAAGAGGATCTATCTGATTATGACTAGGAGCACTTGGAGGCAGTGGGGTTTGGTGGCATGAGGTTTTATAGGTGGATCGATAGATGTCATAATTTTATACTAGCATTATTAAAGAGGTGTAACCCTTCCACTAATACTTTATGGCTCCCTACAAGGGAGATCACTATTACCCTAGAGGATGTTCGTCAGATTACAAGACTACCAGTTAGGGGACATGCTATCTATTGTATCTCAGATGTGGAAAGGGATGACACTATGTAGAGGTTGTATGGAGGAGATGCCTAGGATGTGAGATATTCTTCAGGAGCATTTGATTACCAGGCACTGTATGAGGCTGAGAGAGATGGTCCATGGATGACCGTGATGATGTTGGGAACTTCTTGCTTTGTATTTCAAGATTCAGGAGGTGGTCAGTTCCTATGGATGATGATGGGTGTAGTTGCAGAGATGATGGAGCACCATATATTTTTTGATTGGGCTCCTACTTTGTTGGCTCATACATTTAGAGAGTTGTGTTCTTGGACTACCCACAAGTGTCGTGGGATTGATTTTGGATTTTTACTACAGTGTTGGGCATATGAGCACATTTTTATTGCTCGTCCATTAGGGTTTCCTAGTGTTATTGATGTGAGGCACATGAGTTTCATGAGGTTGAGTGAGAGTCTTAGTCATGCTAGGAAGGCCAAGGGGCATACTTATTATAGGGACTTGATATCAGAGATTTAGATGGGTGATGTGATTTGGAGACCATATGTGGATTTTCATGATTACCCTGAGTTCCCTCAGGACTTATTATGTTTACATCATGATAATTGGATTCAGGGTCGCTAGAATAGGGAGGATGAGTTACTGTGTTTTAGTCAGGTCTATAGACATTTTGATCTTGTTCATAGTATACCCGCGGATATAATTTTATATAGATGAGAAGATTGAGACACCAAGACCCTGCAGGCTGTTATAATGAGGCTTGCATTCATTGATGAGAAGTTGGGTGCCATGGGTCTAGATCAGGATGGAAAAATAGTTTAGATTGATGATGCAAGGGTGACCCTAGATTTTTTTTCAGAGTGGGCTTGATCTTTGAGGAGTTTTGAGAGGGAGAGGTTAACTGAGAGAGATACATATGTAGTCAAAGGAGTGTATGATCGGGGAACAGGAGGAGCACATGAGGCAGAGGAGGTGAGAGACGAGGGGGTGATGTTGTAGTTCCAGTTGTTGCAGTAGTGACAGTCGAGAAGGCCATAATGGAGACAAAGAGGGATATCGTTCAGAGAGAGTGAAATGATATAGTAGGAGTTTAGGATAGCCTCGTCGCAGAGTGGGATGGTCTGATAGTTGAGCGTGATGGCTTACAGGATCAGCTTTTACAGGTCTCTTTTGATAGAGACATGTACAAGGGATAGAGAGATACATTGAGGAAGGACTTGGGGATCACAGGGCCTTCCATTTCTGGTGCGGAGTTATCAGTGATGGCTCGACATGGTAGGCAAAGGGGAGAATTTGCAACACCTCCTCCTGGCATGGTTTCAGTAGCGCATTATGATATTGTGTGGGTGAAGAGAGACTATTACATTGAGATGGTCATCAAAAACTACCTTGATGTAATTTTGTATGCAGACAACTTGGCTACCAAAGGGGCAGATCCAGAAGGGATGAAACCTAGCGTGAGTGCAGCGAGCATGGGGTAGCCACCTCAGAGGCCGAAGGGTGGTGATGGAGGAGCTAGAGGCACACCTACTCCTAGAGGAGAGGGTGGTGGTAGTACGATACTATGTGGTGTTGATTTTACCACATGATTGTATATGATATCATAGGCTCATTGAATCCCATTTTGATATTTTGATCATTCAGACATTTATGATGTATACTTAACCTTGATATACTTATATATATATAATATTGATGATGGGCCATGACTTGTTTTTGTGGTTTCTTTCATGATGTATGTTATATGTTATATGTTTATATGTTTTGATATCATAGATGGATTTTGATGAATATGATATATGTTAGGATGTTATGTCTCAAGATGTGAGTCCTTTAGTATTTGACTAATTTTAGATGATTCTCAAAAAAAGTGATCCAATTAATTATGCCAAATCAATAGAGTAACTAAATTAATTATGCCAAATCAACAGAGTAACTAAATTAAATAGAGTAAAAATGGAAAGACGGCCCCACAATGAAATTGGTATATGTATATAATGGGTTTAATATAACACTTTCACTTGTAGCCTTTCAGATGTTAAATAATATTAGGATTAGGTAATTATGCAATTTATGAT
Source organism: Taxus chinensis (assembly GCA_019776745.2). NCBI lineage: Eukaryota > Viridiplantae > Streptophyta > Pinopsida > Cupressales > Taxaceae > Taxus > Taxus chinensis. The sequence goes on along the minus strand of CM034150.1, from coordinate 12,215,211 downwards.
AGGAATGTGGGTTTGGGAGAGAGTGACAAAGGAGGGTTTCGTGTGTATAGGACAATGTGGGAGAAAGGGTTATCCTTTTTAAAAGATTCATAAGAAGTTGATGCCCCAAATTTTATATATTTTAAAGAAAACAATTTGACGTGGGAATTTTTCTATGATGGGCGAGTATGCATCAAATTAGCACATGAAATAACACCGATGGATGACTGGAATCAGTTTGAAGGTCGTGATTAATATGGGAAGAGTAACACCAATCGACTATTTTATCCTTCTAAGGGTATGCTGACCCTACAATCAATACATGAGAAGATATTGATTGAGTGGCCATGAGAAACAAAAACTGAGTGAGTTGATCTAGAATTTTGATATGGCTGGTTTTCCATCAAGAGAGAAGTCTAATGTGTTGGTGTTGTTGTAGGAATGGGGACTTATGTACTGCGAATAGTTTTCCTTCGAGGGATCAGTATATTACGATAAGATAAGCATTTGGGATATCCTTTTTTAACACATCTAGATTAGATGTGAGAAACGTCAAAGTAGGGCCGAGTTATAGGCGATCTTGAGGAGATGGATAATTGTGGGAGTGTTCTAGAGCACAACGTATGATTCATGTCATGGTAGATGGTAAGAATGGCCACCGTGGGAGTAGATCGTAGAGTAAAGTCAAGAAGCGTCTAAATCTGATGTAAAGTGGTTGGATCTTGTTTAAGACCGACAAGCTATGATAATACAATCATGAGCAACAATAGATAGGCCTGAGGTGTGAGGAGGAATACAACTGTTCTACCTGAAGGTCCCCATCAGGTAGAAGTGTTTGCGTTCTGACTTCTCGATCCATATTTTTGTGCTGATTACATAGGGACCAATCCTTTTTGTTAGGAGGAAAACTTTCCACGTATGAATGCAAAACAAGTACCACGATTTTGAATATCTTTAAGTAATATATGATCAGTGGACTTGCCTAAGATGTACTAGATCCAGGACAGTGCTTATTACTATCCTAGATGGCTGTCAATCCACTGTATTAATACAACTTCATGATGTTCAAGAAATGTTAGACATAAGTCAGACAACAATCCTACTTGTAGTTGATAGCGATCTTAGGTACATCATTCGTCATCTACAGATAAGTAATATTTGAGATCTAACAAGTGAAGGTTATGGAATTTTAATCTGGAAGTGAGGCAATGGCTTCAAATCCATAGGTGATTGTGAGTAGGTCATAGATCCCATGTTTGTGCAGATGATTTGGTTTTGATTTGGCTGAATGTTATGAGGTTGTTGAATACAGGAGATGTCAATTACCATACCCTACAGAGACTGATTGTTCGTCATGAGTATTTTGTTACCGATGTTCTGTTAAGAGGAAATCGGCCTGACCAGTTTAGGGTGACGGGTGTCGGTAGGGTGATGTAGACACCAAATTTGATGTCTTACGACCCCTTGTGACGCGCAGTCTCATTTCGCAACCTAACCCCATCACCTAAACCTTACACAATTATTTATTAATTACCTTGTAATTGATAAATCCACATCACCTTACCTGCCACCCTCATTTTGCCACCTCATCATGACCTAGTCCTAACCCTAAACTAACCTAATTAAGACCTATAACTTGGTCCACACCTACACCCATGACTAATGACCCCTTTCTCACACCCAAAACCGACCTTCTAGTCATTTGACCAAGCCCGCAACTGATCTCTCGGGAGAAAAGCAGGGAAGGTGGGCTATTTTACTAAAAATAGCCTACTTTTTCCTTACCAATGTCGGTTCCTACTCGATCGCCGTCAGTTACGTAACCGCCATCAATTCCCTGTAAATGGCCTCCCCAAACCAAAAACAAGGGATCGGAATTTCATTTTTGGATCAAGGTCGAAGGATTTTTGAATCAACAGAGATCATTTGGGAGTGATCAAGAGAACCCAGATCTTCACCTGACCGAGCATAGACAAGTGAAGAAACCAGAAGCGTTTACAGCAAAGGAGATCAACTTGCATCTTCGTTTGAAACCAGTAAGTCATATCTTGCATGTCTTCTGTTATAACATTTCTTATGCCTTTTGAATCACAGTCCTCATAAATCCATTTTTGAATCACTACCCAGTGTGCCATTTCATCTAACCATCATTCATCTACCTCTCATCACCTCATTTCCTAATATCACCCATTTACAGCCTTACAAATAACACAACTACCAAATAACACCACCACCCCACAAAACAACTAACCTTAAGATCCTAGACTCTACCGATATCAGTCATCAGTAACCGCCATCGGTTGTCAGTAACCGGCATCGGTTATACTGACTATAACCAATAACCAGCCTTTCCCCTACCCAGTTGAACAAAGCAATTTAATTGATATCTTATAGTCTTTTGTGTTAATTCATATTAGCAGGGGAACTGACCACCTTCGAAAGGAAGTTTTATATTTCCTGGGCCCAAGGCAGTTTCCTCATTTATTGTCTAATTAAAATCTTGTGGTCTTGTGTTCTTATTCACAGGTAGTCCTTCCAAGACAAAAAGGAGTTCTTCGCAGTCAGCCTGATCTTTCTCTACGGTACGCGCACATCATCTCGACATTCTACAGGTATTCCTCCTAGCCCCAACCCTTATCTGTTTCTAAAAGGAACAAAACATTTTGAGTGAAACATTTTGGCACGCCCGGTGGGACCCATTTTGGGTTTTTGTTTCTCTTGCTTATTTTCATTTTAGGAAGCATACTTGTTGTTGCTGCTTTTGTTATATATTTCGTAAAGAATTTGTCTTGCTTTTCTAGTTTCGTATTAGTGAAAGTCATCTCTCTTGCTTCATCGAACATAATTTTTGATTTGGGTTTAAAACACGTGCATTGCATTCCTGCTTGTTGTTTTTCAATTCTAGTGAACGTAGATTAAGTAACAGGTCGTACACGTGGGGGTGATATCCACGGTATTGACAGGAAATTAATCTTACTTTCACTGCACAACACATACCAAATCACTTCACAATTAACACAACAGCTCAAACATCCCCCCTTTTCCGCGGTATTCCTCCGCCCGATTGAGGTAACCTTATAAGCCAAAACAACTTGACGTTTCCCCTAAGTCTCTTGTTTAGGATTCTGACATCATTCTACGTCTAAAGGCATAAGACCACGATAATTAAAATTAACCCTAGGGTTAATCTCTGGATTTGCGTGTGCATCTTGCTTGTTTTTAGTTCTGTTTTCTTTCTCATACACTATCTTCTGTGATCAATAATTGGATAAGTATACTAAACGTTGTTAAAAATCAAATTAGTAGCCTTTTTATATCTTGTTAGCCTAGACTTCTTACACTGACATCAGTTACCTGACCGACGTCGGCTATAGTATAACCGACATCAGTTACTAGACCGATATCGGTTACTGTCTTTTCCAATTCCTGACAAACCAGCAACCTACCAATTTTACCAGTCTGAATTTGTTTCTGTTCCTAACAGATTGAAACCCTACTATGAACTCCTGTCCATGGTTGTTATCACTCGAAAGCAAGCCACCGCCATGGTTTCACATGCTTGCTCTGTTTCTTTGCCTAAATCACCCCCTTCACATTCTGTGGGGAATCCTACGGATACCAGCGAGGTTCCTAAAATTCCTGTGGGAGATAAGGACTTTGCCAAGTTTCTAGATGCTAATCCTAGTGCTGTACAATACTATTTGTCTCATGCCCCTAACCGTACGCCTGATGGTCAGCTCCTTGTGGGTATGCCTATTAGTATAGCTACTCATTTAGCACCCACTCCGCCTAATAACACCGCCTTGCTTCCTGCACCTTTAGCCCCATCTCCCAATCCGACAGCTTCAGAAATTCATACGACTCAGATTGGCTTTCCTTTGGCTAATCTTGGACCCCACATATCATTACCACTGACTGCCCCTACCTCATCTCTCTTGCAGACCACTCCATTCATGACTCGCTCTCTGCCACCTATCCACACGAGCTTTCCTTCTCAAGCTCCGCCTACCTTTTCATTCCCATACACGTATCCAGTAACCTCAACATCCTATATGGGACATCCCTATTCGGTTGCCTCAACATATTCATCCTCCACACCTTATCAACACTTAACCCCACCAGTGTCTAGTGGTGGTCCATGGCCCAATTTGCCTCCGTTTACCACAACCACACCATCATCTCATCCAACTACTGATCTAATTAAACAAATGATGGACAAAATGCAAAACCTGGAGGCTTCTGTTTCAGGAAGTCGTAGCACCTTGACATACAAGCAAGTTTGTCGGGAGCCCATTCACCCTTCTGTCCCCCTTCATTCATATCCTCCTCAATGGGAGTTACCAAAATTTACCTGTTTTAACAGTAAAGAGGACCCTCAACAACACTTGCGATCATTTAGACATGCTTGTTATTTGATTGCTCATGATGATGCCTTGTTACTCCGCACCTTTCCCATGTCCTTATCAGGACCTGCCTTGGAGTGGTACAGTGCTTTAACCCAGCACTCAATCTTCTCTTTTAACCAACTACCCCAATCTTTCTTGGATCATTTCTCCATTAACATTGCCAAGAAAGTATCTATCACTGACCTCTATGCCGTCCGACAATTTGAGGACGAATCTATCGCAGATTTCATTGGACGATGGCGGGGCCTTATCAACCAACTTACGTATGCCTTGCCACAAACCGAACTTATCGAACTGTTTACGCGGGCCTGCGCTAAGCACATCTCCCCTACCCTCCAAATTCAAATTTTCTGTACATTCGATGAAGCCTTTACCATGGCTCGGAAACTAGAAATTCGAGCCTTAGAAGAAGAGAAATTGCAGTTGCGCAACAAAAACCCTAATTTCTGAACTCCTGATTCTACCAATAAACCAAATACCACCACTCCTCACGCGTCCACTTCTTCTAAATCAAAAGGATCTGTCCACGCGGTGATGGTCAAATCCCAACCACCGTCTAATACCCCGCCAAAAACCACTTATAAGTACAAAGCCGAACCCATCAACTACACTCCCTTGGGAGAAACATATGGTGTGATATTGGAAAAATTGCTCAAAGCAGGAGCCATTACATTACCTCCTGTTAAACCTCATTCCGGGTTTGATTCCACTCGCGCTATACCTTCCTGGTACAAAGAAAATGACTTCTGTAACTTTCACCGTGTAAAAGGACATAGTCATGAAAACTGCAAGATGTTGAAAAACATAGTGCAGGAAATGGTTGATGCGGGGGATATAGCCCTCGATAATCCTAACGCCCCTGCTAACCGAAATTTGAAAATATTCAACAAACCATTCCCGAATCATTCTTCTAACAGTAATCTAAACCAGGATATCTTAGCCGAGGAGAGTGTTCATGAGATCCATGCAGTCTTTGATACCCAGCCCAAAGCCTCTATCGAACAAATTCTGAATCAAGCCTCTTCACTAACACAGGAGCCCGAACCTCCTTTACCACCATCGAACCAAAGCGAAATCATTCCTTTACCCATAAAGGAGTTAACTGCCCAGACTTCTCTTCCCATCGATGAGTCTTCTTATACCACATCCCTACAAGATTGCAAACGGATGTTATCTAACCTATCTATTTCCCAAATTTCCCCTTCTACCCCTCTTGCTGCACAAGAGGAAGGTACGCCACTCCTTTTGACATCTTTAGATGAGGAATCTCTTGCCCCGACATCACCAAATTCTTTAACCATGACGGATCCTCTCGAACATGCCCTCTTACCTATTAGTTCTTCATCGCCTAAATCTTTTCAACGACCGGTTGACCTCTTGACATCTATTGATACAGTGCCTCATTTACCCCCTGTATCACACCCACAGTGGACTGGAATCACAACCCACCTTTCTTCCGTACAAAATTTACAATTCAAACCTGAAGACTGTCATTCTCCAGAAGATAGACGAATCCTATGGGAACGTTTGAGTACTCCCTATTCTACTCAAATGCAGATGACCGATCCCGACACTTCTACCATATACCCGAAGTGTTTACAGAAACTCAACATGCCTATGTCCTCACTCTCACCCCCCGTATCTATACAAAGTATCCCATCCACCTCTATCCACCTAACCAAATCTTCCCCTACGCTTGGGACCCTACCCATACCCAGTCTAACACACCCACCTAAGCGGCTTGATTTATCTAAAAATAAAGCCGTCCACCCCATTAAGAGACAGACTCAATCTCCTCAACCTATGCTTCTATCACAACTAAAACCATCATCATCACACCTACCTTCCATATTGGGACCCCATCCCTCTACCTTACATCAATATATCATACCTCCTGCGTTTCCTTTAAAGTGACCTACGCCTTCTGCACACATACAAAGATCCCAGGGTATAGCAACACCGTCACTCCACGTATCTTGTCCACCTATCAACCCTAAACAAATTCCATCATTAAAAGATTTGTTTTCGGTCACTCCTATTTCCCCGTGGTTGTTTTCTGATACCACACCATTTGTGGCCTCATCATCCAATATAGCTTCTGCGCCAAAGAAACCACGTTTAGTGAAAAACACGTGTCAACACCCCTCGGCTAAACCACCACCCATACGAACCAACCACGCCCAAACATTACCAAAACCCGCGCAATCAATACCCTCATCCTCTTCTGATTTTGACCCACTCAAGGGATCTTACGCCAAAATCCTTGTTATGTTAGTAGAGAATGCGACCATTTCCCTACCCCCACTTAGACCTTATGACCCGTCTAAACCTCGACCTATAGGTTATGATCAGTCTAAGATCTGCGCTTATCACCGCACACCAGGACATGATGTGGAGGGATGCAAATCTTTAAAAACCATCCTTCGTCAGTCACCTCTCCCAAATAGAAAGGTTAAGAAAGACAACTTACGAAGGGAGAGACCTTTAGTTTCCATTCCCTCTACTATACCATCTATCCCCCCCTCACCAAAATCTATCATTATTACAACCCCACCTCTTGAAAACCATGATTTATCCCAATCATCTTCCTCATCTCAGGTCTACGAAATTAATATGATTAGTGTTGCTACTCGAGCGTAGAAAAACAATGAGAAAGCGAAAGAAAGCACACCTGCGTCCTCTCCTTCTCCGTCCAACATCCCGATTGCACCACCACCCAAAGTGGTTATTCGTGGACCTACTTACCCTGTCTCTAATGGAGCTACCCATCGAGCCATGATTAAACAGCTTCACCAATCACCCGTAAAAATGACACTATATGATCTCATTCAGACTTCTGAATCTCATCGACAAGCTCTCGTTGAAATTCTTCAAGGGATCGAGGTCTTACCTAATGAAACCCTGCCCGTTGCCTCCATTCTAACACCCAATCACGTTGCCTCTCTCACCAAACAACCCACTGCCCCAACCACTTTTGTCTCTGTACCACAAGCTGCTGCAATCAGTTTCTCTAAAGATGAAATTGTCGATTTTGGTACAGAAGATCCTGACCCTGCCCTTTTCATCTCCGCTTACGTCCGAGACATTCGGGTACATCGTGTTATGATTGACGGGGGTGCTAGCCTAAACATCATCTCTTCAAAAGCTTTTCAACAAATGAATATCCCTTCTAGCTACATGTGTGCCAACCCCATTATGTTGCGGTCATTCAATGACGCTATTACCTCTACCTTAGGCACCGTGATCCTCAACATTCGGGTAGGACCACGTACTTTACCTGAACTCTTCTATGTCCTTGAGGGAGAGTTCCAATATAATATATTGCTGGGTCGTCCTTGGATCCGGGCCATGGGATGCGTTCCCTCAACATTACATAGATGCATAAAATTTGAGTACGAGGGGAAGTCCTACACCGTAAAAGCTGATCCTCCCCCCTTTAAAACCTGTAATATGTTATACCGCCCTAACGATGTGCTTATACCAATCAAGACACCCATACATTCAACCCAACCATCCTCTTCAAATGTACCTCAACCATCCACCTCAACCGCGCCTACACCTTCAACTGATGAAACCACCGTCACAAAAGCCACTTCCCTTCCCACAGCTAACATCCCAACCTCTGACCCCTTAGTAGATGTTTTTCAATGCCTTACGCTGGGGGAGTACCGCCTATATAACGTTAGTTCTTTCCCTACCCCACAGGAGTACGGAAAATTACATGCACATCCCACCTACGACCGTCGCGTGGGGGAGGTAATCTCTTACGAACCACCCCATTGCTGCACCAACCTAACATATGGGGGTGTTGACGCATCCTCCATTACCCCTGAACCTCCTCTTGGTGTGGTTCCCTTCCAATCCGATTTTCAATACTTGACAAATCGTCGTTTCGCCCTCACCTTCTTGACTCACTGTGCTTGGAAAGGCTTTGGTTTTGGTCTTTACGAACAAGGCCGACATACACTCATCCCCATCACCACACGCAAACATAATGATCGTAGTGGTCTCGGATTTCCGGAAACACTTACATCGACGGAACCTCGCGTCAGTTGTCTTCTAGAAGATGATGACGTTACCCCTACAAAACCATCATCACCCATTTTGCCTTCGTCTCCCACAGAGTCGATAGATCCTGAATCTATCCCTCCTAACTTTTTTTTTTCATAAATGCTATCTTCCTAGGTCCCCTCACTTATCAACGCGATAACGAGCACCCCTCTTCTATTCCCCTTCTATATCTAGACATGATCGAAGAAGATTCACCTTTGATTAACGTTGTTGAGTGCCAGGATGATGACTCCATCCTCACTTACCTTGGCGCGGATGACTCTTATATTCAACGAGCCTTACCATCGGAAACCCAAACCATGCTGAACGAGTCTACTATAGAAATCAACATCCACACGGAGGAGGATCCTCACATTGTAAAGATCGGACAATCCCTTAACGCATCAGAACTAGTCACCTTTACTACTTTCCTCCGTGCTCGCAACCAAGCTTTCGCGTGGTCTTACGCTGACATGCCAGGAATTGATCCTGACATTGCTGTCCATAACATTACACTGAAACCCGATTCCAAGCCAATTAAACAGAAATTGAGAAAAATGCATCCACGCATTGCCCTCTTGGTCAAAGAGGAGCTCTAACGACTCCTTTCTGTTTCCTTCATTCTGCCTATTGACTATCCTCAATGGATTTCTAACATCGTACCTGTCACTAAAGCGACGGGGGGACTTCGGATATGCACGGATTTCTAGGATCTTAACCTCGCTTGCCCTAAGGATGACTTCCCCCTACCAAGCATTGACCAACTTGTTGATCTCACTGCCGGCCATGAGATGCTCTCTCTCATGGATGGCTTTTCAGGATACAACCAAATTTTGGTTGCCCCTGCCGATCAACACAAAACTGCCTTCATAACCCCTTGGGGAACCTTCTGTTACCGTGTAATGCCATTCGGCCTTAAGAATGCTGGTGCCACCTATCAGCGGGCTATGACCTACATTTTTCATGACATTATGCACACAATCCTTGAAGATTACGTCGACGATCTTCTTGGCAATTCTAAACATCGCAGTGAACATCTCGATGTTTTAACCATTATTTTTGATCACCTGTTACAATATTATGTCCGTCTTCAACCAAAAAAATGTGTCTTTGGTGTCCTTTCGGGAAAACTTCTTGGCTTTATCGTCTCTTTGCGTGGCATTGAGGTCGACCCATCTAAAGTAAAAGCTATTCTAGAAATGCCCCCACCTACTAATCTCAAACAATTGCGTAGTTTACAAGGTAAGCTTCAATCTATCCGACGTTTCATCTCCCAACTCTCGGATCGATGTCAACCTTTCCATCACCTCCTTAAAAAAGACATTGAATTTCAATGGAGCGAAGAGTGCCACCAAGCCTTTGAGGCTCTCAAAACTTATCTCTTGCAGCCACCCGTGCTTATCCCACCCCAGGACGACCTCCCTTTCTACCTTTATCTTTCCGTCACTGACCATGCTATAGGAGCTATGCTCGCACATCGAGACTCGGCACATCGAGAACATGCCGTTTATTATATAAGTCATACCCTCGTGGATTACGAGACTACGTATACACATGTAGAAAAATTGTGCCTAGCCCTATCATTCGTAGCCACCAAACTCTGACATTACCTCCTGAATCATAAAACTTTCGTCATCACCAACACGGACCCCATCCATTACATGTATGCCAAACCTCATCTAAACCAGTGCATCGCCCGATGGCTCATGCTCCTCACCGACCTCGACCTTGAGTTCGTCCACCAGAAATCAATCAAAGGACAAACCATCGCAGACCAACTGGCGGAAGCACCTTTACCTGGGGAACAATTTACCAATTTTACATTCCCCGACAAACTCATCGCCACTCTTTCACTCAAGGAGGAGTCGTATCCAATGACTCTCTTCTTTGATGGATCCAAATGCAACGCGGTGGAGGAGCCGGCGTTTTTCTTATTCCTCTCGACGTTGAGCCTATGCCTCTTTCATTCCGACTCAATTTCCCCTGCACTAATAATACAGCAGAATACGTAGGCCCTTGTTCTGGGTCTCTAAGTTGCGATACACTTAGGTATCAAATCTATCAATATTTTTGGTGGACTCTCAATAGGTAGTCAATCAAGTTTATGGGCATCTACCAATGTAAAAATGAGGAACTTCAAAAGTAAAAATACTATGTGGACTCACTTGCTAGCCTTATTTACTCACTATTCTATCCAAAACCATTCCCCACTCCACTAATAAATTTGCAGATACTATGGCTTGCTTAGCCTCGCAAATTCCAGCTTCATCAACTGACTCTGAATTATTTGTCATGGTCTAACAACTTTTTGCCCCATCCTACTCAACCCCGGTAGTTTGTATGATAAAAACTGTGTCTACTAATTCGTAGGATACCTGGGTACCACCAAATTCATGACTATCTTACAATCTCTGTTCTCCCACCTGACCTTACTAGTAACGGAAAATGTGCTTTTCTTAAAAGTGTTTTCGCGTTATGTTGTCGATGGGGGGACTCCTCTATAAACGTGGCTTTGATGGCATCCTCCTTCGCTGTCTAACTGGCACGGAGGTCACCTATACCATCCAACAAGTCCATGACGGGATTTGTGGTGGACATTTTAGTGGCCTTGCCGTGGCTAAACGAATCCTTTCGCCTAGGTTATTATTGGCCTACTCTCAATAACAACTGCTACGAATAAGTTAAGCATTGTGTTATGTGTCAACAACATGCTAACCTTCAACATACTCCCAGCCATCCGCTGCAGGTCGCACGAGATCTTTGGCCTTTCTCACAATGGGGTTTAGACCTTATTGGTGAGATTCACCCGTCCCTCTTCACAATGTCACCGATGGATAATCACAGCCACTGAATATTACACAAAAATGGGTGGAGGCCATTCCACTCGTTTCGATCAAAAAGGAAAAAATTGTCGAATTCATTAACCATCACATTATCTGTCATTTTGGTATTCCTCATCGCCTAATAAAAGATAATGGTAAATCTTTTAAAAACAAATTGTTACAAGACCTTTGTGACAACTTTGGTATCAAACTTAGTTTCTCATCGCCTTACTATCCGCAGGCCAATAGTCAGGATGAATCTTCTAATAAAACCCTAACCAAAATCCTCATGAAAGTTGTCAATGAATCCAGAAGAAATTGGCACGATCACATTCCCTTTGCCCTTTGGGCTTATTGTACTAGCATTCGTACCTCCACCAATGCCACACCTTTTTCTTTGGTATATGGTACCGAGGTTGTCCTGCCTCTCAAAGTACAAATACCCTCCCTTAGAATATCTCTTTAGGATATTCTTACCAATGATGATTTCTGCCAAGAGCGGTTAGCCCAATTGGAGCTTCTTGACGAGCGTCGTCTTACAGCTCTTGATCACCTCCAAATCTATCAAAAACGCATCAAGCGTGCTTATGATAAGCGACTTCATGAGCGTACCTTTAAGGTTGGTGATCTTGTCCTCAAAGAGAATCAACATGTAACCAAACTAGAAAAGAGAAAACGTGGAAAATTTTCTCCCAATTAGATTGGGCCTTATATAATCACTCACACTTATGGATCAGGTACTTATCGTTTAGCTTCGCTTAATGGTAAACCTGAGCCTAAGCCCCTTAATGCCTTGCATCTTCGACCATTCTACTATTGAATTTAGTGTTATATCACTTCTTATCTACCTACTGCTCGTCCCTTGAGCTCATTTACCACCACATACACTTCGTTTCCTACACCTCCATAATAAAAAATCAAGCTCACATAGTTTGATTCTCACCTCACCTCAAACGATGCCTTCCCCTTTTTAGTCTAGTCCATGACTTCAAAGTATTAAAATACCACCTTCTTATGGGATTTTCTTGAGTCAAACTTCCTACCAAACTAGATGCTTCACGCCAAAAGAACATCTAGCTATCTAAATTATATATAGACTGTTCCCTCGAAGGACAGCTATATGCCAAATTATTGCTGCTATTCTATATAGACTGCTCCCCCGAAGGACAGCTATGCACTAAAATCATATCTGCTACTATAAATAGACTGCTCCCTCGAAGGACAGCTATACACAGTCAGCCTTTATCAGAAGCTTCTCGCATTGATCAGCTTTGTGAAGACCTCAAGAATAGTACAATCAATATCCCTTGTAGACTTCCCGCATCGATCAGTCTATATTCAGTAAAATAAAAGCCTCATTCAAAAGAACTTTTGAGGTCATGGACTTGTCTATTTAGGGTAGGTTCTCTTTCGTCAGAACACTCACTTTGTAATGAGTTCTCTGTACCTCAACTATACCATTCACCTCACCTCATTATTTGTTTCAACTCAAGGGACGTAACGTACACCTGATATATTGTGATCATACAACTCTTTTCACCTATTGACTTCTCGTCTATGCACGGTACCTAGGGCTTCAAGCTCGTTCTACGTTGTGTGGTTTGTTTAGCTCTTTTCACCTACGGAGCACTCTTTCCGCTTTGCCTCGCATCTAGGATTGTGTGTTGATCTTAATCAGGACATGGTTCCCTTCTACTTGGGTAGGCTAACTTTCGCTTCCCTTATACCTTTTACAACATCACCAATTCATTACCGACACCAACAACCTTACCTTACCAATATTAATATCAATATTCTTACCAACCAACCAATTGCCTAAACCGTACCAAATTGCCTGAATTCGCCTCTCCCTGATCCTAAGGGAGAACTACATCGGTCTGAGGCCCCTCCTTGCTTTGTGCAATGGGCTATGTAGGCAGCACTTCGGAGACATGGGGTCTCCCAAGGTTAGCTCGACCATCCCCTACCATAACCTATCATGTGTGGTAAATATAAATATTTTTGTGTATTTCTATTTAATCACATTCCTCTTTATCCTTTTTCAAAACACCGAAAGTCAAAACGAAAACATTCTTATTATTATAACTCAAATCAACATACATATCTCGTTTTATTTAGATGTTAAACAAATACATCTTCTCTATCATCGACACGCAGGTCGGTACTCTTATTTATTCTTATACCTTGCTAACATTTATTTAGACCCTCACGCCTCATCCCGAACTAGGTGATGATCGTGATCGTCGACCCCCTCTCGCCAGGCCTCTCTGTCCTCAAAGGTACCACGGCTATTGGTACCGCCCACTGATCTGCCAATCTCTCCTGTAACATATGAATACGCCCTCTCGCATGAAGGACTCCAGCCTCTAGTCTCTCTGCCCGTGACTCCGTAACCGCTAACAATCCTCTTGTCTCATTCACCTGCGTTTGGAGCTGCTGAACCAAACTCTGTAGATGATCTCTCTCTGCTGTAATCACAGCTATGTCAGGACAATCACGTATACCTCGCAGCTCCGCTACCCACCATAATCTATAGGCCTCTGTCGTTCCTGCATCCATTACCCTGCGATCGGCGGCTATTTCCTCTGGCCCTTCTGGAGGTGTTGGCCGGGGAGGTGAGAATACTGCCTCTGCATCGATCCTCATATAGGGTCTATAAGCCTGGGGTATATCCTGCACAAATCCAAATTGTCGCCGCACGCGATCTAGAGGAATCCTCTCATACTCACCCGGCCTGTGCCCTGCGATCCACCTCAATCGCTCTACACCCCTCAACTCCTCAGCTATGTTCTCTGTTACCATATAATTCCCGTAAGGCCTCCAACAGATATCCGCAATCGTCACCATCTCCCATACCTGCCTATAATACTCAATGTCACCCGTCACAGCCTGGGATCTTGCCTCTTGTTCTGTTTGGACCCATCGTCTGAATCCCAACCTTTGTACTCCGGTCTCTCCTGACTGGATGGGTCAGCCTATTGGTCGCACACAAACAATGTGCTCATAGGCCCAACAGTGTAATAAGTATGAACAATCCAGCGTCGTCCTGTGATTTCGCCTACAAGCCCATAGACCCCTGTATAGCTCCGCCAAATATGCAGGTGCCCATGCAAAAGTCACGTTCCTTTCTATCATCTCCCAAATAACACACATCAATGCCTTTGGAAATCTTCCCCCATCCACCCTCGGTAACGCGTAATACCCTACCGCTATCATTAATATCACTGCTAACCTTGTCTCCTCAGGGTGTGCTGCATACATTATCCCATATGTGAATGACAAACCTCGCTGTGTTAAATCTCGTGCGTATGGACCAAATACTGCTGTTATCGCTCCCCGTGCCGCGCTAGGTAATGCCTGATATACTGGTTTTCCTGTAATTGGGAGTCTCAAAATACGGAACACATCTTCCAATGTTACTGTCATCTCCCCTGTTGGCAGATAGAAGGTATTTGTCTCAGGATTCCATCTCTCAATCAACGCCTGTAACATAGCATGGTTACGTGCGATTCGTGAATAATAGCGGATTCCACTTAACCCCAAACGATTTATCAATGTCCATTCAGCTGGTGTTACATCCGCTCAGATTCGTGACAACAGCGCTGGTACACTATCATTCATCCTCAACCCTGCCTCTGCCTGCATACGTCCAAATAACAAACAACCATTCAATTCCTCAAATCCCCCCAGGTTTTTTCTCAAATTCTGGAAATTCCTACAGCAACCGGTATCGTTTACAGCTAACCGGTACCGGTTGAGTAACCGATACCGGTTATCCCTAACCGATATCGGTCACTGTTACTTTCATACACCTTGCCTAAACAACCACCTACGACAATAAATTGCTCGTTTATTCCTCTCTGTATACACAGACATACCCGAAACCCTTGATTACCTACCACGTAACACTCACCTCATTTATAACCCTTGTTATCATCTTTTCTTTCTCATATCTACCCACATACTCTCCCCCATCTTATTCACAAAACATGCAGAAATCAAATCACAACCAAAACGTTTACCTCTGGAGTTGCAGCAGCTTGAGGTGGCCCTTGTCTTCCCTCTCGTCCCTGCCTGCTGGATGCTTCTCCTCGTTCTGCCATGATCACCACCCTTTTCAAATTCACCTTTCTGCCTTCTGAATCTCAGAACACATTCACTTTCCCTGTCTCTTTTCTCCTTATCACTCAAATTTCTCATGCAATTACCTGTCTCAGTCGTCAAAAAGCGTCGCGTTCGCGTATTTAACTTCTTGCATGGCTCTCAAAATTAGAACTTAAGTTGCCACCCTAGCTTTTTTATTTTTAGAAAAGCTCATACCTAAATAACCGGTATCGGTTATGTAACCGATATCGGTCTACTAACTACCGCCGTCGGTTATCTAACCGATATCGGTTATACACCTGCCTTTTTGAAACATGGTTCTTTTCTTCATTTTTTACCTAATTTTTGTCGCGGCCCGCCTCTTTTCCTGCATCTCATCACCATTATCCATATTTGTCCATCCACCACACATATCATTACAATTTCATTAATATCATCTATTTTACAAAAACAAACAAGTCATCAACTAAGGATACCAAAACAAAACAAAAAAAAAACTATCTATCTATACATCATTTGGATCCAACTCATCAGATACATATATAACAATGTCCCAAAACCAGCACCAAAACATGCAACATTTCATCATATAACACATCATCCATATATCAACATGTCAATTAAACTCATCATACATTCTATATCATAAACCATCAACAAAATACTTAAAAACATTTTGAACACAACATGTGGATCAAAACATCATCTCTATATATATATACAAGTTTTCAAATATACAATGTGCCCTGCATCGGGGCCTCTGTGATCTCATAATCCAACAAAGCCGGCACGCAGGCCGCAATAACTATCAATAATCTCGACTCGGCTCGCAGGCCGGTCCCTCATATCAAAAATATACTCGGCTCGCAGGCCGGTACCAACTGTACAACCCGTACTCGGCTCGCAGGCCGGTATACAATAAATGAATGAATGAATCAATGAATAATATGTAGGCACGCAGGCCTCTATCAACACAACCGGTTTGCAGACCGGTGCCCATGTCTATATACAAAAACCATGCAGGGATCCCTCAGCTCTCCCCACCGCCCTCGGCACCTCTCCCTGCTGGTCCCTGTGGTGCCTCTCGCCTCCTGCCTGTAACGGACACGCCGGCTGTGGCTGCACCTCCCTGAGATCTCTGGCTGTGAGAGGTCTCTGCTCTATGAGCTGCATAAGGCTGATACTCAACTCTGGTACCATCAAGAATATCCTGATAGTATCGGGCCTCTGCTCTAACCTCCATATAGCGCTCTCGAGCCACTGAAGGAGCTGGGGCTGGTCCCCTAGCACCTAATACTAATGCCCCCTGAGCCTGTGCTGGTGCCGCTGCTGGTGCCTGTGGCCGCGGTGGTACCTGTGCTGCCTGTACCTGTGCCTGCTGCTGGTGGCTGGGCTACTGGTGGTGGTACTGCTGCCTGTACCTATACCTGCACCTGTGGCTGTGCTGCTGGTGGTGGTGCTGCCTGTGCCTGTACCTGAGCCTGGGCTAGCTGCCCCTGTAAGACCCCTATCTGTGTCTGCGCAGCAGCAAGCTGCCCCTGTAAGAGCTGCACCTGACCCCTGAGCTGATCTCTCTCTGCCGTCACAGCTGCCAAGTCTGGCTGTGCGGGCTGTGCTACCCTCGCCGCTCTCTGACCAGCCCACCACACCATGTATGCTCCTGTACAACCAGCATCATCTACTGTGTCATCTGCTGGCCTCTCAGCAACCCAATCTGGATCCAAGGGCTGTGGTGCAGGCAGTGGGGCCTCTACATCATCCCTCCTGTACTGAGGGAAGGGAGGTGGCTCGTCCTGTCGCAGCCCCATCTGCCTGCGTACCCTCTCTAGGGGTATCCTCTCGTACTCTCCCGGCCTCCGTCCTGCTATCCAGAATGTGTACTGGATCAGACGCAACTGTAAGCGGGCTCCTCCGCGAGGGTGATGACCTCTGTAAGGTCTCCATACAATATCTACCGCTGTCAGGCCCTCTAATAAATGCCTGTAGTAGGCAACGTCTCTCCCCGCAAGCACTGCTCGTGGCTGCCCCACGACTCCCAACCACCTCTGAAAGCCGTATCTGTATATAACCTGTGGCCCTGGCTGCTGGGGCAGCCCTACTGGTCTGATGCATATGATGTGCTCATATGCCCAACAGTGAAGTAAAAAAGTCGAACAAATACCAAATCGCCGCATCCGGCGATAACCCCAGAGCTCTCTGTATAGCTGCACCAGATACACTGGTGCCCACGCATAGCAAGTATGCTCCTCCACCATCTCAAGCAACACCCCCATCAATGCTCGTGGAAAGCGGCCTCCCTCTGAGTCCGGGAGGGCGAAGCAGGTGATCCCAATCATCATCAGCACAGCCAGCCGTGTCTCGTGTCGGTGCGCACGGTACATGTCACCATACCCGATACTCGCGCTGTGATAGGTAAGTCACGCGGCTGCATCTCCAAAAACCTGCAGGATGCTGTCCATCGCTGTCTCCGAATCTACCTGGAAGACTATCTCTCCCTCGATCGGCAGTCGAAGGATGCGATACACATCCTCCAATGTGATGGTCATCTCTCCGGTCGGGAGATGGAACACATTGGTCGCCGGATCCCATCTCTCGATGAGGGCGACCATCAGGCTGTGATCTCTATCAATAGCTCTGTATCGCTGGACTCCGCCGAGTCCCACCTCGCGCATGATCACCCAATGAGCCGCAGATACGTGTGGCCGCATCCGCACCAACAGCGGGGGCATCCTATCCCGCATCGTCAACTGCTGACGTGCCTGCAAAACCAACCCACATCCTTAGACCTACTCTTTATCACAACATCTACTTTACCCTCTAAACCCCCTTTTATCCCCCCGACCACACCCCAACTCTCTACCACCCCCCCTCTAGCAACCTACCTTCAACCACCCAACCCAAAACCCACCCAAACCACTACCCGACCCAAATCCCATAATCTACCCAAAACAACTCAACCCACCCAAACCCTACCCGACCCAAAGCCCAAAATCTACCCAAAACAAACCCCCAAAACCACCCCACCCCAAAACAAACCCCACCCACACCCCAAAACACACCAACACAAAAAAAGCCCAACCCAAACCCAAACCCACCCAACCCCAAAACAAAACAAACCCCCACAAACCCCCAATAAACCCACACAAGCCAAAGCAAAAACAAACAAAACAAACCAAAACAAAACAACACAAACACTACGGACCGGTACCGGTCCCAAACAACCGACCACGGCCCTCTTCCCACCGACGCCGGTCAACCACCGACCGACGCCGGTCAACCACACAGAACCCAGCCCCTAAAATTTTGCGACCGATGCCGGTCGCTTAGCAACCGACATCGGTCACTGTCATTTCCCGGAGCCGAACCCCCGCGCGGCCCCCCCCCACCCACATTTTTGCATTTTTCTACTTATCTACCCACCCAAACACCCTAAAAACCTACCCACCCAGCCGCCTTGCCCTATTTTACCCATCTATCCTCTTCGTTTTTCAAATTACGTCCATTTACTCATTATTTTCTAAAACATGTAAATTCCTACCCAAACCCCCAATTTAGCTTAATACCATTCAAATGCACAAAATAAAGAGTTCCGAACCTACCCGAACGACGACACGTCGTCGTGGTGGGATGGGTGGTGGTGGTCCAGCTGGTCCAGCCCCTCCTGCTCCTCCTGCCTGTGCCATAGCTCCAATTCTGATCTGCTGGGTCCCCGGCCAATCAACTGCTGCCTCCTCCTCACTCGGGCCCGCAAACAACTCACTCCTCTAGCAAAATAGCTCCACCTCACTCAATAAAACCTCCAATCTCAACTCTCCACGTCAGACAAATCAATTTGGTTTTCAAATAACACAAGTGACAATGACAAGCCGTATTTTTCTTTTTATAGGTTTTTCGCCCTTAACCGATATCGGTTTCATTTTGCCCTAATGAACCGGTATCGGTCCCTTAACCGATATCGGTCATGTAGAATCGACATCGGTTTTTCTTCCAACTTTCCCCCAATTTTTTGCCCTTATTTACCATTTGCCCCTTTTTAACCACATATCGCCTATATCCACCTTTGCTGAACACCATTTGTTTACCTATTCGGCCCGACCCAAGGCCTCAACCTACCTATTCGGCCCGACCCAAGGCCTCAACCTACCTATTCGGCCCGACCCAAGGCCTCAACCTACCTATTCGGCCCGGCCCAACCTAAGGCCTCAACCTACCTATTCGGCCCGACCTAAGGCCCACCCTAGGCCTCAACCTACCTATTCGGCCCGACCCACCTAGGCCTCAACCTACCTATTCGGCCCACCCAAGGCCTCACCTTACCTATTCGGCCCGACCATTTGGCCCGACCCAAAGCCTCAACCTACCCCCCGGCCCGACCCAAGCCAAGGCCGCAACCCAACAACCTGGCCCGACCCATGGCCGTACCACCCATCCGGCCCGATACCTTACCTAAAATCAACACCATACACTTTTATCCACCCATCCTGTAGTTTTTTGTTCAATCGAGCTCACCTGTTTGTGTTTTAGCATGATTAGGGTCCTTGACTTGATCTGTCGACCAACTTTGCCTAGACCTAGACCGTGACGTTTATCTCAACCAAACCAACCATTTGGTACTGCCGAACATGCCTAAACGTTCCTGTACCTTACCTGTTATATACCCTGGAGCTACTTCCTATGCCTTGGATACCAGGATTATATCACCCTTGTTTGGATAAACTATCGACCTTTGCCTATGCACTGCTGGTTTGCTCGTCAAATCATGTACCCTAGTCGTACGATTGCATTTCAACATGCGTCTGCTTCCTTGGACCTACCCCACCACCTTACCATCCCCTCTACACCATTTACCCTTTATCAACCCTATCCCTGATTTCACATTCTCTCAATCTGTGATAGATTTGAGGGGGATTACCTATACCCTTAACAACGGAAACCACTTCATATTATTGTCCGTGCAGCTTTACAAAACAAGCTACACGACAATAAGGGGCTAATGTAGACACCAAATTTGTGTCTTACGACCCCTTGTGACCCGCATCTCATCTCGCAATATATCCACATCACCTAAACCTTACACAATTATTTATTAATTACCTTGTAATGGATAAATCCACATCACCTTACCTGCCACCTCATTTTGCCACTTCATCATGACCTAGCCCTAACCCTAAACTAACCTAATTAAGACTCATAACTTGGTCCACACCTACACCCATAACTAATGACCCCTTTCTCGCACCCAAAACCGACCTTCTAGTCATTTGACCAAGCCCGCAACTGATCTCTCGGGAGAAAAGCAGGGAAGGTGGGCTATTTTACTAAAAATAGCCTACTTTTTCCTTACCGATGCCGGTTCCTACTCGACCGCCGTCGGTTACGTAACCGCCATCGGTTCCCTGTAAATGGGCTCCCCAAACCAAAAACAAGGGATCGGAATTTCATTTTTGGATCAAGGTGAAGGATTTTGAATCAATAGAGATCATTGGGAGCGATCAACAGAGTCCAGATCTTCACTTGACCGAGCAGAGACAAGTGAAGAAACCAGAAGCGTTTACCGCAAAGGAGATCAACTTGCATCTTCGTCAAAACCAGTAAGTCACATCTTGCATGTCTTCTGTTATAACATTTCTTATGCCTTTTGAATCACAGTCCTCATAAATCCATTTCTGAATCCACTACCCAGCGTGCCATTTCATCTAACCATCATTCATCTACCTCTCATCACCTCATTTCCTAATATCACCCATTTACAGCCTTACAAATAACACAACTACCAAATAACACCACCACCCCACAAAACAACTAACCTTCAGATCCTAGACTCTACCGATATCGGTCATCAGTAACCGCCATCGGTTATCAGTAACCGGCATCGGTTATACTGACTATAACCAATAACCAGCCTTTCCCCTACCCAGTTCAACAAAGCAATTTAATTGATATCTTATAGTCTTTTGTGTTAATTCATATTAGCAGGGGAACTGACCACCTTAGAAAGGAAGTTTTATATTTCCTGGGCCCAAGGCAGTTTCCTCATTTATTGTCTAATTAAAATCTTGTGGTCTTGTGTTCTTATTTGCAGGTAGTCCTTCCAAGACAAAAAGGAGTTCTTCGCAGTCAGCCTGATCTTTCTCTACGGTACGCGCACATCATCTCGACATTCTACAGGTATTCCTCCTAGCCCCAACCCCAAAACTATGTTTGAAAAGGATACCTTCTATGATAACAAAGTGGGTGGCATGTTCAAGAAATGATCACTTAGAAGATTGTGATAGATCTGATGGGATTTCACATTCGGAGAGATATTCATATATTTGTGTGTACCATAGGTCTAGTGGGTTGTTGTTAATGGTATTGATGGAAGGCAGCTCATTTTGATGTGAACGATGATTTAAGCGTTGAATTTCTACAGACATTTTAGTGTTATCTTTTGATTTTTCTATTTCAAAAGGGATAAGGGACTTGATGGATGCCATAGTGTCTATAAATCTATTGGAATATCATGGGATGGCTTAGATGGTGTAATGATCGAATGCACCAAGGATAAAGTCGACGAAGGCTTTATATTTTTGAAGGATTTCATTTTTACATTGATATTCTCCCTTGACTTGGCTAATGAAAATTTGTGAATCTCCGTAGATTTCTAGGATGTGGACACCTAAGAGAATGGTGGTATTCAGACTCATGATTAACACTTCATAGTCTACCATGTTATTAGTGCACTCGAAGTTAATTTTAAATGATAGCGGAAGAAGAATGTTCTAGGGTGGTATAATGACAATTCCGGCTCCGGCTCCTTCTTGACACTTAGCATCGTCAA
Source organism: Taxus chinensis (assembly GCA_019776745.2). Lineage (NCBI taxonomy): Eukaryota > Viridiplantae > Streptophyta > Pinopsida > Cupressales > Taxaceae > Taxus > Taxus chinensis. The sequence continues at coordinate 12,193,030 of CM034150.1, read as the reverse complement.
AGAATAGGGTCATTTTAACACAGATGAAATAAAATTCACCATTATTAGGGTTATTTATGCTATTGATGGATTTTTCAGAAAAAAATTCATGAGGTTTTTTATTATCTAGGAGGAGTGCATCAGCGAGCTAATTTGCAATGGTCTGACCTTTGATAGATTTATAAGATATGATTTTGAGATCAAATTCAGTCATAAGAATAATCCATCAAGTTATACAATCATTTTGATAATTTTTAGCGTGCATGGCTTTGACTGGATTAAAACTAATGACAATGTATGTCTTATGATTAATGAGGTAGTGTCAAATTTTAGAGGTGGAAAAATACAACGCACAACATATCTTTTCTGCTTCAATGTAGCACGTTTCATATTCATGGAGTATATAGATAATATAATATACAACTTGTTTATGACCTTGATTATCACAGTGGGTGAGGATTGCTCCTAGATCATGCTTAGAAGAGGATATGTAAAGAAAAAATGGCTCCCCTTCACGAGGTGGAGTAAGCACAGGCACTGATAACATGTATCATTTAATTTCGTCAAAGGATTTCTAGCAGTCATAATCCCAATAAAATCCTATATCTTTGAGAAGAATATTGTGAAATGGTTAGAAACGGTCAGAGAGATATGATATGAAACGTCGAATGGAATGCAATTTACCCTAAAGGCTATGTAGTTTCTTGAGATTGAATGGAGGAGGCATTTTAAGAATTGATATAAATTTTGTTGGATCAACCTCGATACCTCGGATGGAGATGATGAATCCCAAAATATTTCCATTAAGGACACTGAAAACACATTTTGTGGGATTAAGATGAAGATAGAACTGGATGAGATGAGAGAAGATTGATTCGAGGATGTCAAGGTGGTCTTTTCATGATTTGGATTTTCCTAGGAGGTCTTCAATGTAGTCTTCGACAATTTTTTGGATGAGATAATGGAAAATGTGTGGCATGGCTCATTGGTAAGTGGCCCTCACATTTTTAAGACCAAATGGCATGACACGGTAATAAAAGGTTCCCCAAGGGATGATAAATGTTGTCTTGTGTTGATCCTCGATAGTGATGAGAATTTGGTTATAACCAGAAAATTCATCCATGAGGGAAATCATTTTGTGGTTGGCTGTTAGGTCGACAATATGATCTATGTTTGGAATAGGGAAGTCATCCTTTGGACACGCAAGATTGAGATCCCTGAAGTATTGCAGATGCATATTTTACCTGAGGCCTTGGTTAAGGGCATGACATTGGAAACCAATTGTGGATAATCAATGGGTATGATAAAGTTAGCAGATAAAAGGTGTTGCAACTCTTCCTTAACAAGGAGAGCTGTACAAGGATGAATTTTGTGAAGTATTGTTTAACTGGATTAGCATTGGGGTATGTGACTATGTTGTGTATGACAATGTTAGGGTAAATCCTGGGCATATCACTATATGACTAGGCAAAATTTTGATGATATTTTGTTAAGAATTTTGTGAAATCATTCAATTATTGAGGACTTAAAGACTAGCCGACCTTAACAACATGGGGATCCTGTGGGGTTCCTAAGTTAACATCGATGGTTGATTTGTTGAGAATATTTGGTGTATCGAAGGGTAGGGATTTATGAAGAAAATGATCCTCGGCTCCCATATGAGAAAGAATATCCTAGTCATTCTGACACTGAAGGATATTTATAGTGAGGGAATCTTCATCAACCATATATGGCTAAACAAGTAGTAGTGATTTGGTGGAGTGACCATATTGATAAGCAAGTGGTCCTAAAGATACAATATTGATTTTTAAAAAAGTTATATGGGATGGGTACAATGTCATCTGTGTCCATGGGATCTTCAGGGTTCGTTGATGGTAATAGTTTTGGTTCAGAAATAGTTAGGGATGTAGTTATTTTGGACATAATGGCTTTGTACTTGTCAGTGATGAGTCTTCTATAGCCTAGTCCGCTTCTCTTGTGAGCTTTAAGGGAATGTAGAATGGGTTGATTATGGGTTCCTTGTTCGTAGCATCCAAGACCAAAACCTCTCCATGTGCAGAGATGAAGATACATGTGGGTGAAATTTAGATTATCAAGAGATTCAAATTTTGATGTGAATGGCATAGTGTGGTGTGTATTTACGACGTGGGATGGAGGATTATCAAGTCCCCCATAAATGAGACTTGTTTTGAGATACACATGACCATAGGAAATCACATCTCCTACATTTGGGTCATACATGGCATGCTTGTCGAGGCGACCATATGTTTTTGGCAAAGGGATAGAATTGAGCATGTGGAGATGATATTCCCCAAGAATAATACACTTTATGGCCTCACCAAGAGAAGAATCATCTAGTAATATAGAAGAGGGTATAGACGTATTGGTATATGCTTGGTTAGATGATTCATGCATATATTTTGGAACAAATATGTCGTTTGGATGATACATCATATAGCAGTCAACAAATAGATTTGGATCAGCAGGAACAATATAGAATCTTCCTTCATGTTCGTATTTGAGACATCAGTGGAAGGAACACATTGCATGGTATGCACCCAGAGGTGTCCTAACAACATATTGTATTGTAATTATCCTTCAATAATGTAGAAGAGTTATGGTAAGATTTTAACGCCTAATTTGAGTGGGAGTATGACAGTGCCTAGAGTGGGTGCAATAGTGTCATTAAAGGATCACAAAAGAACTGGAGTTTGTGTGAAAATGATGTTGGGTAATTTAAGTTATTTAAAAGTGATGGATGATACAATATTAATGGCAATGCTACTATCACTTATGAACCTATTAATGAAGATGTCATTGATATGAGTGGTGATGAAGAGGGGTAAGTTGTGGTCTTCTAGTTTGAGAGAAGGAACTTCAAATGGTTCAAAAGATATGGAGGTGGATGCTTTAAGGGAACCTACAAAATCTATGAAGGGAAGTAGATCATTGGAAGGTATGGTTATGGATTGGAAGGCTTCCATCATAGCTTGTTTGTGAAGAGGTGATGTTTGAACCAATTCACACAACGATATCTTAACAAGGGATTGGTGTATTTTTTTGATAATGAATTTTTGTACGGTTGTGGAAGGGGGTGTTGATACTTGTATGGAAATTTTATCCTTTAATGGAGATGCTTGACTTTGAAGGGTAGAAATTTTAGGAAGGGATGCTTCAGTTTTTTATGATGATGATGTTGATGTTAGCATTATGTGGTAATAAAAAAAATATTGAAATCGTACCAAGCAAGTTTCCATCCGTGATGATCTGACGGTTTGGGAGGTGGTAGCGTAACAAGCGATTGTTGAAGGAGTTCATCTAATAGGGTGGCATAACGCCCTTTAGTCTTGGACGTAGATGATTAAGATATAAAGCCTTCATTTTTCCTGGGAGGAGGCAAGACATGCTATTTAGCAATAGGTTATTTATTTTTTGGCTACGAAGGCTTTTTAGATATTACATCAGAAGATGGAGGATGAGGATCCTATGTGGTTGACGGTTATGGAGAACAGTGGGATTGTGTTGGAGATGGAGGGTGAGGGTCCGATGTGGATGCCTTTTGCAGGCTAATAAATGTAGAGTATGGACTCACTGTGGGAGCTTGGTAGAAGGGATTTTCTCCCTTAATAATATGGTGATTAACCGGTATGAGAGAGCTAGGACCATCTGGGGAATTTTGATCCGAAGGGACATAATAAAGACCCCAAAATTCTCAAATAGTGTCTTGTTTGGAAGGTCTTGTATGCATCAGTCTTGGAATGATTAGAGGGTCTCCAAAATTAGGAACACCCCTCATAGGAGAAGGTGAACGGAAAGGTGGAGGGCCGCGGGAATGATATGGTTCATCACAATAAGGGATTTAAAAGACCTGAATAACACCTTGTTTGTTAGGCCCTTTTGAGGTTTTGGATGAACTAGGTGTATTTGTTGAATTTGATGCTAATGAAGGAAGAGGATTTTGGATGATGCGATTAATGTAGTCTAAATGATCTAAAGGTTTTAGATCTTTTTTTTTTGTGGGTAGGGGATGACTACAATCTATGGTTGCCTTAGGCAGAGTTGGGTGTGCTAAGAACGTTTTAATAGGTATCATAGCTATATTTTTAAATACAGATGCAAGTGTAGGTATGGTTGTACTAGAGGATGTGGGTATAGGTTCGGTAGTGGTGTGTGATGAGAGCATAGGAATTGTTTTAGTAACAAGTGGTGGTTCAATAACTTTGAGTTTGTTGGATTTTGGTGTTGATTTTTTGGGTGTTGATTCATTAAGTGGAAATGATGAAAGAAGGGTTTGAGCGATGGTTTAACAGAAAGAGGATATGTACTCTTAATTTTAGGCTAGTTGGTTATTGGTGTTGATTCTATGGATTTTGTTTCATTAGGTGCAAGGGTGGAATGAATAATAGGCTCAATTTTATTTATTGCCTTAATGATGTGGACAACATTCGTTTTTGGTTGGTCAAAAGATGAAGGATGGTTCAGGAAAGGTTGCTTGAATATGCCGAGATTTTTATTCAGAGGTGCGTTTGGATTGTCCAAATGAAGGTCACATTTTTTGATTAAATCTTGGAGCATGTTGCGAAATGTACTACAAATTTCGATGCCATGACCATTGACCCTATGGTACTTACAATAGTCATCATCCCGGTACCAAATGGGCTTGGATATTGATATGTTGATAGGTCGAATGGGACAGAGAAATATCATGTTGGAAGAAGCAGTTGGTCAAAAATTACATTATAAGTCTCTCTTATAGTTATGTAGTTATGTTGTTGATGTGGACACTCGATGGTAGGTTTTTCCTTGGGAGCAGATATGACTACAATGGCGTTGGCAGATTTTTTTTGAATTTTCATTGTTGGATGGTGATTTAGGTGGGAATTCAACTTTTGGCTTCTTATGACAAAGCTTTACCTGTCCATCTTCTAGAGATTGCAATTCCCATTTACGGGCCATAGTAAAATCTTCATCAAAAGTTTTAAATGATTGGATTTATAATGTGGATGAGATGTTTTTAGTGCATGCACGATAGAATACCTTGATTAACTTTTTTTGCGGTAATGTAAATGATAGTTGATTGATGACAGCCCTCCAACGGGTGATGAAATCGGTGATGAACTCATCTTAAAATTATCTAATGGCATATAGGCCATTGATGGTGACTTTATGGGCTATGTTCATAGAAAAGTGGTCTAAGAAAAGTTTTGCAAGTTGTGCAAAGTAAAATAGGGAGTGTTACGAAATGTTTTTATACCAATCTAAGGTGGGACTGGTGAGGGACATGGGGAAGGTCCTTAGCATCAGATCTTGAACCTAAGTTATTGAATAGCATGTGTGATAGAAAGCACAGATGTGTTGTTGGGGATCTTCTTTGTTATAAAATTTGATAAGTTTAGGAAGTTCCCATTGAGGTAGATACGGTTTATATGGTATTAATGGGTGAATGGGCTCATTGAAAATTTTATCATAAGAGAGTGTGTTCTTAGATGAGGACGAAGCAACTTTAATACTAGATATGTGGCTTAAAATGGCCTGGAGGGAATCCAATTGTGTTTGTCGTTGTGAGGATGAACCAAGTTGGAAATAGAACGAGTGTGATTGGTATTACTGAGGGTTGTTTTGCTGGTAGAGACTGTTTTGTTGATATGAAACATTGTGCTTATAAGAGTTTTTCTATTGAGGGATATGTTATTGTGGAATGTTTTGTTGAGGGACTCCATATTGAGGAATGTTTTGTGGTGATGCATTATGTTGAAAAGGTATCTTTTGTTGAGGGATATTATGATGATAAGGGATGTTTTGTTGCGAAGTTATAGGCTATGAAGTTTGAATATATTGATATTTAAATGGCATCTTCATATACATGAGTGATTGTGAATATATGGGTGTTTGTTGGGAGTACATAAAAGAGGCAGTAGAGGATGGTGCCTGTTGTGGGATACTGTATTGTGGAATGTTTTGTTGATGTGTTGATTGCGGCATGGAAATAAATGGTTGTGAAATTTTTGGGTATGTATTGAAAAACATGATGTGTAATAGCAATGGCACTGGTATTGATTAGTGGCGTGGTTGTGGGAATGGACATAGTGATATTCTGAATGTGACTAGTTGTAGACACAAAATTTGGGTCACACTCCCCTTGGTCCCTTTCAATTAATTAAACACACCATGGCGTCAATATTAATTATTAATAATATATTTACCTTCACATTATTAATTAATATAATTATTTTAATTAAATTAATTTTATCCTCATAGCTCCACCTCATCATTACACCTCACCCTGGACCCATTCCAGCGGAATTTAACTCACGGTGACCAAGTCATCACTATCATCACTGAGTCATCACTCTTAGTGCTTAGTCACCACTTGACCTAACTAACTAAGAATTCTTCTCAAACCTATGACCTTCCTACCTTTTCTAACGAGAACTCCACTTCCCTAAGCTGACTCAACTTGGAAAACACACCAAATCTGGAAAGATTTGCCTATTTTTGGTAAACCTATACTTACCCACCTTAACTGACATCGGGTATCCCTAAACTGACACCGATCACCTAACTACCAATCAGTTACTTCATATACAATTTTACAACCTTTTACCTAGGTTGGTCATTTTTAGTTTTGAGAGAACTATTGCATTCAAGCGTGAATCCAAAGCCTCTCAACATCCAGATGACATGAAATACTCAACCACAGGCCTAAGCAAGCATTTGGTTCTCCTTCTAGAGTATTGGAATACTCACTGGAACACTAAACGAGTACTACCGCGACACTGACTCTAGAATCTCTTCATGGATCAACTACCATCCACCTTCACCTACCAAATATGTAAAGGAAAGTAAGTATTCGTGATTTTGATCATATTTGTCTTTCTTAAAGTATATGTTCCTTTCCTCTTTCATTATACTTTATTTCTACCTGTATTCCTTTATCTCTACCTCCTCACCAATCTACCAACCCAACCACATATATCCTTTTTTCCTTTCATGACTTCCCTCTCTATATCCTTGAGTCTTCTCAATAATATTACGAACCTAACCACACCCTTCTCACTCTTTGTGCAATCAAAAAGAATCCCAAAAACCATTTTTATCAAATTATTGTCAATTTCCCCTACCGACGCTAGTTACCTAACCACCGTTAGTTTCACCTCTATATCAACATCGGTCACCTGACCGATATCAGTCTCTGTGTCATTTCATTCCTTTTGACCAGCAAGCCTCTCGATCAACAAAAACTAACACAGACCTCACCCAATCAATCACAGACCCCTATCAGACCTCCAAAACCCATAATAACCTACCAAACCTCCAGATCTAATAATAACCTTTCCTATTATATTAGATTTGCTTATTTTATTTGCACGAGATACCTAAATCGTATAACTACATTAGGATTTTCCTTACTTCATGATATTTGCAATATTAATTTATATTTGAAGTGGATTGACAATCTTCTAGGAATCACCTCACTTCCCGAATCTAGCACTCACTAGGCAGTCCACTAACTTATATTATTAATATTATTTGGTGGTCTTGTTGTGTTTCTTATACAGTTCATTCCTCCTAGCCAAATGGAAGCTCATACAATCATCTTGGATCAAAATTCATTAACGCGTGCATTCAACCTTCGACCTACATATCACAAGTATTCCTCCTAACCTATTTCCTAGTCAATTTTAACTAGAAAGAAATTAGATGAAACACTAGTAACCTTTTGGGAAGATACAACCATGGTAAAGTCCATGAAACTCAATGGAGATGTTTGTGTCTGAGTGGAAACAGGAGGGATTGATGAGGAAATAATGGTACTACTTAGAGGAGATTTGGATCGTATAGAAGGACTCAGTGAAGATGTGGGTTACTAAAAAAATGTGTTTTACGAAGAGATCATGTGAAGGTCAAAAATGGGGACCGAGGATACCTCAATCACTTCGAATTGGCTAGTGAAGGATTATTCATTCGATGTACAAAATGGGTTAGTGGAACTAGAAAAGATATGAGGTTGATTATTGTTTGGTGTTTCAGATTGATTTGAAGTTTACAAATATAATTATTGGTCAACATGGTCTTGGTTTTGATCAATGAGTTGTGCAATGGCAGATGAAGGGATGTGAGTGTATAAAACATATTGGGGTGTGAATGGTTGCATTTGGAAATTTCCCATTGCCAAATAAGCTTTGAGAGAAATGGGATTTGAGTCTAGCATTTCTTTAAAAATAGGGTCTCCTCTATTATAGAAAGGAGATTCGGATGCTATGGGAGAAAATGAAGGTTCTAATTCTGATGTATAAGGAAATTTTCTGTGATATTAGTATGGGGAATGAAAGGATTGTTGCCATGTTTCATTATTATGATTGATCCCTGATTCAGTCCAAGTTTTTTGGGTGTCATAAAAGGGATTAGATGTGTTTCTTTAATAAAGCAATACTTTTGGTTGCATTGGTGAGGAAAAGGGTGTAGGAATTGGTGTAGTATGAAGTGGGGCCTGTTGTTGAAATGCAAATGGTGAGGTAGAAATGTCTTCAAAATGTTGATTATGTGTTTTTTGTCTAGTAAGTACCATGATAAGAAAACACACACAAAACACCTATAAAATGGAAAACAACTAGATGGGTTGATTTACAAACAACAAGCAAAAACAAGCAAAGTGTTGTTTTGTATTTATCTTGATTAATTATAGAAAAAGTGAAATGTTTAAGGGGTGATGAGCCAAAATATACCAACAATCAAGAGATTATACTCGGCCAGAATACTAAGTTGGTTTCCCTATTGGGTGATGAAATCCCAATCAGTTTCACCTGGGTGGGGATTGTTTGAACACATTTTTTATTTTGGAGTGATTCAATTGTGTGGGGGGGAGAATAAGTGGATGCAACGATTTAACCTCCCTACTTAAAACTAGATGATCAAGAAGTATGCAATGGTTCATTTTAAGACCCAAAGTGAAATATTTATTTTGATGAGGAAAAAAGAACAAAAATGTGAGACAAAAAGTTTAAAATATGGTTTTTAAAAATTATCGTGAGAGCGCTCCTTTTTATTTATTTATTCCAAATTTAGTAATTTTCTAAAGCATATGCTTAGAAAATCTAGAAAGTAAAGTTCTCAGAGAAAAACACCCTGCAATAAGATTAATAGAAACAGAAAATAGAGAATAAGAAACATCAAGTTGATTATGAAATGGTAATAAAACATCATAGGGGAATCAAGGGTGATTGGGCTAATCACGAGAGATTGAGTCAATCATTTGCGATTGGAAGTCAATGAAAACAATGATAATTCTAATGATAAAATGAAGTAATTAAAAAGAGACAAGGGTCCCACCGAGTGTGCCAGAATGTCAAGCACAATTTTTACCTTAGGTTTACTTGATGTCTTAAGGGGGTGATAACCTAACTCAACCTCGGTATGGTGGGGTTTCTGGGATACCCGCGGATGTGGATGGATGTTGTGTGATGTTGCACTCCGTGAAGAAAGTGAACAAGACTTCTTCCCTACAAGAAATCCTACAAATCAAAGCATTTAAATGAGATGATGTTAGTAAAATAATGGGGTAGGTTGTTTGGCTAAATCCATTCCCTAGAATCCCAAAGACTTCCCTTAATGGCTATCAACCTACTCACAAATCAGTCAAGTTCTTTATTGATTATAATGTTGTAATACATCATGACAAAATAGAAACTATGACCTATTGATGTCATTTATTTAGGCAGATAGATACATAAAAGTATGATAACAAGTTTAGAACCAAAGATCATATTCTTGATCCATGCACAAGTTCTCGAAGAAATTAGATCCTACAAACCCAAGTAGGTCTTCCTCTTCAGTGAAATAAGACTCGGGTTTAGAGATAAAATCCTCAGCAAAGAAGTCTAACACTTCTTCCTGAGTATCGTAGAGATGTGCAAATGTGGTGTCGGTATCAGGGATGTTGATATAACTGTTGATGTTGAGCTCAGATGCGCTGTGGTAGTCCTCTAGTATGTCTAAACCATATTCATAGTTGTGTTCATATTGTGTAAGGTCTATTAGGAAATCGATATGTTAGTTCTCTAAATTTGTATATGTGTGAATAATAATTACATTGGTAATTATTATTATAGTGAATGTTAGTAATTAGTTGTTGAATATTATATTGTTATATAGTTATAACAATATAATATATATTGTTGTCATCCGTAACTATTCTGAGGTATTTATTCCTATTTTTTAGGACGTTGTTGTGCCTACCTCCGTGGCTATATATTAGCCATTGTATTAGAAAAAATAATATAGTGTGAAGAATATTATTGTCTTGTGAATGTGGTTGGATCTTTGGTCGTTTATATTTGGTATCAGAGCAATTAGCTCCATTTTTTCAATGGATTCCATGACAGTCCATGTGCCTGATTAGATCCTAGATTTCATGTGTAATGATGAATATGTTGTATTAAGTCAAGATCAATGTTTGTCTTTCTCTATACATCTATTAGATCGTGTGTTATTGTTTCCTGTCCACCATATATATCTGTATAGATCTCCAGCGCAACAGTCATGTGTTCTTTTATCTCCATGCGAGATCTTCACATGCTTGATTATGTTAAGTTGAACATTATTCACATCGCTTGTCTCAGCAATAAGTAATGTACTAGTTAGAGTACTATATATATATATATATGCTCACTTGGTAACATATCTACCTAAAGGCAGTGTAAGGGTTTTTATATTGAGATCTACATTATACAGATTCGTTGTTCACTAGGGATTGGTTCGTGATCCTTTCCATCACATTAAATTTTGTGAAGTTCTTGACATCGAGATCGTCATCTAGATATGGGTGGAGTTAATTGTTGTGTATCATTGTTTGGCTAACCACGGTTCATTCTCCAGCGAATTGGTCTATGCAAATTGGTGATTATGTGTTGTGGTAGATTTTCATGTGAATAATTTTGCTTGGTGGCACAAGATAACTACTCCCGGTGGTATTCTAAATATCAAAATTCTGTGTCAATTTTTGGTTGGATCGGCTTTTGGAGTATCAAATTTGGTACAAACATATGAGATTCTATATTCTTCTCTCAACGTGTGAAATATCAGAGGTGCATGTGAATTTTCTATATTAAAATACTAAGTGTCGGTCTGCCAAATATTTTACTAGAATTCGGTTTAACTTTAATCTCTAGTCTCTCCTCAAAAGTCAGCTTAGTCTAAAATTTTCATTATCTTATGAGTCGATTCATTCTACTTTAGCGACTAGGACACATTTTGTTTACCTTAATAGAAGGTATTAAGGTCCATATTTATTTTTAAGTCAAATCCAATTGTTAATTGGATTTTATGTTTTTTAACTTTTTTCATTAAAATACATTGAGTCATTAGGTTTTCTTTGGGTCATCTTGTTCAGTTAAAAGAGTCAAAGTTTAATATTAATAATTTTTTATATATTATTTTGTAGTCTTTTGTGTCTTATCATTCTCAAGATTAGTCAAAAAAATTGTGTCGAGTTTTATAGCAAGTCATTAAAAAGAGTAAGAAAAAAAAATCATTTTAAAAAGTTCAAAAAATTTAAAAAATGGCCTTACAGACACATTTTCGATGTTACCTGACGTCCTAGAAACCATTGAGCCCCATGTTCACATCCAACTAAACTAGCATAAAGACACTGGAGAATGGAGGCACAAGAGGATGGATGACAAGCAGCATACTCTCATCAGTCGCCAACGACTGGGCCGTATATCAACTTTGGTGACATGTGTGTGTTCAATTTGATTTCATTTTTTTACAGTGTGATTATATTTCAGTGTTCCTATTTTCAATGAGTGGAAATTTCACATTGAGGGGGGAACATGATCCAATGTTCCATTTCTAGTTTTCAGCTTGTGTGTATGAGGAGCATCATTCTGTAGATTTTCCTATGTTATTTCTTGCAGTGAGATAGTGATGAGAGTTGATGATACTACTGCAACATCATGATATTGTGGTTATTAGTTATCCACTAGAAAAACTATCCAGAGGTTGCTGGTATTGTCCTCAGAAACCATCTGTTGTGTGGTTATTTGTTAACCACTTGGAAAACCATCCATAGGTTGTTGGTATTGTCCTTGAAACCATCCAGATCATGAGCAGGCTACGTAGTGGCATGTTGTAGTACAAAGCAAGTTTTCCCCATGTTCGCACTAAGGGGGGAATGTTAGGAAATCAATATGTTAGTGCTCTACATTTGTATATATGTGAATAATAATTACATTGGTAATTATTATTATAGTGAATATTAGTAATTAGTTGTTGAATATTATATTGGTATATAGTTATAATAATATAATATATATTGTTGTCACCCGTAACTATTCTGGGGTATATATATTGGTGTCGAACTCAGATGCGGTGTGGTAGTCCTCCAATATGTCTAAATCATATTCATAGTTGTGTTCATATTGTGTAAGGTCTTCCTAGAGCCTTTGAGCCTTGTAATACGAATCCCAAAATGCCTCATTTGATTCTCAGATACATTGGATCAATGCAAAAATGGATTTTAGACAATCAAATGGTGTAGTTTAAATTGCACAAATCTCTAGGTCATGAAGCAGCTCGTACTACTCCTAGTACAAAGGATGACAGATAATGGGAAAAGAGCCATGTCAGCAGCAGGGTAATTACTACCACCTAAGGCCATATGAAATCACCATGCTAGGAAATATGTTTGAAAATGACAGAAAACCAACAAAAAAGGTTAGCAGATTATGAGAAATAGATAATAAAAGAAATATTGAACAAGAATCACCGACGATCAGGAAAATCATTGGCGATTGTTGTAGTTTTACAAAAACAGAGATAAAAAAACATAATTAAGCTGTGATTTAAAGCAATTCTCCAAACATATACAATATGGTAATTGTAATACGACAAAAATTACCTGCAATTAGTGACCAAAAGTAAAAAAAAACAAAACGATTACCTTGTATGAGTGGTCAAATTGATAGCAGACAAACAAAGTTGACTGGACAATGAGCGCGGATGATATGATGATCAAATTGGTGATTATGGAGAAGCGTAGCAGTGATGAAGCTTGGTTGAAGGTGATTGAAATCTGAAATGCATGAGAAAGAGAAAAAATTACCTGTAATACATGAAAATTCCCCCCCAAAAGAGGTATGGAAACAAGTTTATATAGATTGCCGGCGATCGGGAAAATCACTGGCGATTGCAGGAAATCTTAGTTAGGTGTCCAAAAGGAGTGAGTTTCCTTCTATTTCAAATTGGATCTTGGAGGATTTCAAAGTGGCTAGGATAAGAGATGGGAGAGACTCGAGCTAAACTAATTTAGTTAGGATGAGGGTGAGGGATTTTTTAGAAATTTGTTTTAGTTATGGTTAGTTAAGTGAGGAGATGTGGTTAGGAATAAGTTAGGGGTGGTCTAGTGATATTTTTGGCAGGTTAGTTCATTGTAACTAGTGGGGGTGTCCAAGTTATCATGGTGAGGTGTGAGAGTGAGGATATTTATTTATTTAATTTAATTAATTAATTAATTAGACTTTAGGAATGTGGTGGGGTGTTTATTAAATTAATCTAATTAAAAGGAACCAATTTCATGTTGTGGAGTGTCGTAAACATGTTATTTTTTATTGTAAATGAGCTTGAGGCATGGAGCATAGAATTTTGGTGTCTACACTAACTAACTTTCACAAGGCTTTCATGCCCATACATAGACAAAATACATCATTTTAATCACTTATTAACTCTATCTCCACCTAGGACCTAGTCAAAATGTCTTCATCACACTTACACACATTTGAAATCTTTCAAGACTCCTTTCCACTCTTTGACAACCCTTGACAAGTCATATTTTCACTCTTTACATTCTTTACAAGTTTAAATCCCATTTTGGAGGGAAAACACAATAAGGAGAAAAATCAAATTTTAAACCTTCTCACTATCTTGAAATGACTCACATTGTCTCTCTAAGGACTTTAAGACACTCCAAAAACTCAAAATCATGGATAAAAGGATAATTTACACCTTGATGCTTTTGCAACATACTTCCAAGGTGGAGAAAAGGAACCATATACTACAAATTTGTTTCTTTAAATGATTCTTATCTTCTTGATGTGTTCTTGCTCTTGGTTTTATACTCGTATTGTCCTTTCTTTCCTCGTGACCACATGGATCCCATATATTGTTCTTCATCCTTGCATTTTCCTTCAATTTTCTTATTTTCGTCTTGACTTCCATCTTTATCTTCTTCAAATTTAGCCTTCCATCAGTTGTACCTGCACAAATAAACAACACAACAAAAAACATTGTTAGGAAAAATAGATATTATTATTATTAGTGTGAGCATTAGAGAGTGTTTATTAGTTGTCTACTAAACAACTCAAAGTGATTTGTGGGATTGTGTGTGAGTTGTCTCCGATAAGCTTTGACTCCTAAATATTAGGATCAAGTTGTTGTATAAGAGAACATTGATTATTGAATAATAGTGATCCGGGTTATTTTTCATATATGTTTTGTCTCTTGTGTATTTAGTTCTCTGAATATTTTTTTATTAGATCTGGTTAATCTTCATCATCTGGTATCAGAGCAACCTAATTCCAGGGGCCATTAATATCTTCTTTGGTTTCCAAGCTTATATCAACATGTTTATTGCTAATGTCTTTTAAATCCCATCGGGATCATATTAAAAAAGGTTAAGGTATTTAGGAGGATACAGAGGACTGAGCGGATTGAAGTGCACGCATGGCCTGCAAATGCATGGTGACGCAAATTTGACGACATGCATGGAGAACCAAGCTCGTGCACCATATTAATCACCGATCCCAGGTGTGTGATAAGGTGACGTGATCCATGTGCATTCAAAGGAAACGCGATCCTAAAGTTGTAAGGACGTATTGAATGTAAAATCCTGCACGAACTCATCATGACTGATCTGACCCGTGTGCACCCTCGAATGGCCTCAAAGCTTCTCTGACCTCTGTAGCACCCAACATCACCTTCTGAAATTCCTTACGACTTGTGCATCAACGTAGTTTTTAATGCAAATCTAACAGATAAACAACGAGTCTTCCAAAACCAGACAAAGGTTTAAATGCAAGCCCATGAATTATTCAAATGGATTAAGGTATATACTAGGCTAAAGTTATATAGTCTAAGGTATTATGCAATTTGATATTCACTTGATAACACTCTAGATTATAAAGTATATAATATCACCTTAGGATCCAAAATTTCATATGCCCCAAATTCATTTATATATATTTCAATGTTTCTTTTAATTTATACTATAGAAATATCCATGTAAAATTTTAAAAGTAATTTGTTCTTATTACTTTTTAAATACATAGTGTAAATCGGGAGCAATATCAGTTGAAACTGACTCCCCTAAGAGTGCATTTTCGGTCGAAACCGACACTCTGAAGTAAAATGGACATCCCACTTGACAAATTCAATGGATTGAACTTTCACACCTAGAAAGTCAAAATCCAAATGCAATTAATGCATAAGAATCTATGGAAGATTATATTAAGAGATGAATCAAAACCCACAGACATTGCAAAACTAATAGAGTGTGAAACAAGTGATGATAAGGTAAAATCAATACTAGTACTTTCCCTATCAGATACTGAGCTACACTATGTGGATCTGGAAAAATCCTCAAAAACAATTTGGGAACTACTGAGCAAAACTTTTGGCTCAAATGTAGTCAATGCTAAGTTTTCACTAAAATTGCAACTATTCAAACTCCAGATGAATGAAAATGTGACAATGTTAAGCCACATTAATGAACTAAGATCACTCATAAGGCAACTTGCAAAAGTAAAAGTTGTAATAGAAGACGAAGATACTAAATCCATACTTCTAAACAGTCTTCCTCCTAAGTATAGTAATGTTGTGTTCACTCTCAGACAAATGCCCACACAATCACTTGAAGACATGATATTTGCACTTCTAAGTGAGGAGAAAAGAACTAAAGAATAAAATCAAGAAGATTTTTCTCTCTATGTCAAGAAAAAATATGCCAAAACCTACAGAAACAAATAAGTAGAATGTTTCTATTGTAAACAAAAGGGGCATGAGTCTCCATTCTGCAAAATCATAGCAAAAGATTTCATCAGTGGTAAACTCAAAATGGATGAGGCCAATGTAGTTGTTGAAGAGTCAGAATATGAAGAAGAACCAACACTAGAAGAACCTGACTACAATTCTGATGACTTTATATTCTAAATAAAGATCTCGGAGGCTGGAGGCAAAGGCGGAGGAGGAAAACTACATCTCTTCTTAATCACTAACAAAGAGAATGTTGCATTGTATTGGTGATATTTTATTTTCAGTTGTGTGTTTCATTTTGCAAATAAACTTGTTAAAACAAGTACATGATTGTATCACCTGCATTAGTCAGGATGTGATGGGGGTTAAATAAATACTGGCATAAAATGACATGGTTTTTGGTAAACCAGCAAAACCAATTGGTTGTAGGTAAACCATGGACAAACCTTCATTGGTTTTATGGTAACCATGGAAAAACCATTTCTCATGTTTGTGAATCCTTGGAAAATCACACAGTCATTGTTAGATGTAGTATAGGATGATGCCTTCCCCATGTTCACACTAAGGGGGTGATTTTTAGGAAAAATAGATATTATTATTATTAGTGTGAGCGTTAGAGAGTGTTTATTAGTTGTCTACTAAACAACTCAGAGTGATTTGTGGGATTGTGTGTGAGTTATCTCTGACAAGCTTTGAATCCTAAATATTATGATCAAGCTATTGTATAAGAGAACATTGATTATTGAATAATAGTGATCCGGGTTATTTTTCATATATGTTTTTTCTCTTGTGTCTTTAGTTCTCTGAATATTTGTTTATTAGATCTGGTTAATCTTCATCAAACATATATTATTCTTCATGTTTTTTCACATTCTTCATCCATGTATAGCTTTTTCCCATCATGTTTTCATCATTTTCTTTGCTTGGAAGGACTAAAAATTACCCACAATCTTCACTTTCTTACTTGATAACATTTCCATCTTGTGATACATTCTTCCCTATGCCTTCTTGAATCACTTGGTCATATTTGAAATTGCTATTTTCTAAGGAAAACATTGCACTCTCAGTTATACCTTCACTCTTATTTTCTTCATCCATCATACACAACAAATCTTGAAAAATATCATCCACTTCACCTATGAAAAATTGATCATCATACCTTTCATGGTCATCATTCCATTCAATCTTGCTTATCTCATTCCCTTTTTGCTCTCCAAATGCATTAATGGAGTCATCTTCTATAATTTCTAGGAATTCTCCCAAGGAAATGTCAATATCAATTATCAAATAAGCAAGTCTTGAATTAAATTTTGTTACCTTTCCTTCCTCACATGTATGCATCACTTCTTCATCCTCTTGTATCTGTTGTTCTAACTCTTCTTCACATGTAATCACCTCATTTAAATTGTTTCCCTTCTTTTCAACATGTGAAAACAAATTTTCAAGAAATTTTGTCTCTTCCTTTAGCTTAAAATCATCCTGATGTAGAGATCATTAACAATTCAACACACTCATTAAGATAAAAACCGTCAATTTCTTCATTCCTTTAAGTACTATGTTTTGTAAATCTTGTCTAGAAGCTTTATATGACTTAAACTTACCAAAAATGACTTTTCTAATAAATATATTGATTCTACATTCACTATTTCTTGTTCTCACATCCCATGCAATTCCAAATTCATCTACAAAATGAACAAATCTCATGAAAATTTCATTTACTCTTATCTATCTCCACTTCCCCTTCACTAGCCTTCTCACCGCTCTAGCCCAAATCAAGCAATTTTTTTACTTTTAGCATTCAGTAGCTCCTTCAACCCTTATACATTATTTCACTAGCTCAAACCCATGAATTAATGTCCTATAAGTGATTCAAACTGAGAAATCCATCATTATCCTTCCCTTATACTCAAAACTCTATTTTGGAGGCTCTTAAGAGCAAGGTCTTGGTGATTCCATGGTTTGAATGATATGTACTTGCCCAAAACAAAGTAAATAAATTTTCATACACCCTTTATGCCCCTTGAGGTGTGGTCAAAATTTATAGTCTAACTCTTTGTCCTTCTCACTTAATCACCTCTTGCACTTCCTCAAGCTGAATAACTCTTATTAGCCCTACTGGCATGGTTTTCAAGGCATAATTTTCCCTCTATAGGGTTTTAAGATACAACCTAAGCATATTTAGACACCAAATTCCAATTTCTATTTGCATGTAAATTTTTGTGATCAATTACTAAAAAAAAAACCCTTTTCTTTCTTTGTTGGCTTCTCAAATTAGGTCTTTTAGCATTGTTATAGACTGTGCAAGCAAACTGTCATGATTTTATCAACATATCTCCACTTTTTCACTCAAATTCCTTCATAATCATTCTAATTTATCCTCAACCATGTTTTCTATCAAATTTCAAGTGAATATTTTATGTTTTTGAGGTTCTATCACAAGGTTTCCTTAAAACCCTAATTGTCCTCTGTTATATCCTGAGATGTGAAAACAACTTAAATGTTAAGTTCTATCTTTCAAATATTATAATTTGGTCTCAGTGTTTATGTTAACCTTCTCCACTACCATGTCCTAACATTACTTCTCTATAACAATATTTACATCAACCATATCCAAGAACTTACTCGCATGCACGTTGGGGACATGGTATATGAAACCCTATATCTCACAGTTGGAAATTTTAAATCCTCAATTAAATAAATAACTGGACATTTGTTTTAAAAACTCTTAAAAAAAACCTTTTGGGTGACACCATGCATCTCTTACACCTATCACATTGACAAATAAGTAAATATTTGTTCAAACTATGGAAGCATAATCACAATCTCCTTTAGATTTCCAAGCATGCAAAAGTAAAAAACAATGGATTCATCCTCTAGACCATGAAATAACATTCAAGACCATACAATAGCACTTCATCCTTCATCTATCATGTGTTGATTATTACAATAAATTCATTTCAAAGATTCATAGTTATAAAGTATCAAAATCATTGCATGCTCACAATTTCACTGCCATATTAGTCTTTACATCAATTTCATGTTATAGAACAAGGAACTTCAACTAAATCTTCACCAATCCTCCTGCAAGATTCCAATCAAACACTTTCTAATGAAAATAGAGAAATATCCACAAGTTATTTACCATAAACTCATAATCAAGAATGACAAAGACAAGATAATCATGCTTTCTCCTTCACTTTCTTTCCTCTCATACTCCCATACTCAAGGAATGAATCATAATTGAATCCTCTTCAAACTTTTATCTCATTCTCTCACCTATTCATAACCCTAACTAACTCCCTTCTCAACTCTAAATCCCATACATATAAAATTACATCTTTAGTAACATTTTATTGGCTCAACTTTATCATAGGACCTATGACTATAGTTCTAGTCTCCTTCACTTTCCTCTTCTAATTCATCGATATCTTCAAGTAGCTCACCTTCTTCAAGGTAGTAATAGACTACCTCTTCATCACTAAATTTGTGTCCATCTTCTTCTTCCATGTTAATTATCAATTCCTCAATCTTTTCTAAGATATCTCAACTCTTTTTCAACCCATAGATCTAGTTTTATAACTTTCTCCTTCCTCTTGGACTCTTATTTCTTCTTCATCTCTCTCTCATCTTGACTCTTCTTCTTGTGGCTTAGCATCATCACCAACACTTTCACTAACTCTTCTCTATCCATCTCCTCTTTTCTTCCCTCAAACAATTCTATTTCACCTTTTTTTTCACTATACCTCACCTAGGACTCTTACTTGGTCTTTTAGTGCTTCCTCTCTCTTCTTTTCTTTCACTCTTGCACTCTTCTCAACCACTTTTCACTTCATTTCTTCTTATTTACTCACCTACACCTGTCAATCTCACATTCACACTCACAATTCACTATTAGCCACAAACAATACTCATTCCTAAGCTTTGATACCACATGATGCATATCTCTATACACATTTCATTACACTCCACAAATTAAGAACAAAATACTTCCTTCACCCTAGATACCCTATTTTGTATATCTTGTCAAAATGGTTAAATGATTAACTATGTAAACTTTTGACATTTTAAGAATTAATTTGCCTCATAATTAGTGTACCATGTCTTATCCTATGAATTGATGCAAGATCCACCTGCCCAATAGTTATCCACAAGGTAAATTTACAAACTTCTTTGTTTTCTCTCAAACTGCCCTTATAAACTCCTTAACTAGTTAGGAAATTCCAGAAAAAAGTTGTTTTTATTAAACTTGAATATCATACACTATAATTTTCACTCCATTACTAATATCCATTTGGTGATATCATAGCCTTCACAAAATTCATTACTACCAATATTTCCTTCTTTTACAAAACTGCCTCATTTACCCCTTTAAAACAAGGTCCATGGCACATTCATGGTTGGAACAAACTAGAAGGTATCCAAAAAAATTAAGAATGGTTTCAAACACCCTTTATGTCCTACAAGGTGGGTGATATCTTTTGTACTTGACTCCCTACTTAAGTCACTTTTTCACTATAGCTTCTTCTTCCATTATTCTTTCTCTCACTAGCCCTGCAACTTTAATTTTCTAGACATAACTTTAGGTTGAAGAACTACCTAAACAAATTAGTCATTATTTGGAGCACCCATTAAATTTTTTTTAATTATTCCCAAAGTTTCTAAATCACGTCCCAAATAAAAACCCTTTTCTTGTAATGTATACCTTACCAATTAGGTCTTAAAGAGTGTCACTAAACTATGAACTTAGACCATCAAATTTTCCTCAAAGCTCGTCCATAGCAAAATTCCAATTCCTTCAAAATATGTTAAAGGAACTTTTCAAAATGATGGATTCCAATTTTCAAATCAAAATTCAATGTTTAAAGGCTTCAAATTTGAGACAAACCCTAGAAAACCTTATGTGATTACCCGAGAGTCTTTGAAACTTAATAGCATGCATTACATTTAACTCAAAACTATACAATTTGACCGATAAGTCTATTTTTGCACCCCATTCGATCATGTGCTACCAGTGATGGATAAAAATGAAAGTAAACTCAATAACAACTAAAACCTTTTCACCATGCACATTAGAAACAAGGTATAGGAAACCCTCAAACCTTAACTCAAAGAGATTAGAAACTTATTTGAAGAAAAAAATTAAGGAAATACTCCAATATGATCTCTATGAAGATAACATGCATTCCATGTACTTATCACAATGACAATCAAATCATAATTTGATTAACTATGAAAATGCAGTCATATTCTCCTTTAGATTTCCAAACATGTAATATGAAATAGAAAAAGATTCAATCCTTAGACCATTGAATACCACTTAAACCACCATTTACCACATATTTTCTCATAAAATTCACTTCATCACAAGTATAATATATGGCAAAGAAGCCTTGTAAAAATCACAGTTTCATAGTGTTGATAGTCATATGCAAATCAATGGATATTGATTCACTAGTAACCACAATCCTCATTCTCTACTTAAACCCTTGTTAACTTTCTATAATTGATCCAACTAATTATCTTAATGATCATACCAAATACTCATTATTTCTTGACTCACACATGCTCAAAACTAAGAATTTTCAAAGAAAAAAGACAAGTTTCTACAAAAAAGGAGTTACTTTGCTTCAAATTGTATTTTCTTACAAAATTATATGCTTCTCCATCCTTTCTCCAATCAAACCTTGAGGAATTATCCCAAAATTGTCTTCTATTCAAATTTTATCCCATCTGTTGTCCCTTTCACAAACTATAACTAACTTTCACAAGGATTTCATACCCATATATAGACAAAATACATCATTTTAATCACTTATTAACTCTATCTCCACCTAGGACCTACTCAACATGTATTAATCACACTTACACACATTTGAAATCTTTTAAGACTCCTTTCCACTCTTTGAAAACCCTTGACAAGTGATATTTTCATGCTTTACAAGCTTTACAAGTTTTTGGAGGGAAAACACAATAAGGAGAAAATTTAAATTTTAAACCTTCTCGTCATCTTGAAATGACTCACATTGTCTCTCTAAGGACTTTAAGACACTAAAAAAACTCAAAATCATGAATAGAAGGATAATTGCCACCTTGATTCTTCTCATTCTCTGATGCTCATGCATCAGTGATCAACGTTACCTTCGCTTGGTTGTGTCAATCCTGCTCTAATTTCCATACTAGAAGGATCTACATGTACATGGAACAACTTGTTCCAAGAAGGAAAGTGTAAAATAGGAACAATGGTTAGCTTCTCCTTCAATGTTTCAAATTCTTGTTATTGCGTGTCACCCCAGTAAAATTTTTTGTTGGCCTTTAGTAATTCTTCCAAGGGCACGGTGATCTTGGCATACCCCTTAATGAACTTTCTGTAGTAACTAGTGTTCCCCAAGAAACCATGTGCTTCACTCTGATTTATTGGTTCTTCCAACCCCAAGATATTTGTAATCTTAGTTGGGTCTACCAACAATCCTTCTTTGAAAATAATATATCCAAGTAATGTACCAAAGGGGGTGGAAAAATTACACTTCTTGATATTTAGAGAGGTTCTAAGTTGTCTGCATCTTTCAAACATCTATCTCAATTTGTCACAATGATATTTCACCATCCCATAGATGGTCCAATCATCCAAGTAAACACGTAAAAACTTGTGAATGAAACCCTAGAATGCTTGAACAACAATTTGTGAGAACGCCACTAGAGCATTCTTCAATCCAAAGGGCATGATAGTGTATGAAAAACTTCCCCATTCAGTTATGAAATTGGTCTTCTCTTGATCTTCATGCACAATGTGTACCTAATGGTATCCTGATAACCCATCTATGAATGAATAGATCTCGTGCCCTATAATGCCTTTAAGGATCTCTTCTATGAATGGTGTAGGAAGAGGATCTATGACACATGATGCATTGAGAACCTTTACTCAACATAGATCCTTATCTAATCATCCTTCTTGATGTTGAGTAGCATGGGGCTGATCCATGCATATTACTTAATAAGTTCAATGATCCTTGACTTGAGAATTTTTTTAATCTCCTCGTTTACATTTATGCACAATTTTGGATTCATCATGTAAGGCCTCTTTTGAACTAGATGCACATCATATTTTAACTTAATATTCATCTCTTCTAGTGAAAGTGCATGCCCTTCAACTCATGATAACCCCTTGGAAACAAATCTTAGAAGTCACGCAGCAGTTCAATAATATTTACAACTTCTAGTTCTGACCAATAATCACCAATTATCACCTCTTTTAGCCCATCCTCAGTCTTAATGTTCACCTTCTTAGTCTTCATAGGCACATGATATGTGCATGCCTACTCATCTATGGAATTGAATACTTCATGTGCACCCTCAGTGTGATTCATATCTAGATCCTCAACTTCCTCGGCGTCAATGAGGTAGACAATTTTTCCCTTTTATTTCTCCTTCCAAGCACACCCTAATTATGCCTCTGTTGTTTCTATTAAATCCTCTCTCTCTTCAATCTCGGGTTCTCCTAATAGTTGAATCATAAGTTCTTCAACCTTTACGATGTCTCCCAACGTAATGTGCTTCATGATCTGTAGGGCCTCATGTACTGGTGGCTTAGCGCCAACTTGATGTTTCTTTTTTAACTCAACATGCACATATCAATCACACATGCATCATCACAGAGTAGAGTAAAAAAAATTTACCCAAAGAGATGGTGGCATACATTCTTTCCCTTATGCCCAATGTCTCTCACAATTCTGAATATGTACCAAAGCAAGGGTCTTTCCATCATAATCTTGTACTATCGGAGAGAGATTATTCCTTTCAAACCTTGTTAAAAATGCTACCTTGATCTCATGCTAGCCCAATAGATTATCTCTATTTGTAGCCAACCAACGCGTTATTGTCCCATGCAAGGTGTAAATCATCATGTTCTACCTATCTCCATCATTTTTCCATTGGGTATTCCATCGTGTGCAAGAAAGAGTCAGGTTTCTATTCTCCAGTATACCTTGGTAAATTATCCTTGCCCAAGTGCCTAATCATGCATGGCATAATCATTATAGTAATTCTTCCCTTTACCTCACAACCTACCATCTCATAAGTTTCATAGGCCCAATTTTCACATGCCACACTATTTGTATCACTAATATACTATGTGTCTTCCTAGTGAAGTATTCCTTCTTTAGATGGCTTGAAGTTTTCTGGGTCATGCACCTTGTGTGTGTAGATTCTGTTAAGATCCTCCTCATTGATAGGATTTTTATAAGACACAATATTTTCATCATCTAAGGGTATGACAACACGATCCTTGTTATTCTCAAAAATCACATAGTGTTTGTTAAATCAAAAATCAAAATTGTTAACATAACACCATGGATGGCCTAAGAGCGTCGGTCAAAGTTCGGTCAATGGGAAAGTCAACTCTGGTCAACTGGTCAATATTGGACCAAATCGCACTGTGACACATGGCTTGCCAACACTCGTTGAATTCACTCGATTTGCCTATCGGGAGATGACAAGTGGACTACAGGATTATTTCTAGGCCACATTGTATGGGTCGAAATTATTTTGGTAAGGCCACTTTCCAAAAGCCACATGTATATATTAATGTGTATACATTAATATTAACTCCTACACAGCCGCCAAACATATGTCCACATGGTAAAGGCATGCATTGTCATGCGTGGAAGATTCCACGTGAGGAGGGTGAGATGAAGTGGTGGTGTAGGGGCTAGGCCCATGCGAGGACTGTCCCACGTGAAATATGGAGTAGGTAAGGTTTAATAAAACCTTACCCAAATATATGGCGCCAAATGTGGGATATCCCACTTAACTAAACAATACCGCCCCACTTTACCTTATGCAATCTGCTCCACATGGGATTTAATCCCATTTCATCAAATGCCGCTCCTTATGGGATATTTATCCCATTAAAATATTCAAATGCGGCTAAATTGGGTATTAATCCCATTTTCTATGCAATCCACCCATTATTGGGAATTTTTATCCCAATTTCTATGTATGGGATTAGGCTAATATTAGCCTATGGATAATATGCAAGTGCATTATTTTTGGGCCCTAATTTTGTATAAATAGGGAACTCGTTCATTGTATTGGACATTGTAGACACACCGGTGCAATGGAGAAGCTCATTGCTAGAGCACGGAATAGTGGACACCGGTGCAACGGAGACACCGATCCCGAGCTTATTATTTGTTAAGCTTATTTGCGGGATGTGTCGACAGGTATTGTCTATTGGCCTATTATTTTAGGCAATATTAGATGGAATATTTGTGATTGGGAGTGAAATGTAAACTACCCAATAGGCCCATAGCGCCACACCAATTACTTGCAAATCCTGGATTGTCGACCGGAGTACTAGCTTCGCATTGTTTGCGTCGGGAAGGCCGATCACAACCAAAGGAGATTGTGCATCAAGAAGGTGGAAGTCAGGTGCTATTTTTCACCCTTGTCGTCCGAAGGTTTGGTGTACTGGTAGGCAAGTAAAATTCCATTAGGTTTTCTTGTGAAAGTACTATTGTAACTTACAAGTTTTGACTAGTGGAACGGTTCGATCACGAACCCGGAGACGTAGGCAATTGCTGAACTCCGTAATCAATCTGTGTGCAATTGTCGTTATTATCTTGCATTATTTTAAATTGATTACTTAAAAGGAGTAAATTATCGGCAAATAATTGAAGCCTATAAGGGTCCGAGATCAGGTCATAATAATCTGATTATTTTCAGATCACATAACACCATGAATGGCCTAAGAGTGTCTGGAATTTATCATCCTCTACAAGCTCCAGTACCTCAAAATCACTTGTGAATTTAGCACCTTGAATAGTGATAGAGGTGTTTTTAGCACCCCAATGGGCGTGGACCTTGTTTTTTTTCCATATACAACACATTAAAATATGGTTGTAATGGTGGCCTTCCCATCTGGTTCCAAACATCAAATGTCAGAACATTAACTTTTGCACCTGTATCAATAAGGATATTACTCACCAACCAACCATTTATTATTTCATCCACTTTGATCACCTCATCATACTCATGGTCCTATGGTGGTAATTTTGTATGAAGGGTCTAGTGTTATCTTTCAACCCCTGCATGTCTTACTTTCTCTTATAACCACTCTCCTAACAAAAGGATGATGTTCTCCTGCCACATCATTTTGAATATCTCTTTCAAATCATCAACATCCTTTTGAGGAAGTTAAACACTCTTTGTGTGTTCCCTCTTGTGTTCCTTCTCCTTCAAACATTGAATCTCCCCATGTAACTCCCGGATGACACCCATAGTCTCTTGATAAACCTCCTTCAATTGATTTGCATCTGGATACTTTGCATGTAAAATTTTTTCCCTTTTGATAAGTGGTTTTTCTTTGACATGATGATACGCGTGTTGTTTCTGTGTACATAGTAACTAGTATAGGTTGAATCTCCAGATCAACCATCTTCTTAAGTTCCCATTGTTCATGCTTCACTCACTCTACTTTAATCATATTCACCCCTTTGTCCTTATTATTATTATTACACATATGGGCATATAGGTCCAAGCAATATTCAACCTTTTGCGCCTTTCCATAATACATGTAAACCTAATTTTTAGGACACTCATGTTGGTAATGATCAGGTGATCCAAAAGTATAACATGTCCCATGCGTAAACTTCCACGACCACCACAACCTCTACTTCAGAATCCACCTCTAAAGTGTCCATTTTCATTATTTCACCTTTCATTTTTCTCTCCTTCTTGTGCCTCTAAACTACTTGCCACAGTGGCCTGGTGTAGTCCAGTTTCACATGCCTCATGAATATTATCAATCATATAGAATTCAATTGTGTTATGGGTATGTATATCACAAATCTTACAATACATAGAGACATTTTCTACATAGCACACTGCAAAAGTGGACAATTATGGACATCATGGTTCTTGTGGAAAATATCATAAGATGTTAACAATACACACACATTCCTACACAGACAACTATCCTTCAAATGCCCTTTCACTTTGCAATCAGTGCACCATAATCCAATGTGTGTCTCATGCACTGAGTTGGTAGAAAAATTCTCCAAATATGTACCCATTTTTTCTATATGTGCCTCAAAAAAATGGCTCAATCCTATATATATACTTCCAACTGCTTCTACGAGCAATAATATTTCTAAAGCCTCATGCGGATCATTAAATGTTCTTTGTGAAAGTGCTCTGCAGAAAGGTTATAGTAGGCCTCCTATAAACCAATGTGCATGTTAGTTCTGATGAATATCATAATACAAGTTGGAAAAAAAATCTTAAAACGCGTGTAATATTCTCTTACACTTTAAGACAGACCCTATTTAATGTCCTTCAATGTGCTAATGTTTTGTTGTTCAAACTTAGGTATGTGGAACTCATCTAGAAAGGAGGTGTGTAATGCACCATCATCTATTGCAATCTTATGTGGATCATATTTCTTATACCAACTATGCATCCACCCTTGAAGCGTGGTGGAAAATTGACTTACCTTCCTATCAAGAGTTGTTCTTCCCTTAGCTCTCCATAATAACTCACACTTTTGCACATGCTCAACTACATCCTCCACACCTCTATACTATAGCAAGTGAAGAGACATCTCAAAGAAGATCTGAGGGATTTTCTATTGTGGTTTTTGAGGTTGTTATAATGTTTTTTGTGGCCCTTGTTCTAGAGTGGGGCTAGATCCTGAACCTGAACCTCCACTAGGATTTTTGCTTCGCAGTGGTTCTCCTAAACCTCATAAACCTCCTGTCACAACCAATGGCCCTGTATATGATCTTCCCTATGTCCCAATAGTTGTGCTAAATTGAACACCAATTGTTTGTCCTATCATTTCACCTATAGGATTAATTCCAATGGGTTACATGCCAATGCTTTGTCCTGACTACATGCCTACAAAATTACCTCCAAAAATACTTAGTCTAAACACAAGTTCCTATTGCGCTACCATGTTCACGTACTTAATTTATTGTTCCTCCTGAGATGATACTAAAATGTGTCTTCCTCTATCTCCAACCCAACATGGTGATACTTTATTTCCTTCCTACTCGCCTTCACTATAATGATCTTCTACAACAACTTTTGGATTTTGAACACCTTATGCAAGGGCTAGGTGCCTAGGCTAGGTTAGATGCACACCCAAAGTTCTTGTTCTATCCTCATACTCACTATCATCAGATGCCGATGGGATCTCCCTACTATGATTCCTCAATACTGGAAAGACATGATCCTGCGAACCCTTTCCTTTTGTGGGGTTCTCATCACTTCTGCCAGTAATCATTCCCCTCAGTCTCAACACCTCTTGAATTGTCCTCTCTCACACATCATTATACCTGATTCGTCTCTCCTCCCTTTATCTTTCTTCCACTTGGGTCACCACGATCCTTCCCAAACCTACTTCCTTCCCCTACACATGGTGGGGTTTTATCCTTCCATGGTAGATTCTCCATTCCCAGTTTAACCATCAATATTTCAATAGCTAAAGGTGTCACACACAAATAGGATCCTATTGGCTCATGTAAAAACAAAAAATCTACTTCCTTTGGGCACAAGTAAGTCAAAATTGCATATTCCAAGGTATAAATATGCAACACACCTTACCACCAATGATCTATAGTTGTTTTCCATGACGCTTCCAATTCAAAGAGTGATTAATAATCTTAATGTCTCTAAAATTGCTTTCTCCCTATGTGGAAACATTTTTTCTCCATGTAAGTTTTCAACCATTGGTATAATTCTACTTGGAAGAAGCTGAAGAATGTACCATACAAGGAATCATAGATATTGTCTTCCACCAAATTTTGAGCATTAAAAACAGGTCCAATGTTATATCTCTGAGAAAACGCATCCTAGACGTCATGTATCTAGAACTCAATGTCCTCCAAAGACAATTGAAACACCATGTGCATGCAACATCATGATGATAAGATTGAAAAGAGGTCATGGCAATGGAACCAAAATGTAGTATTTTGTTTATTGATAAGATTGAAAAGAGGTCCTGGCATGTTTTCACCTCATTCAGATAAGTTTGCATGCTTACCCAAACCACACACAGTCACTAGGTCCCTCCTTTATTCGGTCATAAAGATGTTAAACATGCATATTTACAACCATTCATGCAAGAAGATACATCATAACATAACAATTTTTCAACACATATAATAAAGAAGCTTAATCAACATATAAAATGGGTAAGTGCAGCAAGTTGGGGGGACAAAAAAGGGGTCATAAGTGGACGTCATATTGCAAATAACAACATAATATCAACTTGTAGGGATTATTAGCAATGCATACACTCAAAATTAGAAAAACTTATATCAATATGAATCGTAGCATCCGGGATCTAGTTTCTAAACTACTAATGTTTTTTAAAAATGGACAAGTGTAGCTTTATTAAACACTCAAAATTCAATGACTTGGTATTTTTTTTAAAAACGCCTATAAGATTGTAGTCCATTTGCCCGCGATTTGGATGACCAAAAATTGATATATATATTTTTTCCTTTGGTGAGAAGTTAGATGCCGCTATCTATCTTGGGATAGATTTTATGTTGTATTTTTTTAGCAATTTAATGATTTTTTCCATGAAAGTGGTCTGAAAACACAAAGAAAACAGAGCACTTTCCATTTGCCCACCATAACTTCATCAAAAAATATTGAAATCAAATAAAAAAAATTGAACATGTATATAATTTCACCACAGTTATGATGGTATAAGTTTTATCGCATTCTGACAAGTGAAAAAAAAATTGCACTCTTAAACGTAGACATAAACATTCATAGGAAAAAGTGTCTTAAAGACCTACTATTAGTAAAACATTATAAAATGATATTTATCCTATTCTATTCACTTTAAAATCATAATTTCTACAAATCTAACAGTCTCCCCTACACAATGGTACCATTTTTATGACATATTTTTGACTTTTCAACATGGTTCAAGTCTGCGGAAGACTAAATTTGATGTTTTGTTGTTTTTGATGTAAAATTCCAGATTTGATGTCCACTTAATTGTCCCCCAACTTGTTACACTTACCCAAATTATCAATAACACTTGAATTTCCAAAATACCATACTCATATGTAGTCACCTTCGCTACCTAAACACAATTATCCATTACAACCACAATTCATTACATAACAAGAAGTTTTTGCATAACATACTACTTATAGACATGCATTGGACCATGATAATATGGATAAATCCATACATATCATAACTCATATGTAATAAGAACCATCATCAGAATTTTTAGCATTGAATCACTTTGGATCTCTCTACCCTCACACTCTAATGACAACATCAACAAACCCCGAACCCCTCAATATAAGGAATACAATACTTATTTATACACAGTGGGTACCTTCCCTTTACAATTTTTTTTTCTATATATAGATCAAGTTATAAATAGCTTATTCTAACATGCTTGAATTCTATCTTTAGTCTATCTCCATGCATTGTCTTTATCCTTGTCTTGCATCTTCTTTTCCTATTTCTTGATCTTGTTTGAGCGTCACTTTATCTTCTGTTTTTCTATTTTTATCCGCTTTCTAGAAAATCTCCTAAGTCTTGGAACCGTGTGTGCTCCTTCGTGCACCCCTTACGCATGGTCTTTAGTCTCCACACATGGCTGACACTTAGCCATTTTCTCTGCTCAACATATTTAAATGTTTATTTTGAAAGAGAATTTGTAAAAATATTAGTAATATATTTTATTGTGGTGATGCATTGCAACTTAAACCTACTGATCTAAAACTTTCTCTCTCAGAAAAGGATACTTAATGGGAATATGATTTGTTCTAGAGTACATAACTGGATTCTTTGATATATTTATTACACTATTATTGTCATAGATTATAGAGATTGGACAATCAAATTCTATCTTGACATCCTTCAATGTCTATTTCATCCAGAGAACTTGTGTGCAACATGATACTAGAGAAATTTATTTTTCCTCAACTGTGGATAGAGAAATAAAATTTTGCTTCTTGTTTAACCAAGATACTAAATTGTTTCCCAAAAAGAAAGCACCACCACTTGTACTTTTTCTATCATCAATACAACCAGCCCAATTTGCATCTATATATGTTGTTAAAGAAAAATATTCACCTTTTTTATACCACAAACCATAATCCATGGTACCTTTCAGATATTTGAATATTAGTTTAATAGCTTGTACATGAGTTTATTTTGGAGCATCTTGAAAACATGTTATATACCTACTGTTTGCATCATATTTTCTCTTAATGCAATTACATATAATAAACTTCCAATCATTGATCTATAGAGAGTCTGATTTGCTTTAGGGAATTTATCATCCTTGCTCAACTTACAACCTATAACCATGTGTGTACTTATTGGATTGTAATCTTCCATTCTAAACTTTTTCAATATCTCCTTAATATACTTGGTTTGTGAAATGAATATGCCTTTTTCAAATTGAGAAACGTGTAATCCAAGGAATAATGATAACTCACCAAACGTGGACATTTAAATAAAAATCATTTCCTTAATAAAATATTAACACATCGCATCCTTACTTCCTCCAAAAATGATGTCATCAATGTAAACAACAATGATAAACTGATTCTCACCTATAATTTTGATGTACAAATTGTTGTCAAAAATCCCTTTCTTAAACCCTTGTTTTTGTATACACTTGTCCAGTCTTGAGTACCATGCTCTGGGGGCCTGTTTCAGTCCATAAAGAGATTTCTTCATCTTGAAAACATAGTCCTTATCCTCTGATAATATGAATCCTTATGGTTGTTCAGTGCAAACATCTTCTAAATTCCCATTCAGAAAGGTAGATTTAACATCCATTTGATAAACTTTAAAGTTTTTAAAATAGGTAAGTGCTAAAAACATTCTAATAGCCTCTAAATTTGCAACAAGAGAAAAAATTTCTTCAAAATCAATACCTTCAACTTGAGCACATCCTTTCCAAACTAGCCTTGCTTTATTTCTTGTAATTTTTCCATCTTCATTCAGCTTATTTTTGAAAACCCATTTTATGTTAATCACTTTTTTATCTTTTGGTCTTCGAACCAATTCCCATGTTTCATTTTTCTCAATCTAGTCTATCTCTTCTTCCATTTTTAATCCAATGTTTGTCTTAATTAAAATTCTTAGGCTCTATTTTAGATAATAAATATATATTTGCATGTTCTACTGCATTTTCCAATCTTCTTCTGGTTTGTACTCCATTATTTTTGTCACCAATAATCTGAATTTTGAATGATTCTTTTGGACTGATCAGGATGATGTTTTTGTTTCCTTTATTTCAACTTATTATTTTTCATCTTCACCATTGGCTTCTTCATAATAATCAATTTCTTGTATCTTGTTCCTTTTATACTTGATATCATCTACCTTCACATTTGCACTTTCGAAAATTTTAAATGTTCTCATATTGTAACATCTTTAGGCCTTTCGTATTGAAGAGTAACCAAGAAAAATACCTTTAATAGATCTAGAATCAAACATACCTAAGTCTTCATCATCTTTCTTGATATAGCATTTGCTTCTAAATAATCTGAAATGTTTGATATTTGTTATTCTACCCTTCCATAGTTCATAAGGTGTCTTATTATTTACTTTGATTTGTCCTCTATTCAGAATATATATTGTTGTTTTGACCACCTCTCTCTAAAAATTATCAAATACTTTGGATTTATCTAGCATGGTTCTTGACATCTCTTTCATAGTCATATTTTCCTTTCAACAACTACATTTTGTTGTGGAGTTCTTGGATTCATCTAGCCTTGCTTTATTTCTTGTAACTTTTCCATCTTCATTCAACTTATTTTTGAAAACCCATTTTATGCCAATCACATTTTTATCTTTAGGTCTTGGAACCAATTCCATGTTTCATTTTTATCAATCTAGTCTAGATCTTCTTCCATTTCTCCAATCCATTACTTGTCTTCATTAAAATTCTTAGGTTCTATTTTAGATAATTAAGAAAGATTTGCATGTTCTAACGTATTTTCCAATATTCTTCTGATTTTTTGAATGATTCATTTGGACTGATCAGGATGGTGTTTTTGTTTCCTTTAATTAAACTTCTTATTTTTCATCTTCACTGATGGCTTCTTCAGAATAATCAGTTTTTTGTATCTTGTTCCTTTTATACTTGATATCATCTACCTTCACATTTGCACTTTCAAAAATTTTAAATGTTCTCAGATTGTAACATCTTTAGGCCTTTGTCATTGAAGAGTAACCAAGAAAAATACCTTAAATATATCTAGAATTAAAATTACCTAAGTCTTCATCATATTTCTTGAAATAACAGTTTCTTCCAAATACTCTAAAATGTTTGATATTTCTTATTCTACCCTTCCATAGTTCATAAGGTGTCTTGTTGTTGTTTACTTTGATTTGTCCTCTATTTAGAATATAGATTTTTGTGTTGACTACCTCTCTCCAAAAAATTTCAAATACTTTGGATTCATCTACCATGGTTCTGGACATCTCTTTCATAGTCTTGTTTTTCCTTTCAACAACTACATTTTGTTACTCCTTGGTCAGATCTTAGATATTTTATTTTTAGATCCGTTTCATTTTCAACCAAAGCTTTGGATGTCTTAAACCTTTCACAAGTTTTATAATTTTCTCTTAGAAAAGCAATCCATGTCATTCTAGAATAATCATCAATAAAAAACATAAAATACCTCTCACCATGCATGATTTGAGTTATTGTAGGCCCACAGAGATCAACATGCACAATTTCATCATAGAATATTACACTAACCAACTTCTACAAAAGTGAGCTTTATGTGCAAAGTTGTGGCACTTATAACATTCAACATGAAAATTCATCATAGGTACAAATGAGTTGTAATTTCTATTTGAGGACACATGAATTTGCATTTTTATTCCTATCAAAACTTCTTACATGAGATCTATTGTCTGTTTCCCTGAGAACAAACTGATTACATGAAAAGTAATAGACATAAAAGGAATTTTGAAACTTGATTTTGTAATGCTTCCTTTGAGGAAATGATCTTCTTGTTGTGTCCTTGTTTCCATTTGGAGGAGTGAAATTATTTTTTGGAACATTACTTACTTTCCTTATATTGTTTTCATTTTAAGTGCTTAAGTATTGAGGGTCTTGCACCTCTTCCTTCTTTTTGTTCTCGTCTCTAGCAGAACTTTTCAGAGCATCTGCATAGCTTTTTGATTTTTTTGGAATAGTCATCTTTGGATACTCTTTGGTATTTTCTTTTAGAGACTTCTCATTGTATCCAAGACTTATTTTGATAAACGGTGATATTTGATTCTTAAGAATGCCTTCTAAAAATTTAGATCTCTTTTCAAATTTGAGACATATGTTCAACTTGGTAGTTGATTTCTAAAGTTCCTTTCTTAATAGAACAACTTCACATTCACATTTCTCACAATCTTCTTCTTTATGTTTCAACTGTGTTCTCACATCCTGATCCATCTTCTTCATCTCTTCTAGATGAATCTTTAGATCAATGATGATTTTATTAGACTTTTCAAGGTCATGTGTTATCTTTGATTTTAAGGCGCCATACTCATCTTCTAGTTTATGAAATTGTTGTTTTTTTATGATTTTTATTTCTTGGACTCTTGAGTTCTTATAGGGTAGAAATGAGTTCTCCTTCAAGATCCACTTCAACTTCAAAATAAATATATTTTTCATATTCTGAATCCATTTCTTCTTTTCTTCCTTTAATCTCTAAGGCCATGACTAGTGATTCATCTTTATCACTGGAAAAGATGGTTTCATCACTTTCTTCATATGAGCTACTTTCCCCCTTAGTATAGAGGTTTTTCTTGTGCTTGTAGAGATTCTTATTACTTTCAGATCTTATTTGCTTATGATTCTTCTTGAATTGATAATACATGTTACTTCTTCAAGTTTTATTTTTCTTTATCATCCTTGTTTTTATATGGGCATTTGTTTGCATAATGTCATATTTCACCACAATCAAAACATTTGAATGGAAACTTACCTTTATATTTTCCAGACCCTTTTTTCGTCCTTATGACAAAGTGATCTTCTTCTTCATCTAAATTGTTGTTGGATCAACAATGTGGTTCAAATTTCTTGCTTTTTACCTTCTTTGATGCATTGAATGTAGCTTCTCACTATGATTATTTATCACCTTTAATTCTCATCTCTTATGTTGTGAGAATTCCATGTAGTTCATCCATTGTTAGGATGCGCAAATCTTTCAACTCTTCAATAATAGATACTTTGGCATCAAATCTTAGAGGAAGATATCTTAGTAATTTTTGCACAATATTTTCATCCTTAATTTATTCACCAAGTCCTCTAATGGTATCGAAAATTGTATCCACGTGAAGAAGGTAGGCTGCAATGTTTTTATCCTCCTCCATCTTCAAATTCTCAAATTGGCCTCTATGTGTTTGGAGCTTTTATTTCTTCACTTTTTCACCTCCTTCAAATATTTTCTTGAGCTTATCCCAAATTTCCTTTGTTGAACTACAATGCATTGCTTTGAAAAATTTTGCTTCACATAATCCGCTCAAAATTACATTCATATCCTTTGCATTTCTCTCACTTGCTTTCTTTCCAATTTGATTTGTTGGAGGAGTTACTAGAATTGTATAACCATTAACAAAAAAATTCCATGTATCAAAACCAAGATCCATTAGATAGGTGCAGATCCTTATACCCCAAAAAACATAATCAGTTCCATCAAACAATGGAGACCTGTTTGAGAAAAAACCTTCTTGACTCACCATGTGTGATTATGAGATCTACCTTCCAGTGGTTAGACTGTTCAGAAGGAACCCACTCTAATACGAATTGTAGAAAAAAAACTTATACTAAGAGGGGGTGAATCAATATTATCTGATTTTTACCAATGTAAACTTTATCATTCATAACATCAACAATTACATAAGATATAACAATTGCACAACACAATAATTATGTAGAAACCCTTTTGGGAGAAAAACCACAAAGAAAGGACTTCTTGGCGCTACTGTCCAAATGCAACCACAAAAATAATTGTTTTGCAAATATTTGTAGGCACCAACCTACTGGAGATAACAATCCCTTATGTTGAGAACTAACTCAGTTTGATTCATGGGTACCAACTCTCTAGACACACCAATCGCCAAGGCTAGACACCAAATCATCTTGATTTGTGAGCACCAACTCATTGAAGACACTAATCCCCAAGGTCAAGCACCAACTCAACAATGCAAAGATCCACCCATAGTAGTAACTTCTTCAAACTGATGATGACATATAAATTACTCTTCACTTCTTCATGTTATTATTGTACACTTGTGCTTTACTCTTTGCTTATGCACTTCTCGCTCTTTGTTCTTATTCAGTAACTAGACATTCTAATATGTTTGAGTTTGCTCCACCTCTTCCTTCACAAATCCTCTTGATATATTTTCATTAAATTCTCCTCCCTTCTTGCTCTCTTCCTTTTTATTTTCAAAACGACACCATAATATTGTGAGCACACCCCTGAACTCATAATAGAATTCATTTATATGTTATGTTCATTTCATGAACAGATGTGACTTTTCAATGAGTCAACATCCTTTTGAATATTTTGCTCGGGTCGTCCTTTGTAAAATGATCTCTAAACATTTGAAGATTTTTATGACTCCCACGGACTTCCCTTATTTTCTCTTGGTCTCACAAAATTTCATGACCATAGTGGATAATTTTGGACATTCTAGATTTTTCTCTTCGTTGCACGGTTATCCTCCTTTGTATCACAACACTTGTTGGCTTCTATCTTCCTTTATATTGCAACACTTGATTAATTTATGTGGCTTTCTCTTCGTTACGCGACATATCCTTTGTGGAGCGATATTATTTCAAATCAACAAAACACTCCAGTCTGAACCTTCAACACACGAGACACTACAACAATCTGCGATACATACAAATATACGTGAAGCACCACATACACCAGCAGAACATTACATAACTCATTGAACACTAAAAAAACCTGTCGAACACTATAGACACTCGCAGAACATTACAAAACCTGCAGAACACTACACAAACCCATAGAACATTATGAAATAGTTTTCTTTGGCAAGCGGCATGCATGCTTCAAACTAAATCATCTTTTTCATAAGGGACACACATTTGTAAACAATAATGTCAATTTTTCTCACATAAGAGATACTTATGATCAATATTCCTTTGACATCAATGACAATATTTCCAACAATCCTCTAACTACCATACTTCTTGGAAGTGTGATCTATCATTGATAAGTTCACTGAGGTGAAGTGGGTGATCATGTGTAGCAAGATTCAAACATCAAGTTCCAAACAACAATATGCAAACCTAAAAATGTATGCAACTTGGCATATGATTATCTTTTCAAGTGCTCCTTGCCCTGTGTTCACACTAACAAGGGGAATGTTAGGAATTAATAGCATTCACATGAATATTGGTGAGTTATCAAGGATAATATATGAGGGAGGTTGTTGTAAACAACCTAAAAGGAACGATAACCATATCATACCAAGCCAAGAACACAAATGCTAATAAAACACCAGATCAGTGAGATGAAAGCAATTCACCAGAATAACTTTACATAAAACCTTTGCAAACAAATGAGCAGCAATATCATATATTATTATGGAACTCAATGCAATACATTGAGAATGGGCCTTGCTTAAATAAGCAAGGAATAACAATCTAAGAACTAATCAAGGTCGTAGATCAAATCATAAATCAAGGAAATAACTAGTCATCAAAGAACTAGTCAAGACCATAGATTTAAGAGGAGAACTAGACATCAAGGATCTAGTCAATACCTTAGATCAAAGAAAGAACTAGTCAATACCATAGATCAAGGAAAGAACTATACCTAACAACTAGATAATATCTCCTAATATCTAAATAAGATAAAATAAATATCCACACACATAAGTGGGTGAGGATGAATACAATAAAGGTAAATAAAGTACCTAGGTGAACATGAGCTAAGGTAAATACCTACTCTAACACCCCCCCCCTCAAGTGAAGTTAGGGGCCAAAATAGATGTGGCATGTCCACAGTATAAGTCCTGGCAACTAGGCCTGATGAGGTACTCATGTACAATAACTGAGAAAAAAGGGACACCGCAAGGTACCCAAAACCAATAACAACAAAGTAAAAGAGAGTAAAAACCCACTTTAAGGCATCCCAAGAAGCTCGGCTCAAAAAACTCATACAATGTTGAAGAAGTTTGGTCTGAATCCAATGCTCGATCATAGAACTCAAAAACAACTGACATTGGGCTTCACTAGAATAGCTCCATACAAGGAGATTATCAACAAAGTGATGTCGAAAGTGAAAAAAAAAACACCAAACATAATTCGACCAACTGCTGCAAATAGGTGTGCCATGTTCCAAGAACAATAACCAAAACAACAAGGAAAGGACACAAAAT
Organism: Taxus chinensis; assembly: GCA_019776745.2. NCBI lineage: Eukaryota > Viridiplantae > Streptophyta > Pinopsida > Cupressales > Taxaceae > Taxus > Taxus chinensis. Next base: position 12,154,609 of record CM034150.1, on the reverse strand, counting down.
CAAGAGTGTCACGATCCAAGAAAAGCCAAGTTAACAAGGCAAGGACACAAAACCCGAAGAAGCAGGATCAACACCACACCCTCCCATACTGTTGAATGGGTGGAGTGATGCAAAAAATATGTATGAGTTGTCAAAACAACTACTTGAACACTGACAAAATAACACTGGAATGCACCAGAATAGATCCCCCATAAGAGATATTGTCAATATGCCAAAAGTGTCGAAAATACAGACACAAAATCTTTCAACAAACAAGAGAGATACAATACACTTGCTAAAGAAAAAATGCTCAAAACAAGAAGCATCACAATGCATAAGGTATAGAAAGTGGAGTAAGAGGCCTAATGGTGGAGGAGCCACACCTGTTGAGTCCTCTCAACGAATGCATATGTCGCCGCCACGAGTGATAAGATATCCACCCCAAATCAACACGGATGGATGAAGAAGATGTTTGCATATGACTTGGTGCAAAATGCACAATGGGTGCATGCAAAAGAACATCAGAATGTGTGTCAGGTTGATCATGTCTGACAACTGAAATATCAGGTTTCTCAAGCCTGAGTGAAGGTGCAGAACTCATGTGTTGTTTATGATCCTCAGAAAGAGTCGAGCGAACAAAAAAAGGAGCTCTGTTAATGTGTGATCCTAATGAAGTATTTTCTCGAAAACCAATGTCATGACGAGAATTCCACTTAACATGTGGAATAGAGGAAACAATATGTTGTGAATGTCTGTTAATGACTCCGCTAGTGAGACCCATAGAATGGAGCATGTGAGAACTGAATGCAGTGGTATGCTTCTTAAAAAATCCATGCAGCTGAGCAGAAGTAAGATACACAACATGTGGTACTGTAATAGGCACAGATGTGGAAGAGCATGCAGTACAAGCCTCACATGTTTAGAAACATCAAAAACAGGTTCAAGCTCAAAGACTAGCAGATCAATGTCAGTGGGTACAAGAGCAACAACTGCAAGTGGACTAGGAGCATGGATATGGTTGTCCACAATATGATGGTGATGTTGTAGGCTAGCAAGTTTGTTATACAGGGAGTGTATTATTGTATCCTTATTGTGAATGAGTGATTGTAAAAGATAATTTCTCTTCTTAAGTGATTTATTTTCTTCTACAAATTTTACAATATCCTCTTGAAGTCCACATACTTCAGAGAAATGCATATCATTCTCAGAATCCATGATAGGTACAAACTATAACTCCCAAAAATTTAGGACATTGGGTTCAGCCAAAATTGCATCCATAATTGATTACAACACTCCTCTATATTTCTAACTTTATAATTATAGTGCAAGTCTCAAAATAAATAAATCCAATGGAAAGAGCATGAAAAAACAAGCACTTTTGCAAAAAATGGCACTCAAAACTAAATTACCGATAAAAAAATACAAGCTTTTTAATATTTTGTTCTATTATTTATTTTAGTTGCCACTGAAACAAAATAAATTGTTGTTGCCTTCACCACACAAATAAAATTAAAGGTCACTGAAGTTAAGCACCTAATAGTAGGAATCACAAGCTTTAAGCCCTCATATGACCATACCATATGACCAAGGGCTAAGGACTTCATGGCACGAAACCCGCGGCAAATCGGTGTGCTTCTCTACAAGAATACAAAAAACTCAGAAAAACAACTGCCTCCAAAAATGGTTGAGCTTACAGCCAATCTTAGGGTTTTACATAAAACCTTTGCAAACAAATGAGCAGCAATATCATATATTATTATGGAACTCAATGCAATACATTGAGAATGGGCCTTGCTTAAATAGGCAAGGAATAACAATCTAAGAACCAATCAAAGTCATAGATCACGTTATAAATCAAAGAAATAACTAGTCATCAAAGAGCTAGTCAAGACCATAGCTTTAAGAGAGAACTAGACATCAAGGATCTAGTCAATACCTTAGATCAAAGAAAGAACTAGTCAATACCATAGATCAAAGAAAGAACTATACCTAACAACTAGATAATATCTCTTAATATCTAAATAAGATAAAATAAATATCCACACAAATAAGTGGGTGAGGATAAATACAATAAAAATAAATTAAGTACCTAGATGAACATGAGCTAAGGTAAATACCTACTCTAACACAACCCACGTAAAAAGTTTTTTAAGTTAGGAGTTGTTAGAACAACTTGTCTTTATTATTTGAGTGGTTATACTTGCTTGTTATATTATAGGAGCAACATTGGCCTATTTATATGTATGCATTTGTGTGGAAGAAATATACAAAAAATGGCATTCACTATAGTGCATGTGCTCTCATACCAATGTCAGACAAGATAAATGGATTGTGCAATGAGAATGAAAATGGAATGTTCAAAACCAAACATAATATTATTATTCAACAAAAAATAAGTGATGATATTTACAAATATAATGCCTTTAGAATGCTATTCACTTCATATTCTCCATGACTCTTCAACTGCGTACGAGAACTCTTCAAATTCCAACTACATACAAAATCTCTCCCACCTAAAATTATCTAATATTAATATATAATAATATTACATATGACCTTTAGAGAAAGACTTAAGAATCATCATAGCACCTCAAAGAAGTTGTGATCCCGAATCGAGATAATGAGGTTAGTTTCCAATTCAAACTTTTGTTTAAAATCCTTTTTTGTTAATCTGGAGCCCCATAAATTTCAATTAGGCTTATGAATGCCTATATTTCCAACAAGGGAATGGATACAACCTCCTTTAAAAAAACACTAAAATTCATATTGTATTATTTTATAGTTACCTTACAAAATTAATCATATTATCTTTTATTATGTTTTCTATTTTTTTTAACTTTTATGTCAGATATTGTCTTGACAACACATAAATCAAACATTGCATTAATATATTTTAAAATCTCCCAATCAGGGAAGTGGAGAGGTTCAATGTCAGCCTCGAAATACTCTTCAATGTTATGATGACTTTGAACACATGCGATACACATGGGCCCACACTTTCACTTATCTCTACGTTATAATTATCACGGCACACGCTCCATAATACTTTATTAATACCATATTATTATATGGTTAGTGTATGGCCTAAACTCTTTTTATTATTTTAAAATGCCATGAAATAAATATATTTTATTGCACTTACTCATTATGTATGTATAAAGTATTATATTTATATATCTTGTCAACCCACGTGATGATGGAAATTCGAATTCTAAAGTCAATTACGAATTAGCATTTTACATGGTTTAATATTTTATATTTGGGAATATTTTGAAACGGCGTTGAAGATATTTTGTAGCCAGGGTCAGAGGACTTGTCAAACTATATTGTTTTTAATGATTTTTTAAGCTTCTTTACCTTATCATGGGTTGGGGAGTAGGACGAAACGTTGGATCTATAAATATTTATGCACTAACCTATGTTTAATTTATTAAAATGGATTTTATTGAGTTTATGGTGGAAAATTTTAAGTATTTAATTTAGTCACATATAGAGTTGATGATACCGAAGAAGGAAGTCAATGTGGTTCTGGTTGGGATGTGTCGAACAACAACAAGTACTTCCCTGGTTCCAGCTGCCCTAATCATGATCCGCCCTCTATAGGACAACAATTCGCAGGTGCAACGGTGGTTTAATTTCCTTGCTTATGTGTTTTTTGATGTTTTGTTATAATTGTTTCTCCTAAGTTCTGCTTAGTGTGAACTTGTGGCTTTGGAACGTGCTTCCATACCGCCTAATTTTTTGTGAATTTTCTTGTATCATTTTAATTATTATTATAATATAAGATCCTATTCATAAAAAAAAAAATGAAAAATATAAAAGATCATACTATTCTTTAGAGTTTGAGGGGTTTGGGCTATATACTGTAAAAATATATAAAGAGGGAGGGCCTTCATCCAATCTAGGATGAGTGATAGGCTATGGTGGCTAGTTAATCCCATTTGTTCTCCCTACCAGCAGTTTGAGACTATTAAATATTTATTTTAGGTTTGTTTTCATGCTCATTATGTATGGAAGTAGATCTACACCTTATTTCAACCCTCCTTTCCAAAAAATATCACTTGGAAAATGGTCTTGTTAGGAGCCAGTCATGTTGCTTGTAAAATACAACTAAAATTAGCATTTTTTCGTGTTGATTTTCTCTTTCACATTTAGATAAAAGAAATCAAAAAGTTTTTAACAAATTAGTTATGAATAAAGATTTTTTGTAAAAATGAAATCATATTTTAGATCATTTTAAATTTTAAATTTTAAGTTTTCTACACTTCAATAGTATATGTTTAAGGTTTTGTGTGCTAGTTTATGGTTGTAAAATTGTCATTTTTAACCATTTAAATTTTCCTAACTTTGATTATATAGATATAAGATTTTGTGTGTTACCTTATGACTCCAAAATTAAAATAAATCTACAATTATATTTAATATCATTATATAATAGGCATGTTAAATGGAAACATGTTTTATTTCCTACTTCATTTAAGTTACACACTTTACAAACTCTTTAACTCTTTAATAATAATAATCTTTGAAAGGTGTAAGTTGTTAGTCATGTATCTACTTCTAATATCTACTTATCTAAATATTTATATTTTATTGTTGGATGAAATTTTCTCTCTCCTACTCAGATTAGTGAGCTAGATACTAAAGAAAATCAAGCAACTCAAAACATGCAAGGGTTTATGGTACCTTGGTATAAGACGGTGATGAAGGATGAGCGCAAAGTAGACTCCTTGTAAACTTGATAGATCTACACAACAAAGAGAACTAGAAATAAAATGGATTAGATGGTGGATGAGGGGGTTGCATGATGAAGTCGGTTCCAAAAAGCGTGAAATTCCTTATGCCATTGTTAACCCCCGTATTGATAAAAGAAGGTAAGATAAATGATAAAGGACTAAATAACATGCATAATTTGAACTAAACAGAAATGAAAGGAAAGTGCAAATCTAATCTCGATTGACACAAAATCAATTATACCTGGTTGGGTCGACGGCGACCCAAGCTACAAAGTTCCAGTCAACGACGACTGGGGCAGATGAATCAAATAAACAACAAAAATGCAGATCTGAAGATGATGAAGACCTGTAGCAATCTAACCTGCAAAGAAGATCTGAAACAGGAGAAACAAAAAGGATGCAAGAAAATGGGGATCTAAGGAGATGGGATGGAAATATGGATTGGGTAGACGACAACTGGGTTGAGTTAGCGGCGACCGAGGACTTGTAGAGTGGATATGGGCTGACAGAGTGACAGATCTAGGAACTGTGTGGAAACATAAACAAAATAACATATTGTTGTGGATTTTGATGGTAGAATAGGTGATGTAACAGGAGCAGGGTCGATGGTGACCTGACAGGGTCGATGACAACTTGGGCTAACCTAGGTGTGACTAAAAGTGGATGGGTTAGATTGACAACCTGCACTTAAGATGGATCAAAGGGAAGGTTGGATTTGGATCTCTGATGGCAAATGGACTTGAAAAACATTAGTAGCTGATACTAACAATAATGATAATGCAATAATGGAATAAACCAACACAAGACAAAAATGATCTCCCTTAAGTCTCCACAAATGATGCAAACAAGCTCAAAGGGACTCCAAGAAGACTGAAATAACTATAGAGAAGCTCAAACATGAAAATAAGATCGCAAGTCGCATGAAAATTTTGATTTTGCATCATTTATAAAGGATGGGTGTGGTGGCTTTATAGGGTTGACTATGACCTGGGTGGGTCGCTGCCAACCGTGGGGAACCATCCATTTGGGCGGTGGGAGGATGCCTAGCTTGAGGCATTAAACACATTAGAGGTGGGATTAGGATTTTAGGAGGTTTACCCAGGTTAGGGTTGTATAGGGAGATGAAAAGAGTAGGTGAGGGATGAAATAGAGTAAATAAAGGCTAAGGGGAGCCTAGGGATCAGCAACTAGGTAGTTTATGGATGATAAACAACCTAGAGAGGAGAATTAGAGGTTGATTAGATAATGAGATGAGGATCAGGGGATAAATGATGAGGATTAGCAATCATTTAAGATGAATGAGACAATAGATGGGAAGGAGGGGAATATTAATAAAATATGAATTAAAATAAAGGGTCTAGATAGGTGACCATGGTGAAAAGAAGTGAATGCGGGGTGAAAAGGGTAGTGATACTAAATTTTAGTGTGAACATTTATTTTGATAACATAAATCTAGATAATTTGTAAATGATCTAGTGAGCTTTAATATTTATATACAATTGAAACTAAAATTAGGACCCTACTAGTACATGGTCAAAGAAAATGAAAAGACAAGATAAGGATTAGATGGGGCAAAGGAGAATGGGTTTGATTCTACCATGTCCAAACCACACACTTCACATCCTTACCACACCATGAACATAAAGTCCATATTACAAGAATGGAGGACTATACATGGCGGGAAATGGGAGAGGAGGATGGTGTGGCATCTGGAAGGTGTGGAGGAGAGATGTGGAAAACAATGGAAGTCAAGAAATTATGTTGATAAAGTTAAATTCAAACACAAAATTGAAAATTATATTTGTAATTTAGGATTTTTTTTAGGTGTTTACATTTTCCCCACTTTGGGGTGTGTGTGTGTGTGTGTGTGTGTGTGTGTGTGTGTGTGTGTGTGTGAGAGAGAGAGAGAGAGAGAGAGAAAGAGAGAGAGAGAGATAATACATATAAAAGTAAAATAAAATCGATATAGATATAGAATTATTTTGCACCTAAAGCTTTTGAAACATACTCCAATGTACTTAGAAGTCTTGTAAGAAAATTTACACATCAATAAATACCAATATCGATATTGTGATAGTAATACATCGGTTTTTGTTGAATATGTGTGATTATTCATGTATGTGTTCTATTATTTTAAATCCACGTGTAATCTAATATCACAATACTTGTGTTAAATCTTGTATACATTTCTAAGTACAATTTTTAGTGGCAAAAATAAAGCTAAACTATACTTTGAGTGATATCTAAAAAAAAAGGTGAGAAATATCTTTAATGTGAGTCATGAGGACAGCCCTTTGTGTGAGTAAGATAAATTTGAATGCCCCTTTTTAGGAGTAAGTATTTTCATTCTAAGAATTTGGAGTCTTGATAAATATAATAATTGGAAGGTATCCCTACTTTTGGGATTTGGGATAAACTTTTGAGTCACACATCTCAAAAGAAAGGGATTACACATGTCATGTGTAAGATAAGCTATAAAATCAATAATGTCTAATATATAAATATATAATATTTGTAATATGTTATGGATAAGTTATCAATATTTTCTTAAATTCTATTTATCGCTTTGGGTCGGCTTTTAGGGTTGTTAATGATGAAAATCAAGCAATGGAATCATATTTATACATGACATACAAAATATTATAAGGGGAAAATAGACAATAGAAGCAATTGGGACTATTACTTTCTATCTACTACTTGGGAAAAAGGAACACTTGAGGGCAACATTATTCACTGTATAGGAAGGGAAAATTTTGAATTCCATCGCACACATTATCTTAGAGGAAAAATAGTTATAACCCACTATCTTGGTGTGATTGGCATAAGGGCACCCTAGCTTCAAGGGAAACAGTTCTATCACACACACACATCAAAACTACATTGAGTCTAAAATGTAGTGCAACACTCAGTGACAATCACATTGGGGTGATTATTGAGGTCAGTCTGACTCAAGCATATGTATCTTTTATTCCATCTAATGTGTACTTGAGCCTTGTATAGGTAGCTCGGGTTTGTTTTGTAGGTACATTTGCAATAAAAGAACCCTACACCGAATTCAGAGCGACACAAAGTGAGGTTAAGAAGACATGATCAAAACCTAAAAGAACTAGATCTATATTCACTACCAGGACACCACCGCCCAGTTCAAACACTAATGTCTGGGCCGGTATTGTCCTTTTCTAGTTGTTACTATCCAACATACTTGTAAATCACTATTTTCTAGATGAAGCACATATAGTCTAGATCTATCGTTTTCCATCATCATTCCATACTAGATCTAGTACATATAGGTTATCAACTAATTCACTCTTATCATCTTGTTACTTTCACTTACTTGCCATCACATGTTGTATCTTGTATATTTCCGATATATCTTTTTGATCTCAGTCCTTTGATTAAGATTTAATTTTGTTAAATCATTTGGTAAACCCTACCCTCTCATCGAACATTGTATCCCTAACCCTACTGACCTTAGGGTCTCTTTCTTTGGTTGTGGATTTCAATAATCTTTCATTCATCATGCTAACTATCATGGATCATTATAAATAATTATCTAACGTACCCACATCTCCTAGCTATCATAGCTTACATGGCTCATCATCTAGCACAAAAACTCTTGCGTTTATTGTTCATTCACAAATAATTATTGACAATACCCGCTCAATATATATTCAATTTCGCATTCATAATTTGTTTGTTGATCGTGTTTTATTTGATGATGGATTTTGTCTTAATATATGTAGCATATCTTTCCTCCATTAAATAGGGCTTTCTATTGTTGATTTAACTCCCTCTTCTCTATTTATTCATGGTTTTGATAATACACATAATCAAGTATTGAGAGAAAGCAATGTACCCATTACTATGGGATCTTGCTCTCTTAATGTTCTATGTGATGTTATGCCTAATAATATCAATCTTAATATCCTTCTAGGATTTCCTTGGTTACATACTATACTTACAATCCCTTCTACCCATGTCATAACATCCAATGCCCTTGCAACACCTTCTTCCAGGGATAATGTTACCATAGATTCCACACCAAATGTTGCTAATATTCCTGTCATACATGATGATGAATACACTACCTATATTGCACATCATTCTCCTCATGTGATGTACTATAGTGTTACTGATTTACATGATGAACTTTATGTTAACACTCATATCCCCCTTCACAATGTCACCATGACTATGGATTTCAAATATGTTACTTGTCACAACTCTTGATACACTTCTAATGATCATATGCTTGTTGATTCCAATGTTACATCACTTGTCGCAACCTCCTCACCACAAGTAAGAGAAAGTGTGATGATTTGATAATGATTCCTTATGATTTTACCTCACTCACTTTCCAAACTTCTATGCATGAATCATATACTATGGTTATACCTCATCTTGTTGCATCCATGGGGGAAATCACATCCCCTCTTTCCACATTGATGTCTATAATCATAGGGGCTAGTACATATAACTTTAATGTTTCCAATATTCCCAAATTGTACCTATTGCTTATGATGAGTCTTATGCTTGAGGTTAATACTGGAAATCCTCCTAATGCTACATATGTTACACATCTCTTGACTGACACATTGATCCTTATGTTTGCACTTAAATTTTCCACTATTGCTAACAAGCCCAATGTTCCCACAATTCTAGTTCCTCCTCATGGACACACTCTTATTTTTTATACACTTCTTACTCATGTAGTTAGAATATTTGAATCTATAGGTTTCTCTTGTCACTATGTTGATATTGTTATATGGTAGCTCTTGTGTTACCCTTGTTACCCGATGACACACTCTTGTTCTAGGTTAAAACAAAATTGTTGAGGGCGCAATTACCTACATGAACGTCACTTTGCACACATAAGCTAGGGGCAACCTTGATCCCCTCCCATAGTCATATTATTTTATATTTTAATAATACATAAACATTCACATATTTGTAAATATAAAAAAATAGTAGCTTAGATCTTGGTTAGATGCATCTTTGTTTTCTTATATTATTCTATCTTGCATTTTTCCTATCATGTTAGTTTGATTCATATCATTTTTTGTTCTTTTACATATACACGTGCACATTCAAATGGTAATTTGAGGTGAATGCATGATACCTAAAGGTTATCACACAATGCATGATGCTTAACACTATTCTCTACCAGTCCCACTAAGGCTCATGGGGGCATCTAACTTCCCTAATTCTCTATATTCATGTGTTATCATTGTATTATCTATTAATTTCATGTCTATTTTCAAATCTATACATTGTGACATATTATCGATTATTATAACATGCTAATAGGTGCTTCATGTGAAAGTAGCAAACAAGGGTGAAATCCTGATACTTTTATTAATGTTCAATCAAATCAATATTACAATGAATGTGTTACAATTCTTATAGGAATTGAACAACCATGTGCAGACAAATAGGATGTTACAACAATGCAACAAAAAACATACCCGTGCACATATAATTACAAATATATGGTTTGAACCATATAACAACTCAAATAATGACATACAACATGCTACAAGAATACTATTCACATATACAATTGAAATATGGTTTATAACAACTTACCACAATTTAATAATTAACTTACCAATGCTAAATTAACCTAGTAAAAAAATGTTTACCCTAACATTCCCTCCCTTAATTTTGCATTTCTGTCAAGGGATGAAGAGAAAAATTCTCTAAACAACTCAAACTTGTCACGTGCAAGTGACTTTGTGAAGATATCTTGCTCATTGTTCATCTGTTGGGAAAAATTGAAGTTGTATATTATGTTTCAAGACATGCTTGCGTATGAAATGTACTTGTACCTCAATGTGCTTTGTTCTTTCATGAAAAACTAGATTGCGAACAAGTTTGAGAACACCTTCATTGTCAACATACAAGGTGGTCGGTTTGTCCTGTGGTATTCCAAGTCCTTCAAGTATGCGACGTAGCCATATCACTTCATAGATAGCTTCACCTACAACACGATACTTGACTTTTGTAGAAGAGAGAGAAACAAAGTGTTATTTCTTGCTATCCCCATGATATTGGTCTCAGATCCCAAAAGAATACAAATCCTGAAGTGGATTTCCTGTCATCAATGTTTCCTTGCATGATCTGAATCTGAATATCCAGTCAATAAGAAGTTTTCATTCTTCATTGTACTCTAGACCAAAATCTACTGTTCCCTTGAGATATCTCAAGATCCACCTTGCTACCTTCCAATGAAAAACTCGAGGGTTCCTACATGAACTTGGATAGATAGCTCACTGCAAAGATGATATCTGGTCTAGTGTATGTTAGGTAAATGAGACTCCCAATCAACTACCGATAGAGAGTTTCATTTACCACAGGAGATGGATTTGAATGAGATAACTGCAATATGTTCTCCATAGGTGTAGCAATAGGTGTGCAATCCATCATCCTGAATTTCTAGAGCGTTGTCTTGGTATATTTCAACTGAGAAAAAAAGATGTGATTCTCTTTCTTCCATACTTCCAATCCAAGACAGTAGTGCATGAGCCCAAGATTTTTCATGTCAAACGATCAGTTAAGATATTTATTCGTTGCATCGATCATCTTCACTGAACTACCAGTGATGACTAGATCATTGACATAGAAAAAAACAATCACAATCTCCCCCCTTGATTTTTGAGGTAGAGATTGGGATCGTATGGATTTCTGACAAAATCCATGTTGTACGAGATGCTCATCAAATTTGATGTACCAAGGCAAGGGTACCTATTTAAGGCCATACATAGATTTCCCGAGTCTTCATACCTTTTTTTCTTCTCCAGGTAAAAAATATCCCTTAGGTTGTGTCATGTAGACTTCTTATTATAAATATTCATTCAGGAAGGCACTCTTTACATCTATTTGATGGAATTTCCAACCAAACTACATAGCTAGAGCAAAGATCATCCTGATTGTTTTGATCTTAGACGTGGGATAAAATGTCTCCTCATAGTCTATTCCTTCTTTTTATGCATATCCATTTACTACCATTCTTGCTTTATACTTTTCTATAGTCCCATCTACTTTGTATTTTGTTTTGAATATCCATCTGCAACTAATGGGTTTCTTCCCTAGTGGAAGATCGACAAGATGTCAAGTATTGTTTTTCATCACTGACTGATATTCAACATCCATGACATCTTTCCAAGCTTTTGACTATAGGTCTTCCTAGAATGTAAAGGTCTCATCAGATTCAATAACTCTACTCATCAAATAAAATTTTACTTCTTCTCATGCTTTACTACGAGTCTTTGGTCTAGTGGTGGATGTATCCAATTTTGCATCTCGTATCATGTTAGTATACCACTTGGGCATACGCTGAACTGCGCCCATGGGTCGTGGTTCTATCTAATCATCACCATCATCCCCATCATCACTTTCATCATTGAGAAACATCAGCTTCTATTTTTACAACAAGTGAAAAATCTACAAAATCAGAGGAGGAGTCTCTGCTTATTTCTTCTCAAAAAACTCAACATATTTGTTGGTATAGACTTTTCTGGTCTTCAGATCCATAAATATGTACCCAAGAGTATCTTCACTGTAGCCAATGAAGATGAGTTTTTGTGATTTCATATCTAACTTCTTTCTATTCTTCTTGGGTATGTGCATGCATTTTTTGAACGCAAATAATCTGAGGTGTGAAACAAATGGTTTCTACTTTGACCATGCTTCATATGGTGTCACTCCATCAAGAAAAATGTGGGCATTCTACTCAATAAATAAAAAATGTTGTCTTTGTTGCTTCTACCCAAAATTTCCTCGCTAGTCCAGAATCATCGATCATGCAATGCACCATTTCCATGATAGTTTGATTTCTTCTCTCAACAACACCATTCTGCTGTGGTGTGTGTGGAGGAGGCATTTTTCAATAAATCCCATGAGCTTGTAGGTAGGCTTTGAACTCATTACTGATGAATTCCCCCCCTTGATTTGAGTGGAGAGATCTGTTGTAACAACCAGTCTCATTCTCAACAACCACTTTGAACTTCTTGAAAGTTTTAAAAGCTTCACTTTTCTTACGAAGAAAATATATCCACATTTTTCTTGAATAATCATCAACAAAAAGCATGAAGTGCTGAAATCCATAATGACTCGGTTGCATCGGACCACAAAGATTGGTATGAACAAGATCAAGCTTATCATGAGCTTGATAAGTACTCTTCTAGAATGAAGATTTGTTTTTTTTCTTGCTAGGAAGTGAGGACACTTATCTATATCCTTCTGGAGAGCTGGAAATTATTTTACCATGTTGTACCGACGAAGTGTTTCAAGATACTTGAAACTGATGTGACCAAGTCTCCGATGCCACAATTGTGTGGAGGTAGAATTCTTAGCCACAAGTGCCTAATCATCTCTGTGGACAAAATCAAGCTGGAACATACATCCCACATTGGAGAATTTTGTAACTATTTTCGAGCCTCGTCATTTGTCTCGAATTAAATACATTTTCTTTCTGGAATGACTGTCAAAGTCAATTTTCAAATTGTGATCTAGGACTTGACTAACTGATAGCAAATTATTTTTCAACCCAAGGACATATAGTACATATGCCAATCTACAATTGTGTGAACCAAGAGGAAGAGAAATGTTCCCAATCCCCTGTGTTGTATATGAAGAATCATCACATGACGAAACATGATTTTTCAAAGGCATGTCCCTCATTTTGGTCAAATAGTCTCTGTATTTGGTCATGTGTCGAGTGGCTTCCGAATCAACATACCAGATATCACTAGATGGCATGGAGGGTTCACTTAATCGAGCAGTGTACAAGACATCTTCATTATCTGAATGTTCTTCTTACTCAGCTATATTTCCTTGCTGATGGGGTTTTCTTCGCCAGTTCCCCTTCTTCTGCCCTTGATTATAGTTATAATCTCCCTTATAAGATTGTTGATTTTGAGGTCCAGATTTTCTTGATGAACCTTTCTTATAGGTATTGAACCAACAATCTTTTAACTCATGTCCTCTTTTATAGATAGGACATTTCTTATTTTGTTACTTGTCCCCTTATTGATGTTGATTCTGATGTTGGGAATTTTGATAGGAATTAGGTTTTCCTTTTCCTTTCCTTTCCATTTCTGATGAGAAGATAGTGTCTTCTCTTCTTCGTCATCTTTGTTGTACATAGCTTCCTCTTGTTGCAGTAGGTTCACTAACTTGTCAAAATTAACTGTCTGATCCAGATAAGTTTAGTGTTGTTACAAAAATGTGGTATGAAGGAGGGAGTGCTCTAAGAACAATGGGAACATGAGCTATATCAATGACCTCCTCTCCTAGGGCTAGAAATGAAGCACTCAATTCTGCAACTCTTCGCAAGAAAGCTTCTGTTTTCTCATTTTGTTTGAACTTTAGTGTGTGTAATTGACTCTACAAATTCAAGTATGACATTATTGTTCTTGGCCTCATACACTATGCTCAACTTATCCCATGCTTCTTTGGTAGATTTGGCATCCTGAATGTGGGGTTGCACATCGTCAGACACTGCAAACAAGATTATTATCTTGGCCTTCTGATTAGATCTATCAAATTGTCATTGTTTTGTTGTATCAGTTGCTGATATGGTTACAAAACCATCCACAACATTCCAAATATCTTCAAACTCAAGTTATGTTTTGATTTTTATCTTCCATGTTGCATAGTTATTTCCTCTTAGAAGTTGTGAATCTAGAAGAAAGAACTTGGGGGAATTGGTGCCCATTTTGCACAATCAACTGACAAAGGGTAAGACTCCTATCACTCCAGGTTTATAATCTTCCAATCTATATACCATCAGTATGATATACCAAACCTTTCTATATACGTGCCCTTCTGATATACCCATCGGTACATGGAAGAAGCTTTCCCTTTCTATATACTCAACAGTACATGAAAGAGGCATTAACGTACGTGAAAGAATCCGATACGTGGTACCAAGACAGTACTGAAAGGGGTCTGTATGATTATTGAGTCTCAAAGAAATATCCTCATATGCGCGCGTAACTTTGCTATATACTCAAATAATTTCTTAGTTTGGATTTAAGTCAAGCAATTTTTCACAGACGGATGGGAGGGCTCAAAGTGTGTGCACTGTGTCCTTATTACTCCTTCTCGATTTATAGGTACGATGCCTAGATGATGATTGTTGCTAGCTATATTAGGCATTAAGTGTAGTAGTAGTTGTGATGACTTTACCCGTAAGCACTTCCTAGAGGCATTGTTTATACCGAACCCTACGAATGAGATCCAAAGATCTCGTGAGTGATACATAACCAAATTTTTATTATTTTTGAGTACAAATCTATGTTAGTTTTATAGTAGTTACAATGGTTTGCAGTTGAATATGACAACCTACAAATTCGTATAATATAATGAAATATATAATTACATCCAAAATTCTAAAAAAATTGAATGGCAGGTAAACAAAAATTGTTTTGCGGGGTCTTGGTGGCCTCCAGAGCTCAATACGGCTCTCTTAGCAAAAAACCACAAAAAATAGCTGAAAATGCAGTTTTCAGGTACCCCTCCTTTGGCAAAAACTACTTGGAATAAAAAAATATGCAATGTGGGAGAAATTTTTTTGACCCTTTTTAGGGTTTTTGTTGCTAAATTTAGCTACCTGTTTAGCTATGACTAGGAAGTTTGGTAGGGTTTTATGCCTCTAAGTTTGGTGGAAGGATCTAAATAAGCCGCTAAATTTCAATATTGTGTAAAACATGTTTTAAAAATGGCTTATAATTAACTTACCTATGCTAAATTAACCTAGGTAAAATATGTTTACCCTAACATCATGTGTAACATTTGTCTTGTAGGCTCACTTCTAACCATGTTTATTTGATTTTCTTGTATCTTTTCTATTTTTGTGACTTGATTTTCATTGTTTGCAGGCTATGCCATATGATTGATTTTTTTTTGTTTTTATGGTCTTGAAGGCCTCAATTATCTTGTGACATCTTGAGTAGTGTCTTATGTTTACCACCAGCTACTACATTGTTCTCTTGATTTATTAGTGTGTGTTTGACTAGTTTCTATTACATTATGTCATGCTTGTTTGTTACTAACACTTTATGCTAGCTTTCTTCCCATTGTTTTACATGTGTCATGGTTGTTACCATGCACATTCCCTATCCCCCCTGCAAGAATTCTTCTTTAAATGTGCACATCAAATTCAAATTCCCTCGTTTGGGCTACACTCCAATTGATTCTTCTCACATGCCCCGAATGAGTGGGGGTAATCATCGGGATGATTATTTCACCCTCTCAACAATCTAGAAACTAGACACATAATGGTATATAAATTTTTTTGGCCAAACAAGAGCTAACAAAATAGTTTAGAATCATACTTGGGCCAAAAACATCACAGGGACAGAAGTTCTCAAGTTAGATAGGAACAATGGGTGCTAGTTCCCACCTGAGAAGGTTTTTCCTAGGGGAAAAAATAGTTATTTTACAAATTTAACAAGTCCTCGGTGATAGGTTTTCTCATAATCCAGTAGCAGATACTCAAATACAATTTATTATCTAGTACACATGAATAAAATCAATGGCATGTTTCATATTGTGCTTAAGGGAACTAATTACACCTCTTTCTTAGTTTGCATATTTTCTACCAGTATCAAATAAGGAATGGAACCTAGGGCATATGCAAGGACAAAAATATGTCTAGAATAATGTGTCATCCATGACTAGTTATTATTGGGTTTGTGACCATCTACAGTAGCACTTATCCATGGGGGAGCATCAATAGATGGAGAGAAAATCTGATAGCTATCCCAACACTCTTACTTTGAAGACATGTTACATAAATCCTAAGTATATTCATATCAATTTGGTAACTTATTACTCTTAACTCTTCCAACCATCTCCAAGATAACAAACACACAAGAATAATTTTACCTCTTTCTCCTGCAACATTCAAGTGTATTCTATCGTTGATTCACTTTTTTCTCATACACATTTCTATTATTATTTCTCTAAGTTAAATTTCAATTTAGTATGCCATGAGCATTGACTACACTTTATTTATTTTGAAGGTCCATCCTTATCTTGAAAAAAAGGAAACAAAAATAGAAAAAGGATCAATCTCAAGAAAAAAACTCAGGCAAAAGTAATATTCAGTTACAAATGTGAGTATCATTTTCACTATGCACACATGTCACCCTTAGGGTTATTATCCCCTCTTGCACTCTATGATACACTCCTGCAATTCCCATTCAACATGATATCAGCTATAACCTCTTTTAAATCTTCACTAAGTATGTTTTTCCTATCTACTTTATGCTACTGAATATTCATTCACCAACATAAAGTGGGGGCAAATGTAGACATGAAATTATACACTTATTAATATTACATCACCCCTCTGGTATGTCATTATATGCATGATTCCTAAGAAAGAAAAATAGACATTGACAACACTCGTTTCGCTTTACATTGACATTGTTTCATCTTTATGTTCTTTTGTCCTTTACTTTTTGGAATTATCCCTTTACTTTTGTACATTTCACAAAGTGCTACCTAGTTTAGTACTTCTTATTTAATCTTTGGATCTCCTCAAACAAAATCACCTCGTAAGGGACAAATTTTCTTAGGTGCTACTATCCCCTTTGGGTGCTTTTATCCTTTTCCCTTATTCTCTTATGTTTAAAATGCCACATCACTTTGTTATATTTTCTTAATTTATCACTTTGGGTCAGCTTTTATGGTTGTTAATGATGAAATTCAAGCAAAGGAATCACACACACACACACACACACACACACACACACACACACACACACACACACACACACACACACACACACACACACACACACACACACACACACACACACACACACACACACAGCACCACTTACTAACTATTCTAAGTAAAAACTAGGAAATAGGAACAATTGGGGCTATTACTTTCTCATTACTACTTGGGAAAAAGGAACACTTGATGACTGTATTTAGGATACATTATTCACTACATAGGAAGGGAAAAATTTTAATTCCATTGCATACATTATCTCGGAGGCAATTAGTTGTATCTCGCTATCTTGGTGTGACTGAAACAAGGGAAACATAGCTTCAAGGGACACAATTCTATCACACACATAGACAGACACACACACCAAAACTACATTGAGTTTGAATTGTAGTGTAGGGTTGAGTGATAATCACATTGGGGTGACCATCGAGGTCAGTTTGAATCAAGCATATGCATCTTTTATTCTGTATAATGTATGTTTGATCCTTTTACAGGTAATTAGGGTTTGTTTTGTAGGTACAAGTGTGACAAAATAAACCTACATAGAATTCAAAGTGACACAAAGTTAAGTGAAGGTGATGTTATCATAACTTGAAAGAGCTAGATCCGCACTCACTACCAGGACACTACCACCCAGTTTAGATGTTACCACCTACGACGATATTGTCCTTTTCTTACCATTACTTTCCAGCACACCTGAAGATCTTTTTTTTTAGATGGAGCATATATGATCCAATTATATCCTTTTCCACCATCATTCCATCATAAATTTGGTACATATAACAAGTAATCAACTAATTCAATCTTATCCTCTTGTTACTTGTACTTGTTTTCCTTCTCATGTTGTACCTTTTATATTTCTGATATATCTGATTGATCTAAGTCCTATGATTATAATTTAATTTTGTTGAACCAATAACATAAAAAATTACATGCCCTTATGTGAGTAAGTATAAGCAATATTTAAGGAAAATTACATGCCTTTATGTGTGCAAGATAAAAACAATATAATACATAGCGTAACATTTCCTCATTTGATCAATATATAAAAAAATTTGTGTCAATCATCAAGATATATAGAAATTTAAAGTAGAAATATGGGTCATTTCCCCAAACAGTTGTATGATAAAAATCATGGAAATGAAAGAATTTTTTTACCATGCATTCCATAGATCATGAAACCATAAGGCACAACAAACACTTAATAATATAATCATAACATGATACATATCATATATATTATCAAGCTCTTGAAAAACACCTCAAATATGTCAATCATGGACTATACACACAAGACAATGAGTACACTCCCACCATGTGGAGTTACATTCAAAAAAGAATACACATCAATCAGGAATCCATCACAAAATTCATGCTAAAGACATATAAGATGTTGTTCAAACTTATCATGAATGTGATAAAAAACTTAGCAAACACATAAAGCATATTTAAGACACATCAAACGTAATGCTAACATGTCATTTATGTGACAAAACAAAAAGTAAACTTGGGAGGAATGTTGAAGACACATAAGACATGGCGCAAACAAGTCACCTATGTGACAAAACACAAATACAACACATGATTCAAATTGAAGACACATCAAATACGTGGATCTAAACGTGACACTTATGTGAACAAACATGGAACAATCATATTGGGCACATTAAAGGCACATAAGAAACAATGGAAATAAGTCTCATATATGAACAATCATAGATAAAATACTACAAACATGTATAAAACGTGTATGATGTAGACACATAATATAACTAAAATTATAACATGTACATGAGAACATGTCAAACATATGAATATACATCTAGTACATAAAGTGTATGAATGCAAAAAGAATACAAATCATATATATATATATATATATATATATATATATATATATATATATATATATATATATATATATATATATGAAGCATTTTAGTAAATAAAATAATTAGTGAGATATAGCCTATAATGGGACAAAGAGATACCCCATCGTGCCCCCATAGTTCCCCAAAGAAAACATAAGACATACCCCCAACCTACTTTAAATACATAATCTTGAGTTCATATGCATTTATATAAAATATTAGTATAGAATATTCATTATATAACAAATAATTACAAATCATTGTCTAAGAAGATAAATGAAAAGGATTTCAAAAGGCCAATTACTAGAGCTCATAATTTGTAAAAAAGACTACAAAGGAGGACAAGTTTAGCCACAATCCCTAAGTCGTGATTTTTTCATGTGAAAATCACATTGACATGTGCATTTGGAGAGGACTATGAGAGATATAACAAATCCATCCATTCTTAGGATTGGGGATTCAACATTTAGTGTTGTAATCTTGTGAGCAAACATTGGGATGTGTCAACATGCTTAAATTATAAATATTTTGTTTTGTTAATGATTAATGTAATGAATGTTTATTGTAAATGTTTTTTATTATGTGAAATACGATATGTTGGTTATGTGATTTAAGATAGTCCTTCATTGGACCCTCTAACCATGACTGCATTAGGATGGAACACAATGTGACTTGGACAATTAGATATAAGAAAAATATATGGAACAATCCCTAGAAAACAATACGAAAAATAGATTTATCATATGTATCATTATCTAATCCTAGAGGGGTGTAAGTGAGCATGGATTCACCAAAATGTAATTATAAATAGATACTTTTTTATATTAACCATGTAAATAAATACCTTTAATACATGAAATTACATTAATCAAGTCTAAAATAAATATTAATCAATGAATCAAACCTATTTATTATTATAAAATAGGATATGAAAAGAAAGGAAAAATGAATTTTCTATAAATTTAGAGACATTATTAAAGATTTTTGGCGAAATAATTTGTTGTGTGAAAAATTATTGGGTTTTCACCAATAGTATAGGGCTAAGCCCCTTCTTTTATATGGGGAGGCTCCCATTATTGAATGTAAACTATCCTAGTTTTTTGGATTGTCCAAATAGGTCAAGGATAACACAGGAACACTTCAATGAACCCATGGAAAAGTTCTTGTATGGGGTACATGGGATAAATTTGTAGCGATGAGGGATAAAGGAAATAAATTAGGAAAGAGAGGGCTAATGTTGTGAGTATGCACTAACATAATTCACATACATCAACCAGAGTAAGTCCACATTCAATTAGAAGAACACAACAATAAAAACCATGATAAGACACAATAAATCATAGACATATACTTCCATGAATTCATTCATCAAAGGCATATAAACCTTTCTTGGTTTTACAAGATTATCATATATGCAAAGTTGGAAAGAGATAGTAGAGGAACATAAACAAGAAATAGAAGAATTGCAACTTTTATTGCTTGATGTAGAAGTGGAATTCTCAACAACATACATTCAATAAAAAATTGCCAACCCATTTGGAATGGAGAAGCCATTCCAATTTATAACATTACAATTTATCCTTTCATTTACCCCCACATGACTCTTCACCTATCCTCATCACTTGTGACCTTTCAAATTCCTAAGAAGTGGGTATTTATCTTATTATTGGAAAAAGGAATCTTACAATGTTTAGTTAATGGTAAGTTAAGTGAATAGGATGAAATACAAAAAAGTACATTCCTAATTGAAAATTAGAATATGAAGATAGAGAGAGAGAGGGAAAAGAGAGAAGGGAAGGAATTGATTGATTTTTTGTTGATGAAGAACTGTTGATCATGGTCCTTGAGGAAGAGTATTCTAGAATGATTCCTTTCCTTTGAATTATTTACTAAAATTAGCCACTACGCAGGTGCCACCTTATCCGCTTTCTATGGAATGAAAATATAGCTTAACACTTTGATCCATGCCTAGGGAAAATATCATTGATCTTCTTGCATTGATTGATCCATTTTTGTGATCCCTTGCAATTTCAGAAATGGAGTCTTATGATGTTGGATAGGGACTCTAAAGTATCTTCATTGAAGGAAAGAGAGTCACCTGACTCTTTCTTTATCAACTCCTGGAAGGAAACAATGAGTTTTTCTAATGGTGAAGTCTTGGTGAGTTGAGGGAATACAAGTTTCTGAACACAGTTGCACACTTCATTCAAAATATCAAAAGGCTCTTGTCTACTAGAGTCAAGTTCATATTTGGCATCACTTATCATACCATATCTCTCATCCATGATGTGGACCCAAACTAGAGATGAGTTCTCAGTAGCTGATGAAAACACATTATTTCTCATGAGGGTGTGAGATTCAAAGGATCTCATCTCAGGAACATTAGTGGGAAACCTCATCCCAGTTATCTTCTCTTCTACGATATCATCCCTTTCTTTCTTCACCTTTGAAAAAATGGCAAGAACATACTTGAGTAGAGAGATATGACCTCAGGGAACAATGTCTTACCTTTCTCAATGATCCTCTCAATCCACCTCTTGTTAGCCCTCCCTCACATTGTATAGCTTTGTTCTTTCTTGATCACCTTGGGATCAAGGCCAATGATTAGAGGAATGTCTTATATAGGAAGATAATATGTTGAATTGGGCTCCAAGAAAGGTTGAATGTAAGCAATGAGAGTTCTTACATGTTCCTCTAATTTCTCATTTTTTTTCTTGTATTCTTCGTTTCGAGCGAGAAGGAAAGAAGAGGATTCCTTGAATAAATGAGAGTTATACCTCATGTTAAGCTTGACTGAATGAGATGTGGATCAACTCATAATCTAATGGATTCATCTCTTCAATAGGATTTACATTCTTAGGCCTAACAACTTCTACATATTGGTTTCCCGAGACACCACTGAAGAAGCAAGAAGTTGTTTGGGCCTTCTTCCTCTACTTGGATATCAAGGTTTTTGTGATAGCTCCAAGGTTCAGGCATAGAATATTTTGTGTTGTTTCTTGGATTCAATTTTGAGCAATTCTTAAATCCATGGGAATGGATCTTCAGGAGTTGACATGATGTTGGTTGCTAGAGCACATTTCAGGAGCTTTATGTAGGATCTACTTCTTGTTCATTACTATGGGAAAGATCCGACATTGGGGAAGAAATAATTGGGTTCTTATGATGAGAAGGATGAGCTCTTAAAGAGAAGGATACTATGATGGATCGCCTTTTCTTGACTCACGATGCTCACTTGATTTTTTTCAGAGAGAGGATGATGGATTTGAGACACGATGTTTCCAACTTTCCTGTTGAGTCACAATGACCTCCTTTGATGGATTGATCATGCTACTAGGTTTTTGATTGATTGTTTAAGAAAATTATGACATAAAATGAAATTGGGATTGATTGATTCCTTTTTCATTCATTGCGCCACACATGAAGATCACCTTTGTATTCTTTTCTGCTTCAGAGTACTGGAATGAGATCAGACCAGGAATGTTTGCATACCTTCATGCTCAAATGTTTCCAATGAGTTCCTCATTTCACCTATGACCATGATGACCTATTTTGATGATATTGTATTCTAATGGGGCTCTTGGTACCTTTAAAATCTTTTTTCCAACTGCACAATGTCCCTAACCTTCACCTGTTATGCCTTGATATGTCTTGGCTCTCTCCTCGACATAATTTTGATTAGAATGGTGCTTCAAGATCCTTGTGAAGGGTGAAATATATTATTTTATATATTATACAACATTACAACCATGTGAGGATGGAAAAATTCAGTGAGATGAGTGAAAATGAAGCCAATTGCAACTTTCTGTACTGAAAACTAAAACTTTCTATTTTTGACAGGTGGGACTAGGAGCTGCCATTTTGGGAAATATTACTTTTTTTCTCAAATTTGATCTTTTGAATATCTAAGCACACTCAATTCACCTCCATTTGATTATGATTTACCCTTTTTAGAAAGTTTATATTTTTATTAAGTTACTTTTTCGGAACTTGTTATTTTAGGAGAATTGTCAATTTTTCCTTATGTGTTGTTTTACACTATTTCTGGATATGTTGAGTGATTGGAGCTTGAAATTTTTAGAGGGTTACCATTTTTAGTAAGTTTAAGAACTGAAAAATTTATATTTTTATAATGTGAACTAACCAATTTGTGTTTGTAATGAAAACATCATCAATGGATTCGGTTTGTGTTGCGATCTCGTGCTCCAATTTTCATTGTGTTTTTGCCTGCTAGAATTCTTAACAAATAAAAAAGGAAAATTTTAGGGATGGAGGGTTTCAAGTCTACCTGTTGTGTGATGGAATAAATTAATGGATGCTTGGATCTTCAGTGATCACATAGGAAGCTTGAGAGGAGAAAAATTATTTGAAAAGCTTGGTGCAATCAACTTTCAAACTTGAAGAATATGGAAAAATTTTGTTTTAACAGTCATGGATGGTCAAGCAATGATTTGAGGAAAATGGTTTTTTCTGAATGATGTATTTTGAGTTTTCATGTCTTCACCTTTAAATGGATGCAATTGGTGGGTGGATGAAGAAATGAAGTTGGCAGTTAGTTTTTTCATGTTCTTAGCTACCGACCTTTGTTTTTTGTTCATGGGTGAAGTAACAACATATGTTTCAAAGTTAGGGTTTTTGGATGGATGAGTATGGGGAAAATTTTTTTGTCCCCTATGTATACTTTAGAATGGGAACATATGGGACAAGATAATTCACCTCAATTATATCTTTCCACTTGTCACCACGAGATGCAAGATTGGAGAGATGGATAAAACATAACCTAACATCTGGGAGTTGCAAATGAGGTCACATGAAGAACCTTGAAGAGGGGATAGGATGGGGAATTTTTTTATTTCCCCTTGGAATGAGGAAAATAGGGACACAAAAATTCACCCTCACCATATGTTATCAAGTGTCAGTGCGTGGTGAGATGAGAAGGAGATGGAGGAAGGCAAGTTTTAGCACTCGGGGGCTGGAAGTTGATCGCATGGAGGACCATAGGAGGGGATCAGGTGGGGTTAATTTTTATGTACCCTATATCCCTTTGGAAAAGGGAAAAGAGGGACAAAAAATTCTACAATCTCTGCTAGAGGTGACATGTGTCACTTAGAAAAATGACTAAGTACGAGCAACCTTCTTCACAAGAGAGAACTTGAAGAAACAATTCCCAAAGCTCCATATGGTATTTTACATGAAATTTTATATTATTTTTACTCCTAAGGAAATTTCAAAAATGGGATTAGGTTTTATAACCTTATTATTCTTTTATCTCAAAAAAATTGGCCCTTTTTCTTTGGGAAAGCAGTGTGTGTCTTCCAAGATTGAGCTTCCTTGTGAAATAAACATGTATTGTGAAAAATGTGAACCTTCCACCATGTAGATAATTAATACATATTTATAATTAATATTTTATTTAATCCTAACTCCTTACGGAGCTCCCAAAATCATCCGGTGAAGTTAAGGTTTCAAAATTAGCTCTACACTTTGTACACCTTAGAAACCCATTGTTACACAGTTTGTCCCTAAACCTCTAAAACTTTCCTAATAATTCCTGAATAACCTCCAATACCTTCATAAATCTCCAATACAACCTCCAGATGATTATGATCCTTTAAAACCCTCTTATGGGATGCACACCTACTGAAATGGCCAAAATTGGCCTTATTGAGTCTGTCAGAGAGCTAGTCTTTAGTTGTTCTTCACCGAATGAAATTTCTGACCTTGAAACATCACTTTGAACATTTTAAAATTATTATTAATTAAATTGGGGGTACATAAAAGGATTAATATGACCATGAAACTAAAGAAAAACTGATCGGAAATGGGATTTGGGAGGACTCAGGAGAAAATTTTACACTATGGGCTTAGTTGTCATGCTTGAAATTTTTAATTTTTGGGCTTGTAAAAATCCATGAAAATAATTTGGAACTTTCACTCGAGGGACATTGGAATTTAAAGGGTCAGTATATAGAACCTCAGACACTCTTGTGTGATAATACCAATTCCTTACTTCAGGTTAGGAATATACAGTCACTACATCACTACTACAAGAAATGAGCACACACAAGGAAAAACCAAACTAACACACAAACAGAAGGGAAAAACACCAAAGAAGAGAAAATAAACACACAATGGAAAGGGAAACTATGTTTACAGGGAAGGAAAAATTAATTGATGTAAGGAAATAATGTAAACAGTACCTGAACAATATGGTTGGGATAATTACGTACCATCATGGATACAACGGGTTGAGTTCATACCTCTAAAGTTTTAAGGTAAAAATCCAATCATGGCATGCTCTCGTGATCACCTAGAATGGTTTGTAGAATAAAGATAGAAAATAAATAAACCATTTTATCTTCATAATGATATTTCATGGAGAACAATTTTTACATTCAGATGAACAAATTTAACTAATTTTTACTTTATTGGAAGCACTACTTCTTGTAGCCTTCATCTAATGCTTTGTGGCCATGAGAAGCCTTTCTCCCATGTTTCCAAAAACTACAATTCTTGATTTTTTCATGGAAGAACTCATCACCCTTGAGTGAATGTTAGTAGTATGGAATATTTTTCAAAATCATCATGTTATCCAATAGGTTGTGAGAAAAAGTTGACCTTGATTCCATTCACAATACTCTCTACACATTTTAAGTAAAATTGTCCCCGAAATTTACCTTCTGTACAAACTAGCTCAACATTCTCTTTGATGTAAATTTCCATTATGGAAGTGTTGTATTCATGATTGCAAATATTCATAAGATAATTCCAGAATTTATTTCCCTCATTGGTTTATCACTGGGTTGCACTCTTCTTTCAAAAAATGAGAATGATAAAAATCTCACCTTCACATTCATTCATCATCTGTCAAGAGATTCATTGAGAAAGAAATTAAGATCAAGTCCATTTGATCCATCTTGTTGTTGATCATTAGTTCATCTAAAGAAGATTGCAAAACTTAATTCATACTTATCTTACAATTTCCATGGCATATGTCAAGATCTCAAAACTAATTTGAAGGAATTCAATTTATTTCAGTAATCCTCAAGATGTATTACACTGATTTCTCCTTCAAATATGCCATATAGAGTTTTTTTCACCTTTATTTGAAAAAAAATCACACTTGGTCTCAAATAAATGATTTTAAATATTATATTCATATTTCCAAGAGTCTCTTGAAAAATTTTCCTCTTTCTCTTGATACACATTTCTTTTCATCCAAGGGTTGTCTTCTTACAATTTCGAGAACACTTGTCTTACATAACTTTCAAATAGAGAGAAGAGGTCCATACTGCATGAAAATATTACACCTTTTATCTCAAGATCCATTAGATAATCCTCATGACAGGAGGAGGAATACAATTTTAGATCAGCAGCTTGAGGATATTATTCTTCATCACCTTAAATATATCTTATAAAGTCTTCTTATTTGAAAATAAATGAGAAAACTCCATACTCACAATGGTGATAAACATTATGCTCTTTTCATGAGGATGGTGAAATCAGCTCCTTGGATGATTCATGTTCAATTTGATCATCCACCTTGGCTTTAAGAACGGAATCAAATTCTTCCATTTTTTCATCCACAATTATTTCAAAAAGTAACCTGGTTTCTCTCATTTTTTCCATTTCATCATTGATCATTTGTGCGTCAATTGGAAATTCAAAATTGGAAAGGATATTATCCATAATTACCTCAAATTCATCCTCTTGAAGAATTTGATTTTGAGATGGAGGACTAATTTCTTAAACATCCTCGTGGTTGGTGGAATCTTTAGTGAGCACTATATTAGCTGTCACAGAACAAGAATTTTAATCTCTCGTACCCATCATTCCTCCAAAGGGTTGCACTTTAATCCAAAATGAGTTTATGAATAGAGGTTCAACTGTCATGCTTTCCTCATCATCCTATAAGGTGTTGATTTTACTTTCATCGAAAGATTCAAGGATATGACATTCATCAGAAGTGCACAGGAATCTTCTGATAATAAATACCTCATAGTGTGACCAATCATTATGACCTTCTTTTGAAAGATGAATGCCTTCTTATTCAAAAGTATGAAGTGATTCGAGATGCTCATACCATTTTTGCAAGGTTAATGCAAGATTCAAAATTTCATGGTAGGATATGGGATCAAATTTTCCTTCTTCCACACTCATAATACTTTACACAAACTCTCTTTTCAATATTTCCATTTCTTCATCACCATATGTAAGGAAATCATCTAAAGGAAGGGAGATGAAAGACAATGTTCTTAGTTTCTTAGTCATCAGTGTGAAATTGAAACTATTACCTTCATTAGATTCTTCACCATCACGCCCTTTATACAACATTTCATATCTCCTATGAATATTTTTCAACAATTTCTTGTATTCTTGATCATTAGCCAAGGAAATTCCCATTTTCTTTCCTCTAGCAGTAGTCCTCTTGAATTGGAGCCACTAGGAATTGATGAATAGATCTTCACAAGCAACAATTTTCTCCATTCTTATAATCTTTTCATGACTACTGTAGAAAAAATATGGACATTATTTCCCTTTTTTAAATTGAGGGACTTATTTATTGAATCATAATATTTAATTTTTCAAGACATGCTCCAAAATTATGGTTGATCAAAAATTTGCAGATCAAGGTCTTCTTCTTCTTCATGGTTGTTGTAACTCATCAGTGTTAAACACCATTATATAAACTTCACATTATGATGTAGGAAACAAATGTGACATGAATTTTTTCCTTGATAAATTCACCTTCAAAATATAATTTTACTTTGAAAATTGATTTTTTAATTTTTAAATAGATAGATTTTTTGTATTTTCCAGAAATCTTTACGGGTGCACGAGGGAAGATATCTCCCTAGCAGAGTCACCAAAAACTATTGGCGAAATAATTTGTTGTGTAGAAAATTATTGGGGTTTCACAAACAATATGGGGCTAAGCCCCTCCTTCTTATGTATGGGGAGGCTCCCACTATTAAATGTAAATTATCCTAATTCTATAGGGTGGCCAAATAAGACAGGAATCACATAAGAACATTTCATTGAACATGTGGAAAATTACTTGTATGAGGTACAAGGTACGAATTTTTAGCGATGATGGATAAAGGAAAGAAATTAGGAAAAAGAGGGTTAATGTTGTGAGTGGGCACTAACATAATTCTCATACATTAACCATAGTAATTCCACATCCAATTAGAAGAACAAAAAAATGTAAATCATGATAAGACACAAAAAATCATAGACATAGAATTCCATGAATTCATTCATCAAAGGTGCAAATACCTTTCTTGGTTTTACAAGATTATTATATATGCAAAATTGGAAAGAGGTAGTAGAGTAACATGAAATAATAAATATAAGAGTTACAACTTTTATTGCTTGATGTAGAAGTATAATTCTCAACAACATACATTCAATCAAAAATTTCCAGCCCCCTTTGGAATGGAGAAGCTATTCCAATTTATAACATTACAATTTTTCCTTTCATCTACCCTCTACATGACTCTTCACCTATCCTCTTCACTTGTGACCTTTCAGATTCCTAGGAAGTGAGTTTTTTTCTTATTATTGGAAAAATGAATCTTATAATGTTTAGTTAATGGTCACATAAGTGAATAGGGAAAAATAGCAAAAAGTACATTAGTAATTGAAAATTAGAATATGGAGAGAGAGAGAAAAGAGATAAAGGGAAGGAATTGACTGATTTATTGTTGATGAATAACTTGTTGATCATGGTCCTTGAGGGAAAGTCTCTGGAACGGTTTCCTTTCCTTTGAATTATTTATTGAACTAAGCCACTGCAGGTGCCACCTTAACCACTTCTGGAATGCAAACACAACTCAACACTTTGATCAACACCCAAGGAAAACCATTGATATTCTTGTATTGACTGATCCATATTTTTTGATCTTTTGCAATTTTAGAAATGGATTCTTTGATGTTGGTCATGGACTATAAAGTATCTTCATTGAAGGAAAGAGAGTCACTTGCCTCTTTCTTGACCAAATCTTGGAAGGAAACAATGAGTTCTTCTAGTGATGAATTCTCGAGGAGTGGAGGGAATCAAAGTTTATGAACAAAGTTGCAGAATTCATTAAAAATATTACAAGCCTCTTGTCCACCAAAGCCAATTTTAGAGATGGCATCACTTATCATACAATATCTCTCATCCATGATGTGGACCCAAATAGGAGACAATGTCTTAACATTTGATGCAAACACAGTCATGCTCACGAGGGTGTGAGAGTAAGGGGAGCTCATCTTGGATACAAGTGGGAACACCTCATCCTAGTGGATCTTATCTTCTATGATATCCTCCCTTGATTTCTTCACCTTTGAAAAAGTGGTAAGAACATACTTGAGTAGAGAGAGAACTTCAAGGATCAATGCCTTACCTTTCTCAAATGATCCTATCAATCCACATTTAATTATCCCTCCCTCGCATTGTATAGATTTGTGCTTTCTTGATCACCTCGAGGTAAAGGCCACTGATTAGAGGAATTTATTCTATAGGAAGAGAAGATGTTGAATTGGCCTCTATGAAAGGTTGAATGTAAGAACTAAAATTTCTTACATGTTCCTCTAATTGCCTAATTGTTTACTTGTACTCTTTAGTTCAAGTGAGAAGACTAGTAAAGGATTACTTAAACAAATGAGAGTCACCCTCATGTGAAGCTTGACCTATTGAGATGTGGATCATCTCATAGTCTATTGGAGTCATATCTTCAATGAATTTTTCATTCTTAGGCCTAGAAACTTCTACATACTAGTTTCCTGAGGCACCACTGAAGAACCGAGAAGTTATCTAGGCCTTCTAGATCTGCTTGGATCTCAAGGTTCTTGTGATAGCTCTAAGTTCAAGTATTGTAGCTTTCTATATTTTCCTTGGCTCACTTTGGAGCAATCCTTGAATCCACGGGAATGGATCTTGAGGATTTGATATGATGTTGGTTTTCGAAGCACCTTCAACAATTTGATGCAGAATTACTTCATGATCATTATGGGAAAGCTCCGCTATTGGGGAAAACATACCTGGGTGCTTCTGAAGATAAGGATGGACTCTTGAAGATAAGGAAGCTTTGATGGATAACCTTTTCTTGACTCGTGATGCTCACTTTATTTTATTTTCAGAGAGAGGATGATGGATTTGAGACACGATACTTGCAACTTGCTTGCTAAGTCACAATGAACTCCTTTGATGGATTAATCATGCTACCAGGTATTTGATTGAGTGTTTAAAAACACTATGACATCAAATGATATTGAGATGATTTCTCGCTCTTACATTCACGGTGCTACACATGAAGTTTACCTTTTTATCCATTGTTGCTTCAGACTACAGGAATGAGATCAAACCTAGGATGCTTGCATACCTTCATTCTCATATGCCTTCAATGAGTTCTTCATTACACATATGACTATGATGATATCCTTTGATAATCTTAGATTCAAATGGGGATCTTAATACCTTCCAAATCCTGTCCAATTACACAATGTCCCTGACCTTCACCTACTGCACCTTGGTATGTCATGTCTCGTTCCATGACACAATTGTGATTAGAATGATGCTTCGGGATCATTGTGAAGGGTGAATTATATTTTTTGAGCTACAAGACAGCCTTAAAACCATGTGAGGATGGAAAAAATTAGTGAGATGAGTGAAAATGAATCCAACTGTGAATTTTTGCATTGAAAAGTTATGAAACTTTCTATTTTTGGCAGGTGGGACCAAGAGCTGCTATTTTGGAAAAAAAATATTTTTGGCCAAAATTTGATCTTATGAATCTCCCGGTACACTAAATCCACCTCCATTGATGATGCTTTACCATTTTTAGCAAGTTTCTATTTTTAGTAAGTTATTTTTTCAAAACCTGCTATTTTAGGAAACTTGCCAATTTTATGTTGTTGTTTTGCACTGTTTATGGATATGCTAAGTGATTGGAGCTTGCAATTTTGAAAGGGTTGTTATTTTAAGTAAGTGGAAGAATTGAACACTTGATGTAATAATGTGCACTTACCAATGTGTGTTTGAAATGAAAACATCATCATCGGATTTCGCTCTACACTGTGATCTTGTGCTCTAATTTTAGTCGTGTTTCACCCACTATAATTCTTGCAAATCAAAAAGGAGAATTTTAGGATGGAGGGTTTTATTTATGATGATGTGTGATGTTAGAAATTTATGGAGGCTCAGAACTTCAGCTATCATAGGTGTTGGCAAGAAAAATTTTCAAGGGACAAACTTGTGGATATCTTGCCAAGGCTCTAGGAGTCTAAGTCCCTCTACTTAACCGATGCAGCTGTCGTATATGAATGCACAAGAAAATGTGGATTTATGTGGTGGAATTTTGACTCAGGATCCAACAAGGGAACTCCACTAACCCCGTGGTAAAGCTAGAAATCTCTTGTTAAGGAAGACTTTGTCAGAAGAGTGGGAAAGGGGAGTGAGAAAAGACGTAGGAGAACTAATGTTACAGGTAGAAAATCATATTCTTGCACGCAATGGTTAGAAGTTTCATCACATGCACTAAAATTAAGAGGAAATAAATTTTCAAGTAGCGATAAGACCAAATAGAATTCGTTATCACCATGTATCAAGAAATCCCTTAGTCAAAGAAAGCTAGAAAATCCTTGTATTAATTGCTCAAACAAAAGTTGTACATAGTGGATAAATGGAGGAAATTGAGAATGCGGGAATGGAAGAATTTGGCTATCTCCTTTGTTCTCTCAATGAACTCTTGAGTATACAAAATCAATCACCAACCCTTTGAAATGGGAATGGCTTTACAATTTATAGGAAGAGAAAATACTTTTCAAATAACCCCCAATGACGCTTTGTATGCCTTGAAACTTTTCACATTCCTAGGAAAAAAATTAAGTCCCCTTTAATAACTGAAGGGTGACTTATTACATTAGAAAAAATTAAGGTATGCGAAAAAGTGCAACCCTAATACAAGATTAGAATATTGAGGAGAGATAAAGTTCGGGGAGAGAAGATAGAGAGAGAGAGAGCATAAAGAAGAAGGAAGAATGATGTCGATGATGATAGATTCCACCTTTGATAAAGCCCATTGATCCTTCCAAATGACTCGATGAAATACTCCAATGTGATGAACTCTAAATCTCTGAACTCTTACGCACATTGAGAAACATCCTTTGGATGACATGTGAACACAATGAACTAAGGGTTTAAAAACACTATCGAATGACTCATTCGGTGGTCGTGAGTATCACTTATGAAGATCCTCCTCTGAAGGGACTACCAATTGAAGCATGAAATGAGTGTCAAAAGACATAGTTGACATCCTCACTATCACCTACTCTGCATAGTATAATGATAGAGACTGCATTGTTTTCTATCTCGTACTTGGAAGCGAAAGGATGTGTTAGATTTTTCCATGCCCATTTATGCTTCATGATTTCTTCGGAAAAAAAACTTACTATTTTTAGTAAATATGAAAAATCAACTGCCTCGAACCTCAACTTGATGTTACAACTCAGATTTCCCTTTCTCCCTATGTTCCTCTCGCCTTCTGGATCAATTTACTACTTTTGGCAGGTGTTTATGAGAACACTTACTATTTTTAGTAAGTGTCAAATTTGGACTGAGGTGAACATTTCGATGGTTTCTCCCTGCAGTACAATTGCAATGCTCATTTCCTCCTTCACAGCTGCTTCAATTGGCGACTTTCCTGAAATAACAATCCTCTATGTAGAAGAATTGCTATTTTTATAAAGTGAGCCTCCGGTGGTCAGGTCTTCATGGAATGAAGTTTTACGGTATGGGTTTTTTCCTAATATCACCCCTTTGAAATATTGGACCTACCTGATTAGTGGTTTAGGAGATTTTAAAGTTTTAAAATTTTGACCTGGCAACTCTTCTGAACACGACAACCATTAATGGACCTCAAAAATTACAGGTATTATTTTCTCCTCCATTTGTAATGAAACTCATGTTTTTGATATGGGTTTTTTATTCTTACTCCGCTAGTGAAATTTCTCTTTGATTTGACTGTCGGTTAGACGAGAAATCAAGCTTTTTTCTTCATTGGGACGAAAAGAGAAATCCTTCGTTGTGAGTGTTATGTGCTATGTAATGAGGATTTGAATGTGAGGTTTAGATGTCTTTTGAGAGATGAACGAATAGAAACAAATGGTTTGTTGTTTCATGCACTGGTTTGCAATATTTCTTTGAATCTCTGTTTCACGAAAATGGAAATTTTCACTGTTTCTTCTCTTCATTCTTTTCTTCTTCTTCCTCGTTTGATCAAACCTTTTTATGAAACCTGTATGCTATCATGGAGTGGAGGAATTTTTTTTTTTGATGGAACTGTTCAAGGTTCAGAAATGGTGGAGTGGTGGGGAGAAGCTACAGAGCAAGTTACAGAGTGAAGTTGTGCACAAGAGAGTAAGAAGTTAGAAGTTAGAAGCGGGAAACAGGAAGAAAGAGACATAAAATTACACGCGATGCCTCACAATGACAAGTGGCGGAGATCCAACAGTTGGGAATCTGAGAAAAAAACATCTTTAAAGCACCGAGGGGCTGGAAGCTAGTCATATAAGGAACCTTGAGGATTCCTAGGGGCTAGGAGTATTTTATTGTCCCTCAAAACAAAGGGACATGAGGGATATCAAATTTCACAGTGCGCCTGGTGATGACATGTGGTACAAATCCGACAATAGGGGATGAAGGCTCCACTAGTTCCCGGGGGCTAGAAATTTTCTCTTGAAGGGGTCACATGGGTGACCAAGAGTCTCCTTGGGGGATGGGAACATTTTCTTGTCCCTTATGTACCTTAGAAAAAAGGTACATGAGGGACATCAAATTTTATGATGCGCCAGAAGCCGCCACTTGTCAAGATCTGAGCAAATGAGGGAATGAGCTTGAAAAACCCCTGAGAGCTAAAATGGTGGTCTAAGAGGTCATATGAGGATCAAGAGGACTTTTAGGGGCTAGGAAAATTTTTGTGTCCCCCATGTACCTTTTCTTGATGGACGTAAGGGACATCAAATTGTGCCAGGCTCTTGGAGATGACACGTGTCCTATTCAAAATTTGGCTAACTCCCGAACTCGCTCCTAGAGGGCAACTTGAAACGATGATAACTTGAGCTCCTGATGGATTTTTTCATGAAATTTTATATTATCTTGACTGAAAATTGCATTATGAATCCAATGGTTGGGTTCTCAGGTCTTGAATCTTCCATTTGATCCCTGAAAAATATGTTGTTTTATTTGGTCCTCCACATGTGCATGTAAAAAAATACTTTTAAACCTATTGCGCTAAAGTGTTGTGAAAAAAATAATTTCACCATCTTATAGGTCTTAGAATTACCTTTTTGACAATGTCTTGTTTGGATCCTAATTCCATCCATAGCTCTCGAAATCATTTCCTGAAGTTCAACAACTCTTTTGACCTTGTGCACTGCCCAGGCCTATGAACCCTAATTTTGGTGAAACTATCCCAACTTCACTGAATCCTTCCTAAATATTCCTAAATCAATTACATGATGTTCCAAGGCCTTTGAATCGCTTATGTATCTAGTTTGGATTCTTTTTTCCACTCCATGGGGTTTCTCTAATCCTAGGAATGCTAGTGATAGCCCTTCCCACCACTGCCTAAAGTTTGCATTTTTCAATAAACTCTTAAAATCACCTAGGGGGTTGAATTGAATTTCATAAATCACCTAGGGGACTGAGTTAACATCAATTGGGAGGTCATTGGACTAATTGGGTAGACCCGAGGTGTCTTAGAAGGGTAGAACTTGTAATGTTTGACAGAGGGGTATAGTTATCATGCTTGAAAATTATCAATTTTCTTGTTGCACATTTGTATTGCAACAATAGGGAATCTTAAGAGGAGAAAAAATAGTGAAGAGCTTGGTGCAGTCAACTTTCTAGATGAGGAGTGATGGAAAAGGATTCATTTTAGCAGCCATGGCTGGTTCAAAATGATTTAGAAAGCATGATTTTTATGATCGGATGCATTTTTAGGTTTAATAGCTTCACCTATGATAAAAATGTCTAGATGGATGAATAAATAAAGTTGGTAGTTATTTTTTTTATGTTCTTAGCTACCTAGCAATGTTTTTTGTTCACGGGTGAAGTAACAACATATCTTTTGAAGTTAGGGTTTTTAGATGGTTGAGTATGGGGAAAATTTTTTCGTCCCCTATGTCCCCTTGGGAATGGGGACAAGAAAATGCACCTCAAGCAGATATTGTCACTTGTCACCAAGGGATGCAAGATTGAAGAGATGGAGAAAACGTGCCCTAACATTTGGGAGTTGTAAGTGAGGTCACATGAAGAACCTTGAACAGGGGCTAGGATGGGGTGAAATTTTATTTCACTGATATACCCTCAGTAATGGTGATAAGAGGGACACAAAAATGCACCCTCACTAGATGCTACCAAGTGTCACTGTGTGGTGAGATGAGAAGGAGGTGGAGGAAGGCAAGTTTTAGCACTCGGGGTTGGAATTTGATCGCATGGAGGACTATAAGATGGGATGAGGTGGGGTTAATTTTGTGTCCCCTATTTCCCCTAAGTAAATGAATAAAAAGGGACACAAAATTTTTCCCTCACCAGAAGGTGACATGTGTCACTCAGAAAAATGACTAAGTACGAACAACCTACTTCACAAGAGAGAACTTGACGAAATGATTCCCAAAGCTCCAGAAGGTATTTTCACATGAAATTTTATATGATTTTTACTCCTAATAAAATTTAAATAAAATGGGATAGGTTTAAGAATTTTAATATTATTTCATCTCCAAAAAATGGTCCATTTTCCTTCGGGATAACAAGGTGTGTCTTCGCAGAATAAGTTGCCTTGAGAAACAAATGTCTTGTGAAAAATATGAAGGTTCCACCATGTATATAATTACTCCATATTTCCATTGCCTATTTTATCAACTCCTAAATCCTTACGGAGCTCCTGAAATCATTCGGTGAAGTTCAGGTTCCAAAATTATCTCTATACTCATTACACCTTAGAAACTCGTTATTGCACAGTTTGTCCCTAAACCTACAAAACTTTCCTAAAATTTCCTAAATGACTTCCAATACCTTCATAAATCTCCAATAAAACCTCTAGATTATTATGGGATTTTAAGACCCTCCCAGAGGATGCACACCTACCTTGAAATGGCCAAAATTTGCCTTTCTGAGCCTGTCAAAGAGCTAGTCTTTAGTTGTTCTTCACTAAATGAAATTTATGACCTCGAAACATCACTTTGATCATTTTAACAGTATCATTCATTACATTAGGGGTAACTTCAAGGTTAATATTATCATGAAAATGAAGACAAACTAAACGAAAAGGGGATTTGGGAGGACTTGGGAGCAAATTGTGCAATATGGGCTTAATTGTCATGCTTGAAAATTTGAATTTTTGGGCTTGAAAACATGCATGGAAACAAGGATATAATTTCATAAATATATTTTTTTTTAAGTTAGATATGGAGTCCTTAAAAAATTTCTAAAAAATATGTCCTTTTGTCAAAAATGCGGTGTCTAGAAAGTACATTTTATAGACCGTAGAGATGACTAGAAAATAAATATTTATCTTAACCCTAACTTAA
Source organism: Taxus chinensis (assembly GCA_019776745.2). Classification (NCBI taxonomy): domain Eukaryota; kingdom Viridiplantae; phylum Streptophyta; class Pinopsida; order Cupressales; family Taxaceae; genus Taxus; species Taxus chinensis. Next base: position 12,117,698 of record CM034150.1, on the reverse strand, counting down.
TTAATAACTACTAGACTTGAAAAAAGGGTTTTTTTTAATGATATGAGTTCCAGTTAGCTTGATTTTTATCAGATCTCTCCTTTTGAGATAATATAAACAACAATGCATGAAGTAAAATATAATTATTTTTCAATTAGGTGAACTTGTACAATGCATTGTGTATCTATTATGAGTCTTAGTGCTTCAACAAGTGCTTGATTTTTGTAAATGTTTACAAATTCTTGAAGATATCCTTATTTAGTTCTTCTTTAGTCAATGAAATGCTTAAATATATAAGAGATTTGATATAAACATGTTGAATGAGATAAGGTGATTTTATATTTATAGATAATTGAAATTCAAATTAGAACCTTATTTGTGTGCAATCCGACCCCCATAGGTTAGAAAAGTGAAAAATATGAGATAAGGATCATATAAGATGAATAAGAGAACTGAGCATCTTATCAGGCACATGTAGTCCTCATTCAGGACATGGAGGACCAAAAAACAGTGGGAAATGGGGAGAGATATGAAGGGAAATCTAAAGTGTGTGGAAATCATTGTCAATTAATAAAATGCTCCAATAAAGTTAATTTTGAACTTAAAACTAATAAAGATACAAACACTTTAGAAACATGCAATATAACGACTAATTAATGCATAAGGGCCATTTTTTTATTGTATACCTATATAAGTTTATGGTTTATAGTTGTAATATTGTATTTATAACCTATGCATGAAAAATAGTCTTTCAGAAGGTTACTAGATTTTAGAATTCACCAACGGGGTGAAGTTTTCTTGGTGGATAATGTTTGTTCACAAAGATCTCACCAAAGTTCAATTTTGCAAAGTTATCAAAATAAGGTAAGAAGTTTGGGTGTGATCCCCAAGTAATTTTTTGGGATAAGATACCATTCAATTTGCACTAAGCCAAAGGATACTTGATAGTATAAAAGTTCAAGTTTTTGGTTCACACAACAATGTTATCTTTCATCATCTTTAGATTACCAAAAGCATGCAATATGAACACAACTCAAGAAGCCAATCTTTGCTTATAGACACCACAATACCTCAGATAAATGATTCTAGGGATAAGAATGTCTTCTACCTGCTAAAATACATCTAACAAACATGTTTAGTCACCTAAAGAAGTTTCAATCCATCAGTTTTACTCCTTTGACCATTAGACCTTCAAACTAGCTTGTAACCCTACTAAAAGACCAATTTTAATAAATAGAACACTCTATAAGGTTTTATCCTTTACTATCAAGTTTTTTAGGAACCATTTATAGAACTTAAGTTGATTCCAAAGTTTCAAGACTTGACTCTAAGCCAATTCATGTTTATTCTCCATATACCTTTCATAATTAGCCTTATTTTCTAGCCCTTCTAACTCACAAATCTCATAGCTAAGAACAAACTATAAAATTTCATGCATAAGTCTTTAGTTTTCCTAATACCCATTATAGAGTTCTTGCTTCATGCTCAATTTCATATTCTAACTCCCTACACAGCTCTCCCAAATTCAATTTCTTCTTTCTAGGCTAGGTCTGTTAGGTCTTCTTAAGGGTTTCAACTGACTTCTTAGGGGGTTTTCAACTACCTCCTAGTTTACACCTTAGATTCACCTTAAACCACCTATATCAACCTTGTTTATGTAATTTTCAATGTTTCATCATCGTTTTATCATCAATCATGCTAGGTTTTCAAGTTTGGTCTGTTAAGACTTACTTGTTCTTAACACCACTTTGTCTTCTAAGCTATGTTTTTATTATTTTCTTGGCTCTCTCTAAGTTTCTTATAAAATTATCACTTTCCCTTACACTTATTGACCACCATTTCAAGTCATTCATATATTTTCATTTGAGACAATGTCTAACTTACTCCTCTAAAGCTCCTCGCTAAGAATGTGATAAAAAAATTATGAGTTTCTTATTGATTATGACTCCACAAAGATTTTTCACACTCTCCACAAGTCTTATAATCTTGACATAACCTCTCAATACTCCTTTTACCTTCCTATATATTCAATCTTCACTAATTATTTATCTCATACTATCACAAGCCTAACTTCTTGACTGCCACAATTTTGACTATATCTTAAGATTATGTTTTTCAAACACTTGTATCCCACCTTAGTCAACTATTTACAACCTTATTTGGTACTTTTTATCAAGTTTCTAGGTTTCTAGCTACGATGAATATTTTCTTGGGGAGGTGCTTACATCTAATCCATTTCTTGACCCACCAACAGGGTACAAACACAAGTAATTGTGTCTTTTATAGTTTCTTCCCCTTTACTACTTGAACAAACTCTTACTCCACTTTGACACCTTATTTAGGTATTCATGAGTCCACAACATAAAAATCATTAATAAAGAAAGATAAATTAGGTACATTCAAACCAATTTCCTTGTACAAAACCCTCAAACATGGTAAGAGGACAATCATAATATGTTTTTGGAATTTTGACCTATCTAACCTTTTCCTTCTTACAAATTTTCACACACCTCTCTCATATCTTTTATTTCATACTCACCAAATATTAACAAGTTCTATTGGATACTCCACAAGATATATGTTTTTTCCTCTTGTTCCAAACCCTAGAGGCAGGGTGCAATCCAGAAATATAGTTTGTAGGAATGCTAGTATTGTTTTAAGTCTTGGGCTTCTTTAAAGCCTTTAAAACCCTCTATAGAACTCTCTTTCTCTTGGATAACCTTTCATTAACATGTTATGCCACATTTCCATGATTTATAAGCACAATTCTTTCATTCAAGAGACTTTACCCAGACTATATAACAATAATTGACATATTTCAAGTCTTGATCATTCAATATCAAATCATATCAATGTCAGTCATACCTAATAAAAATCCATATCTTCAATAAATTTATGAACAATTTCTTACATAATCCATACTTCAATCCTTTCACATACTCAATAGCAAATACAAAAACCTACCTTTACAACAAGGTTCAATATTCCATACATAAAAAGTTTCTTCATGGATGTTATAACACTCTCATACTTCTTTCCTATCCTCCTTCTGACTGTTAGTACTTCTACACGTGTAATGAAATTCACACATCATTTTCAAATCAGATTCATTCATAATTTCTTAAGCATTCAACCACAATATCACAATTAATCTTCTATACACAGTTTTTACTTCCAAGAATCCCTTTATTGATAAAATGATGAAATTTACATAGCGTCTTGAGCCTTAGCTTTGTTACAAAAACACTCCTTTCTCCTCCACCAACCCTCTCACATAATACCTTCTCTATTAAATTTGAGTTTTCTTACAACATGGGTGAGAAAGAGGTAGTTAGGGTTTCAAACCACCTAACTCACCTATGATTATGATGACCGAAGTGAGTTAAAGCCTTATTAGGGTCAAGTAGGCCATACATCTTAGGTGATATTATATTCCATGACCTCTTTTTACAACATTTATTATAATCAAGTTAAGTGCTTTATAACCTTTAATGCCTCTTCTACTGGAGATTTAGTAGAGAAGAAGTCAAACTTTTGGGTCATTCCTGAAATTAAATCCTACCAATTTCCAGTCTCTCTATGGAGTTCTACATATACATACCAAGCACGTGCACAACCTTGTAAAGTGGCATAAAATTTTTGCTCCCAGAGTGAAGGTGGTAAATCTTCCTGCCCCTCTATCCAGAGTCTCTCACACTGTTGAACGTGGTGCTGAACAGGTTGATTACCTTGATAAATGTAGATTTGAGTAGGTGCATTTCTCCTGAAGAACCTAGTAGTAAGAGTAATCCTAATTTCATTCCATCCTACAATATTATCCTTGTGAACCACCCACCAGTGTGTTGTTGTCCCGTGTAGGGTATATGCTAGCATATTTTGTCTCTCCATCTGGTCTATCCATTGTTCCTCCATGGCACACATAAATACTGTAGGATCCCCTTCTCTAGTGTAATGAGGTACCGAGTTGTTACCTATTCTCCTGATACAATGAGGTTTGTTGCCCCGCAAAAATGTGCTCTTGACTACATGCCCTACCAACTCATAAGTACTATGAGCCCAATTATCACAAGCAACACTTGTAGTATCGCTAACAGACTGTGCATCTTCCCACTAAAGGAATCCTTCTTTAGATGGATCAAGTACCTCTAGGTCCCAGACGATGCATACATAAATCCTATTTAGGTCTTCCTCACTCAAAGGCTCAACATGGGGCACAAATTTGCCATCTGTTAAAGGGATAATAACCCTTTCCTCCTTATTTTCAAAATTGATATAAACCTTGTTGAACCAAAGATCAACATTATTTGCATAGCACTAAAGGACACCTCAGGAGAGTTGGGAAGCTATCTGCCTCTGCCAGTGCTAAAACCTCAAAATCTCTAGTGAACTTGGCTCCCTGTATGGTAATAGATGCATCTTTTAAAACTTCGATAGGAGTGTCCTTAGTTTGGTTAGCTATGAATAATACATTCAAAGATGGCTACAATGGAGGTCTCCCCATTTGTACCCATGCATCTAAAGTAAGAACATTGACTTTTGCGCATGTATCAATCAATATATTATTCAAAAGCCACCCATCCACAACATCATTCATAGTGATTTCCTTTTCATAATCTAAGCTATGAGGGGGAATATTTTCATGCAGGATCTGTCATCCAGTCTCAATACTTGCGTGGGGAGTGTTTTCCTTTAACCAATTCCCTAATAGTGGAATGATATTCTCCTAGCACAACATCTTGCACACTTCTTTCAAGTCATCCATATTAGATTGGACCGTTTATGTTGCTTTATTTTGCTCCATTTTCTGTGATTGCTCCTTTAAATAATGTATTTCACCTTAAATATTTCTGAGTATCTCCATGGTTTCCTGATAAACCTCCTTTTGATGGACATGATCTGGGTACCATGCATGTAGAACCTCCTCCTTAGTGATGGTAGGATTCTTTTGCAATTCTTCTTTGGCATGTGCTGCTTCAACACTGGTAGTGATCCTTACCTGCAATGCCTCAAATTCTGGTTCCAACTTGGGAATCCACTAATTTTCCACAGTGCATTGTATCCTAACCATCCCTATGCCTTTGTTTTCTTTTTTATGCTGCTTACTAAGATGCTCATAAAAGTCTGGGCATTCCTCATAATTATGATTCTTTCCACAGAAAGAACATGTAATATTCTGAGGACATTTACACCTGTAGTGGTTAGGAGATCCGCATGTATAACATGTTCCATGAGGGAACTTGCCTTGTCCACCACCACGGCCTCGTCCTCTGAATCCACCATGGTATCCTTGACCTCTACCACGACCTCCTTCAAAACGCCCTTCATTCCAATCATAGTGCACTTGATTGTGATCCCAATCTTGATGCTCGTTCTTGCCTTTAGAGTTGTTTGATACTCCTATCTGTCGTACACCAATATCTATAGCATCATGGATCTGACCAATCAATCGACAGTCTTCCGTGTCGTGAGTCGTGGACCTGTAAATTTTACAGTAGGAAGAGACGTTCTTTCTTATTGTGTGTTGTAATAATGGGCAACAACTAACATCATGGTTTAAATAACATATCTCATAGTCTAAAAGCAATGAACGTACTGATATGTGGGGACAACTATCCTTCATGTGACCTTCCACTTCACAATATGTGCACCAAATCCCAATGCGTGTCTCATCTGTTGAATTTTTCGGATAGCTTCTTCAAACTGCTTCACCATAGCTGTGATCTGTGCTTCTAAAAATGGGCTCACCCTAGTGTCTATACTTCCAACTTCCTCAGTGCATAAAGCTGCTTCAAGTGCTATGCGTGGATTAATGTATGTCTTATGTGATAATGCCCTTCTAAAAGGTATAATCAGACCTCCAACAAACCATTGCGCATGTTGTCTTGCATGAATATCATAAGAAAGTTTAGATAACAACTTTTTGAAATGAGCATCATATTCTCTGACACTCTCAGTAGTGCCTTGATTAATATGAGCACGCTTATACTCTTCTGCTCGAACTCAAGGATGTAAAAATCTTTAAGGAAAGCATCTTTTAAAGCTACATAGTATAGGCAAGTCTGACAGGATCAAACTTTCTATACCAGCTGTATGCACTCCCTTGTAATGTAGTGGCGAATTGACTTGCCCTACGCTTAGAAGCCATGATTCATTTTACACGCCATAGTATTTCACACATGTGCACATGTTCAACAACACCTTTTATACCCCTATACTCTAGAAGATGAAGAGACATCTCCATATAAATATTATGGGGTTGGTGCGGACCTTACCCACATGGTCCAGAACCCCTTGTGTTTCCTCTATCTCCAGAACCACCAGATCCACTGGAACTAGAACCACCTATACATCCTGATCCTGAACTTGTAGCCGGAGTCAGAACATAGGATGTACTTTCATGTGTCCCAACAATAGTACTAAATTGCACCCCTAATGTCTGTGATGTGTTACTAATCCTAGAAGAGAGTCCAAAATTATGTGTGCTTGAATTTTTTGTGGAAGATACACCTGAAAAGGTACCCCCAAAGAATAATGAAGATGTTTATGTTTCCATTGATGTGATTGTTATATGAATTACTCCTACTCTCCCACTACCTAAATTATTTTGCTGACTATTTTTCATACTAGATACTAGAAGACCTAGTGCAAGGGAAAGGTTACTAGGTAGACTTAGATGCGCACTCGTGGCCCAAGTCGTCTTTGCTGGCACAATTCTACGTGAGATTGAGGGGGGTTCCCTGTCATGCTTTCCCAAATGGAAGAGTTCCTGATGCTCCAGTTTCATGTCTTCTATGTGAACTTCAAATCCTTTGCAAGCCATTTCTCTCCACAACACCATTCACTCTGCAATATCCCGCTGCTTCTCTATCTCCCTTTTTTGCACCCCATTATACTTAAGCTACCTTTCCTCTCTCTACCTTTCTATTGCTAGGTCTACCATCTTTCACCAAACCTGCTCCTGCCCTTGTGCATGGTGGGGTTTAGTTAGCCATTGGTTTTCTCTCCAATTTCAGGGTTACCATCAAGATTTTGATCGCCAATGGAATGCCTTGCAAGTAATTCCCCTGGGATATCGTAAAAATTGGAATTCTACTACCTCTGGGCAAGAATAAGTGGAAATTGAGTACTCCAGAATATAGTTGTTCAGAACACCATGAAACTAAGTATCCACAATGCGTGTCTAGATTAGATCAACATCATAGAGGGCCTAAAATTATTCCTGTGTCCAAACAAGTGTGTGATACCTCCAATTCCTTTTAGACACATAAGAAATCAACCACTCATATAGCTCTATTGGAAAAATGGCGAAGAAGCTCTCATACAAACTATCATACATATTATGTTCCACCCATGCACATGCGTTAAACTCAGATCCGGTGTTGAACCTCCGGGCATATTCTTCTTCTAGATCATGTATCCACTCTTCAACACTTGCTAGGGTCAACTGGTATGTCTTCATTGTGAACCATCCATAAAACAACTAAAAAAGAGGTCCCACCAACATAATTAATGATGCAACCTAGAATTTACTAGTAAAATCCCAAGCATGTTGGCACATCACTCAGCCCAGAATGAGCACTCACCAGAAGTTTGCAAAGGTACCAAACCCCTATTAGGGTTGCTGTTGCAGGATGTTAGCATGATGAAGACTTAATGCATTCAAATCCGTAATTAATACAACATTCTATAGGGTATGTTCAATTCTAGATATAAAAGTAACAAATTTAAATGATAACCATGATGAAATCAAGCATGCAAGAACATGTTATACTCAAGATTAATACTCTAATTCAACCAACACACTTCATTTTATTAAACATGATAAATACATAAAATATTATTACAATAGATACTACCATAGCGTATGCGCGCATCAGATTTGGAAGCATAACCTCACAGTAATTCAGTTCTCACACAATCCCCCTTACTATATGTAGATCATTACATATTTATAAGGGTGGGGAATTTCCCTTCACCACTTGCATAACTCCAAAAATAGGTCACTTGCTGGAAATAGCCATGCGCCTTTACAATCACAGCCACACATGCAATTGCGCTAACAATAGACCTCTTCTAGTTAACTGCTAGCAGTAATTCTATTCTTAGCTCGCACCCATGCAAAGTGCTTTGTAGCCACTCCTCCAAAAATATCCAATGCGTGTCACGCAAGTCTTTACCCGGTTTGTGTGCTCGGCACACTATCTACAAAAATATCATATACACGTGAAAATGGTTAAGTCCTAAATCCGCCCTTATATTTTGTGTGCGTGTTCTCCCCTATCCTTCTGTGCCTTTGACTACACCCTGCTCTCTCTTGTGAACCTCTTTTGTGCCTTCTACTAAGTATCCCCACTTTTTTTTCTCAACATACACCTGTAATGAAATTCACACATCATTTTCAAATGAGATTCATTCATAATTTCTTAAGCATTCAACCACAATATCACAATTAATCTTCCATACACAGTTTTTACTTCCAAGAATCCCTTTATTGATAAAATAAGAAAATTTACATAGCTTCTTGAGCCTTAGCTTTGTTACAAAAATACTCCTTTCTCTTTCACCAACCCTCTCACATACTACCTTCTCTTAAAACTCGAGTTTTCTTACAACATGGGTGAGAAAGAGGTAGTTGGGATTTCAAACCACCTAACTCACATATGATTATGATGAACAAAGTGAGTTAAAGCCTTATTAGGGTCAAGTAGGCCATAGAATTTATTAAACCTATGCTAACTCCTAAACCTCTAACACACTATAAAGACAAATCCAAACTTTTAAAATGTGGTTTTCGAGGAAAACCCTAAATACCACTTATTACAATGCTACAAGAGTCCAAATGGACTATAAACATGTCATGATCACCCAAATGGACCTTTCACAACCTAAGACACCTATGTAAACCAAACTTTGATTATTTACATAAGGTGATGCTCATGCATCAAGACTTAATATTCATGGTGCAATAAATAACAAGCCAAAGGAGATTGATTATTCTTGTTGTATAGAATAGATACCCATCAGTTGGAACTAAGCTAAAGGATATTGGTTTATCATAGTGAGATAGATACACATCAGTTTGCATTATGATAAAATTTATGGAGTAGATAAAATGAAAGTGCTTATTCATGGTGAGGTAGATACCCATCCATTAACACTATGCCAAAAGAGACTAATTATTCACGTGAGGTAGATAAAAGGAAACATATTATTTGCAGCATAGTATATACCTATTAATTATCATTAAAAAAAGAAATAAATTATTTGGGGTTAGATAGGTAAAACAAGATTGGTTATTTACAATGTGATAGATATGCATCATCCGATACTACATTGAAGGATACTAATTGTTTTTGAAGATTCATGAGAAGAATCCAAACAAGGTCAAGGACCAGAGAGGAGGGATTGTTTAACTATCTGCAGTTATCCCTAGAAAGAGGAGAAAGAGGAAGAAGGATTCAAAGGTCTCCATCTCTGCCAAACAGAACTCTATCAACTCCTCCACCTGGTAGACCTTTCATCCAATCAACAAGGGTTCTCAGGCTCCATTTTCTGTGATTGCTCCTTTAAATAATGTATTTCACCTTAAATATTTCTGAGTATCTCCATGGTTTCCTGATAAACCTCCTTTTGATGGACATGATCTGGGTACCATGCATGTAGAACCTCCTCCTTAGTGATGGTAGGATTCTTTTGCAATTCTTCTTTGGCATGTGCTGCTTCAACACTGGTAGTGATCTTTACCTGCAATGCCTCAGATTTTTGTTCCAAGTTGGGCATCCATTGATTTTCCATAGCGCATTGTATCCTAACCATCCCTGCGCCTTTGTTTTCTTGTTTATACTTCTTACTAAGATACTCATACAAGTCTGGGAATTCCTCATAACTATGATTCTTTCCATAGAAAGAACATGTAATATTCTGAGGACATTCGCGCTTGTAGTGATTAGGAGATCCGCATGTATAACATGTTCCGCGAGGGAACTTGCCTCATCCACCACTACTGTCTTGTCCTCCGAATCCACCACGGTATCCTCGACCTCTGCCATGACCTCCTTCAAAACACCCTTCATTCTGATCATAGTGCACTTGATTGTGATCCCAATCTTGATGCTCGTTCTTGCCTTTAGAGTTGTTTGATACTCCTATCTGTCGTACACCGATATCTATAGCATCATGGATCTGACCAATCAATCGACAGTCTTCCGTGTCGTGAGTCATGGACCTGTAAATTTTATAGTAACAAGAGACGTTCTTCCTTATTGTGTGTTGTAATAATGGGCAGTTGCTAGCATCATGGTTTAAATGACATATCTCACAGTCCAAAAGTAATGAACGTACTAATATGTGGGGACAACTATCCTTCATGTGACCTTCCACTTCACAATATGTGCACCAAATCCCCATGCACGTCTCATGTGTTGAATTTACTGATAGTTTCTCCAACTGCTTCGCCATAGATGTGATCTGTGCTTCTAAAAATGGGCTCACCCCAATGTCTATACTTCCAACTTCCTCAATGCATAAAGATGCTTCAAGTGCTTTACATGGATTAATGTATGTCTTATGTGATAATGCCCTTCTAAAAGGTATAATCAAACCTCCAATGAACCATTGCGCATGTTGGCTTGCATGAATATCATAAACAAGTTTAGATAACAACTTTTTGAAATGAGCATCATATTCTCTGACACTCTCAGTAGTGCCTTGCTTAATATCCTTGAGTGCGCGCTTATACTCTTCTGCTCAAACTCAAGGATGTAAAACTCTTTAAGGAAAGCATTTTTAAAGCTGCATAGTCTACGCAAGTCTGATTAGGATCAAACTTTCTGTACCAGATGTATGCACGCCCTTGTAATGTAGTGGCAAATTGACTTTCCCTATGCTCATAAGCCATGATTCCTTTTACACACCACAATATTTCACAGATGTGCACATGTTTAACGACACCTTTTATGCCCCTATACTCTAGAAGATGAAGAGACATCTCCATGTAAATATTTTGGGGTTGGTGCAGACCTTTCCCACCTAATCCAGAACCTCTTGTGTTTCCTCTACCTCCAGAACCACCAGATCCACTGGAACTAGAACCAACTATACCTCATGATCCTAAAATTTTAGTTAGAGTCAGACCATAGAATGTACCTCCCCGTGTCTCAACAATAGTACTAAACTGCACCCCTACTGTTTGCGAAGTGTTACTACTCCTAGAAGAGAGTGCAAAATTCTACGCACTTGAATTATGTGCGGAAGATACAACTGAAAAGGTACCCCTAAACAACAATGAATATGTTTACATTGTCATCGATGTGCTTGTTATATGACTTAGTCTTGCTCTCCCACTACCTAAATCAGCTTGTTGACTATTTGTCGTACTAGATACTAGAAGACCAAGCGCAAGGGAAAGGTTACTAGGTAGACTTAGATGTGCACTCGTGGCCCAAGTTTTCTCTTTTGGCGTGCTTCTACATGAAGCTGAGGGGGGTTCCCTGTCATGCTTTCCCAAATGGGGGAGTTCCTGATGTTCCAGTTCCACGTCTTCTGCGTAAACTTTGAATCCTTCGCAAGCCATTTCTCTCCACAACGCCATTCACTTTGTAACATCCTGCTGCTTCTCTATCTCCCTCTCACGCACCTCAGTATACTTAAGTTGCCTTTCCTCTCTCTTCCTTTCTATCGCTAGGTTTGCCATCTTTCACCAAACCTGCTCCTGCCCCTGCGTGTGGTGGGGTTTAGTTAGCCATTGGTTTTCTCTCCAAGTTTGGGGTTACCATCAATATTTTGATCACCGGTGGAATGCCTTACAGGTAAGTTCCCCTGGGATATCGTAAAAATTGGAATTCTACTACCTTTAGGCAAGAATAAGTGGAAATTGAGTACTCCAGAATATAGTTGTTCAGAACACCACGAAACTAAGTATCCACAATGCGTGTCTACATTAGATCAACATTATAGAGGGTCTGAAATTATTCCTGCATCCAAACAAGTGCGCGATACCTCCAATTCCTTTTAGACGCATAAGCAATCAACCACTCATATAAGCGAAGAAGCTCTCATACAAACTATCATACATATTTTGTTCCACCCATGCACATGCGTTAAACTTAGATCCGGTGCTGAACTTCTGTGCATATTCTTCTTCTAGATCATGTATCCACTCCTCAACACTTTCTAGGGTCAACTGGTATGTCTTCATCCTGAACCATCCTGAAAACAACTAAAAAAGAGGTCCCAACAACGGAACCAATGATGCAACCTAGAATTTACCAGTAAAATCCCAAGCATGCTAGCACATCACTCAGCCCAGACTGAGCACTCACCCGAAGTGTGCAAAGGTACCAAACCCCTCTTTAGGGTTGTTGTTACAGGAGGTTAACATGATGAAGACTTAATGCATTCAGATCTGTAATTAATACAACATTCTATAGGGTATGTTCAGATCTAGATCTAAAAAGTAACAAATTTAAATGATAACCATAATGAAATCAAGCATGCAAGAACCTGTTATACTCAAGATTAATACTTTGATTCAACCAATACACTTCATTGTATTAAACATGATAAATACATAGAAGCATATTACAATAGATAATACCATAACGTATGCGCGCATCAAATTTGGAAGCATAACCTCACAATAATTCAGTTATCACACAATCCCCCTTACTATATGTAGATAATTACATATTTATAAGGGTGGGGACTTGCCCTTCATCGCTTGCATAACTCCAAAAATAGGTCAGTTGTTGAAAATAGCCACGCGCCTTTAGAATCACAGCCACACATGCAAGTGCGCTAACAATAGACCTCTTCTAGTTAACTGGTAATAGTGATTCTATTCTTAACCCACACCCATGCAAAGCGCTTAGTAGGCGCTCTTCCAAAAATAGCTGATGTGTATCGCACAAGTCTTTACCCGGTTTGTGTTCTCAGCACACTATCTCCAAAAATAGCCCATACATGTGAAAATGGCTAAGTCCCAAATTCACCCTTATACTTCACGCGCATGTTCTTCCCTATCCTTCTGCACCTTTGACTGCACCCTGTTCTCTTGTGCGAACCTCTTGTGTGCCTTCTACTAAGTATCCCACTTTGTTTGCTCAACATACACCTGTAATGAAATTCACACATCATTTTCAAATGAGATTCATTCATAATTTCTTAAGCATTCAACCACAATATCACAATTAATCTTCCATACACAATTTTTACTTCCAAGAATCCCTATATTGATAAAATAATAAATTTTACATAGCTTCTTGCACCTTAGCTTTGTTACAAAAATATTCCTTTCTCTTCCACCAACCTTCTCACATACTACTTTCTCTTAAAATTTGAGTTTTCTTACAACATGGGTGAGAAAAAGGTAGTTGGGATTTCAAACTAACTCACATATGATTATGATGAACAAAGTGAGTTAAAGCCTTATTAGGGTCAAGTAGGCCATAGATCTTAGGTGATATTATATTCCATGACCTCTTTTTACATAATTTATTAAACCTATGCTAACTCCTAAGCCTCTAACACACTATAAAGACAAATCCAAACTTTTAAAATGTGGTTTTGGAGGGAAACCCTAAATACCATTTATTACAATGCTACAAGAGTCCAAATGGACTATAAACATGTCATGATCACCCAAATGGACCTTTCACAACCTAAGACACCTATGTAAACCAAACTTTGATTATTTACATAAGGTGATGCTCATGCATCAAGACTTAATATTCATGGTGCAATAAATACCAAGCCAAAGGAGATTGATCATTGTTGGTGTATAGAATAGATACCCATCAGTTGGCACTAAGCTAAAGGAGATTGGTTTATCATGGTGAGATAGATACACATCAGTTTGCATTATGATAAAATTTATGGAGTAGATAAAATGAAAGTGCTTATTTGTGGTGGGGTCGATACCCATCCATTAACACTATGCCAAAAGAGACTAATTATTCATGTGGGGTAGATAAAAGGAAACATATTATTTGCAACATGGTATATACCCATTAATTATCATTACAAAAAAGAAATAAATTATTTAGGGTTTGATAGGTAAAACAAGATTGGCTATTTACAATGTGATAGATATGCATCATTCAATACTACGTTGAAGGAGACTAATTATTTTTGTAGGGTAGATTAAAGGAGACTAAGGTGGGGTAGATACCCATTAGTTAGCATTTCACCTAAATAGACTAATTATTTGTGGCGAGATAGATAAAATGAGACCAATTATTTGTAGTGGGATAGATAAAAAGAGACCAATTATTTGTAGTGGGATAGATACCCAGTAGTTGGCACTATGCCAAAAACAACAGTCATATGTGATGGGGTTAATACCCATAAATTGAATCTACGGCAAAAGAGAACAATTATGTTAGCTTGTTAATATATATATATTTATAGGTTATGCATTGAAAATATATGCTTTGAGCCAATAGGCATTGGTGAAGTTTCTTTACTTACATAATGCCCACCGGAGATCAATTATTACTAATTGTAAAGTCCCCTGCACCAAAAAGACTTGAGGCAAGGATCATACCTTCAAAAAATTGAATGAAATTGATACTCCTCAATCCTTGTCACTAAATCTAGAGTGGTTGATTATTATATACATGTAATACTAGCATTACAATGTTTATTTTGAGAGTTTTAGTGGTGGATAGGACCTAATGACACTCTTTTTAAAGTGTATGTGTAGTCATGATTTATACGTAGATTTAAAATAATCCCTTCATTAGTTTATATTATATTCTAAACCTTTATACCAAGCTCAATCTTGTCAAAGTTGGAATTCAACCCATCTACAAATAAACAAGCTCTTAGGCTCATTTGATCATTAGGGACACTAAATATTTGATGCACTTCTTATTTTTTAGCTACCATTTTATCATGGGTCACTTTTGGAACATATATTGGAGTTATTTCTACTCTGTAATAAAGTCTCAAACACTTCTCATTTTTATTAGCATTTTATTTTGGTGAAATTTTTGTGCATGGCAGAATTATCTCTATTATCTAATACATGTTTATCAACATAATTATTTCAATCTAAGAATTCTAATCAATTAATAGATTTATCTAACATAAGCCCCAAATTTGTTCTCCTTTTAAGTTTAGTAGATTCGATTAATTGCAAGAAGACACGAGTTGAAGTGCATAATTTAGGGCAAGGAGGTGGAAGATAAAAAATAGATGACCGAGTTTAGTGAATTATTTTACAAGTGAGAATTATTGATTAGGAACGTTTGTATGGTTCTAGTAGGATATTGAGAGCATTTATATCACCTTCACAACAATCTTAAAGCATTTCAAAAGTTTAATTCAATAATCATAATAACTTAAGTGTGTGTTTCCAAATCTAAAATTTACAAACAAATTTAATAGCCAAATACAAATAAATTTAAATAAGATAGAAAACCTTATATTCCCCTATTTATATAAATAAGGTAAGAGTTCAACGAGGTTCAATTTTATAATGGTATTGAAATAAGGGACAAAGTTGTGGATAAGATACCATTTAATTGACATTACGACAAAGGATACTGAATATTCATAGAGTGGTAAATACCCATCAATTAACATGAAGCCAAAAGAGAGATTATGCGTGGTGGAGAAAATTCCCATTGGTTGGCACTAAGCCCAAGGAGACTAATTATTTGTGGTGGGATAGATACCCATTAGTGGGCACTATGCCAAATGTAACATATTAGATGAAATGAGAGCACTTATTCATGGTGGGGTAGATAACATCAATCATCACTATGCCAAAGGAAACTAATTATTCACAAGGTTAGATAAAAGTAAACTAGTTATTTGTGATGGGATGGATAAAATGAGGCTATTTTTTTGCATTTGGATATATAGCCATCAAAGGAGATTGATTATTCGTGTGGGGTAGATAAAATAAGATTGATTATATGCAATGGGGTAAATGCCCATCTACTAGCATTACACCAAAAGAGACCAATTTTTTTGTGGTGGAATGGATACCCATCAATTCATACTATGTCAAAAAAGGCCAATAATCTATGATGGGGTAGATACCCATCAATTAGCACAATTCTAAAGGAGTCTGATTAGGTGAGCTCCTTAATGTATTTTATTTCTAAGTTATATATCGAAAATATAGGTTTCAAGTCAATAAGTTATTGGTTCATTGGTGAAGTTATTTGGCTCACAAAATGTCCACCATTAATCAATTCTGACGTCCCAAACAAATCGAATAAAAATTAGTACTACTCAGTCCTTATCACTAAACCTATAAAAATCGACTATTCAACACATCTAATATCAACAATACAATATTTATTTTGAAAATTTGGTAATAGTGACATAGCATAAAAACTAAAAAGTGTATGTGTAGCCATCTTGTATACGTAAGAATTAAAATAAGTTCTTCATTATTCGGTACTCTAAAACTTTATTCCAAGCTCAATTATGAAACCTTATCCATAGGGTACAGGGTATCAACAACTATCCCCATCACCATTGAATTATTATTGGTGAATGACTCATATAATTTGTCATCATTCATAACTTATGATGCAAGGTTGAACCCTCTTAGACTTTCTCGGCCTCTATTTTTTCTTTGGCATCCAAAAGTGGGTGTTCTCCATATGCATTATTAATGCATAAAAGCCCCCACCATAGACAAGAAGACATGCCCATATGACACAGGCATTGGGCATTCAAGGCACCACTTGTCTTCTTCTTGAGGAGACAGGGCTTGATTGCTTCCATGTTGATGCATATATACACACACACACCAAATTGGAAGGGGACAACATATACACACACTTTTTCAACACACCAAATAGGGGAGGGAACAAGAACATATACACACATCAAATTCCCCCATAAACATCATTGCAATTTGCACCCCAAACTTGGGTTTTGTTTTTTAATCACTTTGGAAAATGTCACAAAATGCCCCCGCAACTTTGACTTGCTTGTCCACCCTTTGTAGTCGAGACAAAAACACATTTACCCGGCAAACGCTACATGCCAATCATTCACGCGGCTCCCTTGCTGGCCGACAGCCCGAGATTCCGGCCAACTATGCCGGGATATCTGCGTCGCATCTTCCCATTATTACCATGGGCCTGCGTACGGCGCCCTGCACGTGTCCCTCTGGCGGGCCCGGGTGACCGGTAATTGGAGGGCACAAGGCTGCTCACGTGAACCAACCCTGTCGGCCGGCATGGTTCCTGCCCACACATCGGATGATTGCTGCCCCTGCCCGCCTGCCCCCTGCCCGCACTCATATCCCATCGTCGTACGAGGAAAACAACCGGCCCAGCCAGTGGATGCCGGTCAGACCTCCCTCGCTCCTTATATACGCAGCAGGGCAGCAGCTTCGCCTTCGCAGCTGTCCCCTGTGTATATGTCCCCATCTGGTATATACACAACGAATATGTTCCTGCCAAGGCCCAAAGAACCCCAAACTCTGAGCGTCGACCTTACCATGGCAGTGCGATCTGCAGCTGCTGTCTCCTGCTCTGGTATGCTCCTTAGGGGGAGATACTATTTCTGTGTATATATATTTATTTATCTAAGGGACATACTAATTGTATATATGTTTTTATTCTCTAAGCGAGATACTGATTGTGTATGTGACCATGATTTTTAGTTTTTTTTGGGGCTGTTGCAGAAATGGCTCATGTGGGCGACCCGTCCTCCAGCCAAAGTGGATGTGTGAGAAAATTCGACATGAACAGATTGCCTTGTGGAACAGACGAGGAGGAGGAAGAAGAAGAAGGTGGTGAAGGAGGGACATCGTCAGCCATTAGCATAGTTTCGCCATGTTTATCACCAGACCGTCATAATCATACAATAAACCCTGTTCATAAAGAGGGTATATACACAGCCCCTGCATTGACAAATACAAGCCATGAAGAAGAAGAAGGAGAAGAAGAAGGAGGTGTCACTGCAGGAGGAGGAAGAGGAGGAGTTCCTCCAAGAAAAAAGCTCCGCCTCTCCAAGGAGCAATCTGCTCTTCTTGAAGACAGTTTCAGAGAGCATCACACTCTCAATCCGGTACTAACCTACTTTACCTCAATTTGGTTTGTAGAACCCATCAAAATGTATAGATTTATGTGTATAAATTAGTTACAGCAACTCTAGGTGTTTTTGTAAGGCTGATAGACAATTTTTAAAGAATCTCACCTACCGTTTCAGAAAATAGATCATATAACAAATTTACTTAGACCGGTTAAACAACTCTACAGAGAGTAAAGCTCCTATCGATCACGTACGTTCGCTCTTTACATAGAAAGAATCAAATTAAATTATGTAAGAAGATGAAACCAGAGTGGTGGAGAATGCCAGTTAATTAAGAACCTTGCAAAGTTCAACCCCTCAAAAATATCTAGAGACGATAAGGTTGGATGGAAGCCCAGTGGGGCATTTAGCACTTTAGATACCTCCAAAGTACTTTTGCTCTGAGCAGAAGGAGACCAATTATTTGGCAGAGTACATATGGTATAAATACCCCACAGTACTGATCAGAAAGAGACTGATTGTTATCCATGGAACTGTCCCTTTAATTACCGCGTTTATGGTTTAGTACTTACGATTATCTTGATCTTGCATTTTCAATGAGATGTATGTTTTTGATGGGATTGTAAATTACTGTTGTGGGTACGTACAGAAGCAAAAGAGCGCCTTGGCAAAGCAACTTAACCTCAAGTCACGCCAGGTTGAAGTGTGGTTCCAGAACCGTAGAGCAAGGTCAGTAAATCTTTGTACCTTAGTTATTGCTTTCACTTCTGGGATGCTTTTATTTCTAGATCCTTCTTCTTGGATAATTGGATTCATGAAGTTTTGACTCTGAATTGATTAGTTTCAGTGGTTTGTCATTTGGGGTTTTTATGTTTGGTGTGCGTGCCTAACTAGATTGTATTAGCCTGTGGTCTGTTCCATAGGCTGTCTTTGGTAGCCTCGCAGACATTAAAATATCTTCTTCTTCTTAAGCAATTCTGAGATTATACTCATATCAACCGTGACAATTTATTCTAATTTATAAAGATTGAAAATACATCTTTAATGTAATGTACAATTTTTTTGTTAGCTGAGAAGAATCAAAATTTAGTCCAACAACCCAGAACTGCAAAACTGATGTAACCTAATATTATTACTTATTAAACACTTCTAAGTGTTATTGTTAGACTGATAGTAAAGCCCACAGACAGTACTTACTTGTGCACCTTTAAATTTCACAACACAACTACAAATTTCAAGAAGCAGTTGGATGTAATGCAGTCTCTCTAATAATTTTGTTGGGCGTTCAGATTTTATGGTTTGTGTTGAGGTGGATGATGAAGTACTACACCCGTTTAAACTTGTTTTTCTATACATACGGTTTAGTATTGATCTAAGGATTCGGTTGTCCATTTAAGTATGGTAGGACGAGGTAGTCTGCTTTTCAGATTTTTGTGTATAAATATTTTAAAACTACACTTCCTGCATGTCGAATTATTGCTTTGGCTTTTATTGATATGACTGACTTTGTTTGCTTATGAATGATGTATTGCTCGTCTATTATGGTCCTTATATTCTTGCCATATGTCAGCTACTTTGTTAAGAAGTATGGTTGATCAGACACAGTTTTCCTTGTCTATAAGAAATGATTATGCACATATTAATTGTGGGTTTTGTTTGGATGCAGGACTAAGCTAAAACAGACAGAAGTGGACTGTGAATTTCTGAAACGTTGTTGTGAATCACTGACAGAAGAGAATAGGCGCCTGCAGAGGGAGGTGGATGAACTAAGAGCCATGAAAGTGGGTCCTCCATGTGTAATTGCCCAAGATTTATACATGCAAATGCAAATGCCAATGGCCATGCAAATGCCATTGCCTGCAGCCACCCTCACCATGTGTCCTTCCTGTGAAAGAATGGGCACCACCATTGACAAGAGGGCTCTCACTTTTGCTAAGCCCTCTTACTATGTTACCAACTTCAGGCAACCATCTGCAGCCTGTTAACTAGTTTCTTCACATAAATATAATATACGTATGTATTTATAAATCCATTTTTGGAAAGAACAAGGAGGAGCAGCATCTATGCTTTGCTGTTCACCAATTCTGCATGTCCACTAAGGAAGGAATATATATATATATATATGACAAACATTGTACTGTAAATACTCATAATGCTTTTGAAAAGAATAAGAACTTGTGCAATAATTCAGCAGAGAATTGCAAGTCCAACGTGGATGATTGTGATTCTTTTAAGCATATCCTCCATACAAATATCTATTGACTCTAGCCAATAAACTATATTGCTGAATAATTAGAGCTACTTGTAGACATCTTAAATTGGGCCCTGACATGTATTTAGTGTTAATGTATGAAATTGGACCTGCCATTTTTATGAGTATTTGATTATTATGTTTGAGTAATTTGGTCTAAATTAAGTGTTACTCAATAGTTTTTTTTATTTTTTATTTTTAATGTTTTGACTTGTCTTTCTTTCTCAAGTTTAATATTATTTATATATATATATATTTTGAGTATTTATGTATCATTTTACGACTGGTCAAATAATTATAGCACCTTTCAATCATATGTACGGTCCTAACACTTTTTGCCCCTATGGATCCATTTGCCATGTCAAGAATCGGTATACTATGGACTATAGTCTCAACCACTTCTCATTGTTTTTAGGTTGGTATTTTATTTTGGGAACTTTTAACACACATATTGGAATTATTTCTATTATGAAATATGTGTTTATTTTGATATCATTATTTTAATATAAAATGTCTAATAAATTAATAGATCTATTTAACATAGATCTCATTTTTTCCCCTAGTAAGTTTAGTAGATTTTATTTAATGCAAGAATACATAAATTTAGGGTAAAGAGGTGGAGAGTAAAAATAGATGATCAAGTTTGAAAAATTATTTTACAAGTGAAAATCGTTGATTAGGAACACTTGTATAATATTAATAGGCTATTGAGAATGTTTATATTTTCATAACAATATTAGAACATTTCGATAATTTAATTTAATAACTATAATAATTTAAGTACAAATTTCCAATCTACATTTTGAAGAAAAAATTAATAATCAAAAATAAAATGATGCTTATAATTTTGTAAATATAATCACATTGTACAATGAATAGACCAACACATGGAATTGATGAATTTGGTTGCTTTTAATGTTGTGCTCAACTTTACATGAAAATTTGATGTGGAAAATTGCAATCTTAGTTGTTCATTCAATATATAATGGATTGTCCATCCAATAATATGTGAATTGAAAGGATTTTTATATTGAACCTGCGGTAATTAGAGGGAAGGGCTTTAGTGGTTATTCATGTGGTGAGTGGTTCCATATTTTTTATAGAGAGGTTTAGGTGATTATTATGGTTTGAATTGATGACCTTATTTGTAAACAATAAGGGCGTAAATCAAAGGTTAATTTTATCAATTGCATGCCCACTAAAATTGTTTATTAATGATTTTTTGTTTGCATATTATTTAAATGCAAAAATTATTTTGACAAACAAATGGTCTAATCTCTATTAAGGTTTTGTGTCCCCTCCTATAGGATTGCATATCATACTTTTGTTCGATCATCCATTCAAGAAAGAAATTTTGTTTTTATTACATATTTATTGTGCTATGTTAACCTTTACTCTGCCATGTGGGTGGTATGTTGAAAATCTCGCCATATTGGCGGCTATCTTCACAACACTTGCATTAGTCGATGTAAATAGTGCTAGAAGAGATTTTACCAACCATTTCCCCAAAACGAACAAGGAAGTTTGTCTCAAATGTGTTTCACGAGATAATAGCTCTAGCCTAAAAAATCCTTTTATTAATGTTGTGCTTGATTTTCCTAAATTTGACAAAGCTTGTCACTAGTTTGATATTTTAATTTAGTTGGTTATTTAAATGGTCAAGTCCCTTGAGAAGTCATGTTGAAGCAATGGGTTTGTAACCACGGCTAACCTCATGACATCAAGCTTGAGGGTGTTCAAAATATGACAAATAGTTTTTCCTATTTCATTTTTCCAATGCTGACTACTATAATTCCTTTGTCAACCATGGTTCATGGTCTATTTGCAATACCCTTGTTGTCTTTTCCCACTAGATAAACTAATTTCAAGTGTTAGAGCAAGCCATGCTTAAAATCCCACTTTGGATTGAATTCCTAGTCTCTCTCTACCCCTTTGATGGTTTGTCAACAAAATTATTAAATCCTTAGGTCATTTCATTTTCCACGAGCAACCCAAATTGTATGCTTCTCATTTATAGAAATGGGTTTGTGTCAAGATTGAATTATCAAATACTTACAAGAAACCATAGATATCCAAAAAGGTGATTTTTATTTCTCACAATATATGTTTTACATTTTTCTTCTGAACACATGCTTTTGTTGTTAAGTCTCAAACCACATGATTCGAGATTGTCCTTTAATTGCAAACTCTTAGTTGGGGATGTAGGAAAAAAGCCGTAGTTACCAAAAATTTTGCCTTCGATGATGACAATTGGATTACTATAACAAATAAAAGTAGCTCCATGTCCTCTCATGGTACAACCAAATTATAAACTATTGTGTACAAGCGGTTATGGAGCTAGAAACTCGATTGATAATGGAAAATAAACCACAACACATGTTGCATAGGTGATGTCATCCCTTTTGTGCACCCTATAAGTGGCAAACATTATTACTACCTCCTTGAATATGGTTTTAGCCTCGCATCATCCAGAACCTCTTTTTTAGTTTGTTTCTAAAGTCTTTGGAAACATTATGGTGATGTTTGAACATTAGGCAATGATCCATTAGTCATGTAGGTCTTCGCCACATTTCAAAGAGCGGGAATATGTCGAGTAAAAATGAAGGCCATTTCAAACAAGTAATTTCTACATAATTTTCAACCATAGTTTGTTTTTTCTAACAAGTTTGCTTCCCTCTATGATTTAAATGAAAGGAACAACACACACCTCTATCTTTCCCCATTATTGTTTATTCTTAGAATGTTTTCAACCTTACTAAATTGAACCATAGGTGTATGGTCAAGGACATTTGTCAGTATTCACATAGTACACATTTTTCTTGTTTGTATGAAGTTAAAATCATATACTTTCTTCTTCAGTTTGTTGCCTACATTATTTGGTTGGGTTCCGTATACCGTGTATCTAATCA
This sequence comes from Taxus chinensis, assembly GCA_019776745.2. Classification (NCBI taxonomy): domain Eukaryota; kingdom Viridiplantae; phylum Streptophyta; class Pinopsida; order Cupressales; family Taxaceae; genus Taxus; species Taxus chinensis. Next base: position 12,094,556 of record CM034150.1, on the reverse strand, counting down.
AAAATTTGGCAATGAGGGAGATATCAAAATGTTTGCAATAGATATTACATATAATATCATCCCATGGGGCCCATGGTCCATTCATTGGGTGGTGTGGACTCTTTTTTAATTTTAAAGGTCAATTACTTAGTCTTGCTAACTTGTATGCCTCCAATGATGTCGTTGAAAGGGATGCTTTGTGTAGATGGTTTTTTGAATCACTCCATGATGCACACTAGACAATATGTGGTGATACCAACATGATGTAATCCACGAAGGAAAATAAAGGTCGTATTCATATGCATTAGTATGCTGGCGAGAGGGAGGCCTAGTTCTACTTTTGAAACAAGTTAGGTCTATTTAATCCCAAATATCATTGGCATTTGGATTCTACCTTGACTTGGTTCACTTGGTCTAACTTTAGGAAGGGCCAAGAAAGAGTTGTTAAAATATTGGACCACAAGTCAAACTATTAATGTTGTTGATGGTGTCACTCTCAGTAACCATCTTCTAATTCACTTCTGCATGAATGGTCAACCCAACAATATTAAATTCTTAAATATTAGTACTATTTCAATATTTTTGATCTCTCACCTCAGAGAACCTTCTCCACATCAAGTGAAGTTAGAATTTGGTTCCTAGAATTGAGGTAGAAAATGAATAAATTAACTCATGGGTTGATATTATCAATCAAATTACAACCTTGGAAATTATGGAAAGAAATATGATATCTTTCATTAGTTGGCACATGAAGCTTCACACCATGATTTCACCATTATTCCATAGGAGATTGCTTTTTCTTCATTTGATATACATATGCATATTGTAAACACTCAAATTTGGTAATTTACCCTTTTGACACAACATAATGTAATTGTGTTTCTTGGCTAAGACAAAATCCCACATTCTATTCCCACTCAGTATATCTTGCCATCTCTTTCCTAACTTGTTTATTCCTACACATTGATGTGTTGACAAATTATGAATACAAGTCCATAAAATGAATACTTCATCTCTTACCATCATTGTGATACTTTCATATTTGATTCACATTCTCCCTGTCTAAAATTGAACAGTTCGGTCAAGCTGTCTAATCCGGTCATGACCCACCTGTATGGTCCTACACGTACATATTCACCAACTTTTCTTTCAATGCACTCTTATTTATTGGGTCTTTTCATCCACCTAGGTTGGCCTTATTATTATATTTTACCTTCACAACCCTATATAAGAAAGTTAAAGCTACATCATTTAATCACATAGACATTATATGGCATTCTATTGACATAATCTCTCGCAACACTCACAAAAGGAACTCAAGGCTCACTAAATATTCCTAAAGCTAATTCATATCCATTAGGGAAACCACTACTATAGCTCTAGATAACTCAACTAGGTCAAGGATTCTAGCTTCCTTCACATCCAAGTACACCAAGTTCCTATTTCCAAATCTTAACAAGATCACAACACAATAAAACATGATCAAAGGGTCTCAAGTTTCCAACTAGCTACATCCATATAAATATCACATGTTAGGTGGAGAAATACATGTGGTTTGAGGCCTATTTGAAGTAGCGTTGACGTAGGTGGTGCATACAGTGCACCACAACCAAAACACTAACCTTATTGTAGGGTCTTCTACCCATGGTTATGTTTTTTGAGTGATTCGTCTCATTACAGACAATATTGAGGATGTGAGACAACTAGAGTTTGATCGAGAAGTACATTTATGAGCCATCAAAGGACCCAGAAAGTTACATAGGTCAATTCCAAAGGCATCTAAGATCGTATAAAAGGGTCTTGACTGGATTATACATCTTGAATGAACTATATAGTTCTATACTTGGGAGTTTCCATATCATAATTTTAGCAGTGAAATTTTACCAGGATATGTACTTCCAATTTCTCTAGTCTATCTTCCTAGATTCCTCTTATACCACTATGTATAGCTAAGGATCTCTACCTCTTGTGTATTTCAAATTTTTATTGATTTATCAAAAGAGCCAATACATTATTATGATTTTGTATAATTAATGTCATAAGTTAATTATCAGAATAGATCCTGGTATGTAAACCTTACATTCCTTTTTATGTGTTTTGTATTGTATAACATCAATCTAATATAAAAAGGGTGCAAACATTTTGGTAAACCCAACTTATGCATAGAACATTTTAGCTCAATCCCTAGTTTCCATAGGGTTTCATATTTGCATGTATATTCATATCTACACCATATTTTCATCTATCATCTTCCCTAACATGAGTTTGCACAAATGGTGCAGAGGTTATGCTTGAATTTTGACCTTTAATTGTTTTCCTTTGAAGGTTCCATATTAAAAATGTTGGTTTCACAATACCAAGAGCTTAAACTTGCTCTAATGACACCAACACCTACTTGAGGATCATCCTTAAGAGGTTATATAGCACCATTTGTATGTTATTATTACCTTGAGGTCCAATGAGACCATGCATTATAAGAAGAGACCTAGTGCATGCTCATACATAAAAGACAACCACTATAAGATATATATATATATATATATATATAAGTATATATATAAGAGACCAATATTTAGAGGCTTACTTGATAACTGATGTGATCACTACACCAATGTTTCCCAATATGCAAAACTCCTATATTCACTTGCAACCTTGTTTTGTGCTACTAAATCCACTTATGAGGTTCATGGCACACATACTTCTTGATGTCTCTTAGTTGCTCCTTACCTCACATGGGGTTATTCTTCAATGGATTCATGAGACCATTCAAACTTGGTTTATCATGTGTAAGACAACACAATACAATTTTAGGCTCCCTTCTTGATGCTCAACCAAGGCTCTTCAAATATGTATTCATTCTCAAACTCTCCCCTCAAACTCTGAACTAGTTCATAGAAGTCCAATTCAAGACCTGGTATACAATTCTAAGGGTTTCTTGGCATAATTCTATGCTATCTAGACTTATTTTCACCACAATCAGAGTGTCCATGATCTTCCACATGCCTGTTCTATAACAAATTTTGTTCATTCACCTTCTAATACCCATTTTAGTGACTTAAATACTATCCTTTTACCCTTGTACAATCATATTCATTCAATGATGAAACCTTCTTGGTATCTAATCCCCTAATATCATTCATACACATCAATAATACCTTATTGTGCCTTCCATAATAGTCTAGAAGCATTAAAATCAAACTTTGATGAAAATTTAGCCCTTATTCTGTCCATACCTATACATTGTGCTTGCTTCTTTAAAGCTCGAGACAACTATTATATAGATCTTCCACTCTAACAAACCAATCACAACAAAACTTGGGGGATAGCTAGGAAATATCAAGACAGAAGTAACTTGAAATTTTCAAGCAATTTCATATGTATAGTCAAGAAATATACAAAGCCCTAGATAGAGCCCGATAGCCTTCAAATGGCTATAATAATTAAATTACACAATTTCAAACCTCATAAAAATTATGTATGAGATCCTTATTACCCGTAGACGCTTTAAATCTTAACAATAAAAATAAATTCAATGCATAATTACTCCTGAGGGTTTCATATCACTGTCTAGACACAATCTTCAACACAATCATGATAAAACATGCAATTCTCATTCTAACAGGATATTATTGCATCTTTAAAACATATTACCTACATCATTATTCATTGTTCAACCTTCGGAATCCTTGTCTACATTCATTTACATTGAATCACTTATGAATAGGTGTTCATTTTGCTAAGAAAATAGCCTTAACAAGCTCCTAAACGGACTCAACAGACCCCTAAGTAGACTCAACAACCTTATCAACATAGAAATTAGGTGTATATAACCTTAATTTACTCATGTAATTCATACTAGACAACTAGAATGAGATAATATGACCCTTAATTTTTCTATATTACTCCTTTACAAAGTCAAACTCACTCTTTAAACCTTTTAACAAGCACTCATTGACCCTTTTACAAGCACTTATTACCTTTGACAACGTGTTTAACCTTAAAACTCCTAGGATAACATTCTCTAATGCTCTTATATGACCTTATTGTGCTTTGGCCTTGATGCTCCTGCATCATAGTGCCCTTGAGAGAAAAAATTGAGCTCTTACTCAAATAGTTTATCTTCTTTCTTGACTTCTAGTTCATCCTCATTGCCCTTGCATTTTCTTATATACTTTGTCTTCTGCATCTACTCTTGCATTGTCTCTTCTTGATTTTGTTCCTCTTGTTTTATTCCTTCTTCATCTTTCTCTTCATGGTATTTATTTTTATGCTTTTCACTATGTCTTCTTCAAATTTCTCCATCTTAGACCTCCATATGACCTCTTACTTGTCTCTTGTTTCTTGTCTAAATGCATTCATGACAAGATTAGATACGAAAATATAGGACCTTATTATTTCCTAAATTGTTTTATCACCATCTTCTTTTTATATTCACCTATAGCTTTCTCATAAGCTTTCTCAACCTTTTCAATAAAATAGAAATATTCTATGCTAAAATGTAATTCATGCACCACTCTATATGACTCCTTGTTTGTCTCTTCATGCAACTGGTTTTCACTGTCTTTCTCACAACCATTCTTTCCTCTATATTGTATTGTATTTCTCTCAATTTTGACTATACTTGGCATTCCTTGATCTTGCACTGATTGGTCTCCATCCTAGTTCCTTCTTTGTGTTGGGAATGTTATTACTCCTTTAATGATCATCAATTTAACCCTATGACTATAGATGAACATCACTGTAACCTTAGGACTGTTTAAGACTATTTGAACATCATGTTTTGTCTGATTTCCAAGCATCATCCTTGTTATTCTAAACTACTATGTGAATATCTAGAATTGAATTGATGTTACTCTCTTTCATAACTCTCCTTCTTACATATACAATAGATTCATGATTATATGAAGGAATTGCTTTCATTTCTTTATGCTTATAAAACATCAAATTTGTTTCATAATCAAGTCATTTTCACAATATTACTTGATTCACCATTTTTCATGTAATGAACTCTTTAAGTCTCATGATCCTCTCATCCTTATGCACATTATCCTTATATAACATACCATTCCAAAGGTCTATACCAGCATAATGAAGGTTCTCCATGCTTAAAATTGTACCTACTTGTCTTGCATGCCGAATTTGATCTAATTTGAGGTTTCTAGCTATTTCCTTAGACTTTTGAATGATTATCACTTCACTAACCTATTTTTCATGCAATTTTACATCCTCTTGAGGTGTCATTATGCACCATGGACATGTTATGCTTTCATTTCTTCTTGCTCCATCTTGTGGGCTAATTTTTGTCATCACTTGTCTTGAGAATCCACCATCTTCATATTGGTTCTTGTCTCTAGTTTAAAGGATCTCAATTCCTTCCTTATGTTGTTTTTCATCCTTTGTCTAAGATTTAGGTTTCCCTCTAGCCATGCAATTTCCTTCTTATACTGATTCATCTCCCATACCTACAAATACACACTGAAAATCACAATTAAACTAAAAACTTTGAGCTTCCTTAGCTCTTCCTTGTGCCATAGTTTTTCCTTCTTCACACTTTTTTCCTTTCTTCGTGCTAGGAATTGAGCATCTCTTCTATCAGCTACAACTCTTCTTCCAACACACATTTATCCAATTCCTCCTTGTCCTTATCAAACTTATGACTACCATCTTGGTAAGCTAGTTAAAATTCTACCTTATCTTTTTGTTCTTCATCTTAAAGAGAGGCTAAGAATGCCCTAATCACTTATTCTTCCACCAAAATTCCCTTGTTATTTTTTTCATCTAGAACTTACATGAATTCTTTCTTTATAGTTGTATCATCCAACATTATTTGTCCATCATTGGACTGGTCATCTTCTTTTTTTGTCATACCTACATACCTACATATAAAATCATTTCTTATATTGAAAATTTGAGGCTCAATTACCTCTATGAAATTGATCCTCTTTGTTTATCTTGTATTGTTCAATTACTCTTTCATTTCCATCATTACTCTCATGTTTCCTCTTTCTTGGAGTTCTCCCTTCAAAGGTGTCAAAGTGTGTTCAATCTTGTCTTTCACAAATACATATGCATTATTTTTCACATTATGAGTTTCCTGCCTATGATATTGCCAAGGCCTACCTAACAAGATATGGCATACATCCATTGGAACAATATCACATGCTACTTGATCCTTGTAGCTTCCTATCTTGAATTTAACCTGACATTTCTCATCCACTAATCACTGATGAACCTATTACACCCAAGACATCTTATATGGTGTAGGGTGAGGGAATTTATTCAATTTTAAATTTTATACGATCTTTGTAGACACCAAATTCTTAGTACTTCCACTATCTATAATCAAATCACAACATTTTCCTTGAGCTTTACATCTTATTTTGAATAAATTCCTTCTTTGAGTGATTAGATCCACCAAATTATTTTTTTAAACATCATTCTTCTCATCAAAAAATACTTACCTCCTCTGAGCTAACCTCCATAAGCCATTATTCTATTTTTCTTCATAACATGCACTCCCTGACTCATTATTTTACACTCTTTAGCTTTATGACTTGCATATCTCTGAAATCTAAAGAACTTTCTATTAAAATAATTACTTTGGACAACATTACCATTATTAAGAGCCTTCTTTTATTGAACCTAAGACCCTCATGCTCCCATAGGTTTGATCACTGCTTCCTTGAAGACTCTTATCTCCATCATTATGCTTCTCTTTCCATCTTCTATATCATCGAATCTCAACAAAAAATCTTTCATTATTTATTCCAACATTTCTTCCAAGGATTTTCCTCCTCCTCTCATTTGCACCATCCTACTCCTTGTAATCAAAACTTATCTCTCCTTCAATAACTCCTAGATACCTACATGCACAAACATATATACTTCTTATTTTGTCAAATAAATGTGCTCAACGATAATAACCTCATCTTTGATACCAATTGGTGCAGGGTTATATGCTTGAATTTGACCTTTATACTATTCTAGCTTAACTAGTTGTTATGCACAATATTTGTTTCATAATATCAAGGATTAATCTTACATGATATAGAATGACCTATATCTACCCCTACCTAGAGGATATCCCTTTGAGGTTATATAGCACCGTTTTTATGTTCTTATCACCTTGAGGTCCAATGAGACCATGCAGTATAAGAAGAGACCTAGTGCATGCTCATTTATGAAATAAAAACCACTATAGAGGGCGTACTATGATGTCATATATGATATAGAGGTGATCACTATATGGGATCACTGCACTATATGTATATCCCATATATAAGAGACTCAATAGTAAGAGGCTTACATGAAAGATTTATTTGATCACTATACCAATGTTTCCCATTCATGTAAAACTCCTATATTCATCTTACATACCTCGCTTTGTCCTTCTAAATCCAGCTCTACCTGTGGTTCTTTACACACATGAATCCCTTCCTCTGATGTGGGTTAAAAGTTACTCATTTCCACACATGGGGTTGAGCATGTTCAATGGATTCATTAGACCATTCAAACTAATGCTTCATGATCTTGTCCATGACATACTCAATAGCAATAGTATGCACTCTTAAACGTTGATGCTCTACCAAGGCTCAATATCAAATGAAGCCTATTCATTGGCTCATATACTCTGCCCTCAAGACTCAAAACTAGTTCATTGAAGGGTCCAATTTAAGTCATGGTATCCATATGTTCCAAACCTTTCTCACCTTGATTCAAGGCTGTCTATACTAATTTGGCCACAATCACACCTGTCCTTGTAACTCCCACATGCCTATGAATCTATAACAGGCTTTGTTCAGTCACCTACTAATACCCATGTTTTAGTAAAAAATGAAGGTAATATCATTTAAGGATTCTCCCTATAAGTACAGTCACACATGTTCATTCAATGATGAAACCTGGCTAGTTATCCTTCATCCTTCAATGCATTTTTTCTTACACCTTTCACAGAATACTCTTAGAGTGCTCTAGCTCACAGTTCTAGTCATTATACAGTCATGAAAACCAAACATTGAGGGATAATTCAATCATTATTCCCTCTTTACATGTACATTGTGCTTACTTCATTAAAGCTTGAGACAACTACTGACATAGATAACTTTAATTGTACACAAGACCAATCACACAAAAAATTTGGGGGATATCTAGGTAGATCATTCCAGGATAAAAGAAAAATTCAAATTTGTCAAGACAAATTCATCTAGTTACAGTTTAGAAGATATATGGAGACCTAGAATTCAGAGCAAGAGAGCCTTCAAATTGCAATAACAATCAAATTACAGCACTTTCCAAAACTTACAAAAATCATGCATGAGATTCCCTATCACCTGTACATCCTTTCCAATCTTGACAGTCAAGGGAAATTCAAATGCAAAATTACATCATTTAGGGTTTTATACCCACTGTCCAGACATCTAGGGTTCTTCAACACAGTCATGATAGAAACATGCAAATTTCATTCAAACAGAGTTAAATCACATCTTCCAAGACATTTTACCTAATCATAATTATTCATTATTCCATCTCCAGATTACCACTATCTACATTCATTTCCATAGAATCACTTATGAATAGGTGTTCACTTTGCTAATTAAAGAGTCTTAACAACCTCCTAAATTGATTCCTAACCTAACTCAGACACTCCTACGTAAGACTCATCAACTTTCTCAACATAGAAATCAGGTGGATATCACCTTAATTCACTCATGTAATCCATACAAGAAAACTAGAATGAGCATGACTATGACGGCTTAATTTGTCTATACTACTCCTTTCCAAAGTCAAAATCACTCTTAAAACTTTCTTAACAAGCCCATCATTAACCCTCTTACAAGCACATATTACACTTTTTACAACACATTCAACCTTAAAACTCCTAGGATAACATTCTCTAATGCTCTTATATGACCTTATTGTGCTTTGGCCTTGATGCTCCTGCATCAACAAATTTTCATAGGGTCTCATGATTGGTCCTACCCTTTGGGTCTCTTTTTAGGGCTCTTAAATACTGAATCAAATTTCATTGCATATCTTGAGCATAACGGTTTTATTTTTAAATTCCTTTGAGGTTATTAGTAATTTTTATACATTAAAAAAACATATTTTTGTTTTCCGTAATTTTTAAAACATTTTTAGAAATGCAAAATTTTTACTTTTAGTAGTTAGGCCATAATAAAAAATATATAAACTCTATTACAAATTCCTTAGAGGTTTTTATTCCCCATATTCATATCATAAATTAAATCTCTTGGTTTAATTAAATTTAGTGCTTATAGCTATAATTGATCATTTTCTTAATTTGATGACAATCACTTTTTACTTAACATCACTTTTGGGTCTTATCTTCTATTATCTCTTGACTATCAACCTTCCTTATTGTATTAATCTTGTTCTTATCGAAAACGACAAGGATCCACTAAATCAAAGAGTGCACTGCCACTAGTGAAAAATGCAAGACATGAATTGCAGAAAGGCATAACTAGGCACACACACACACACACACACACACACACACACACACACACACACACACACAAAACTGCTAATTATTAATAAAAATGAGATAAATGTAAAAGGTAAGAAAATGGCTCTAAATCAACACAGTGCTGCATATTAGAATGATGAAAGTGATGTACATATAGGAGGTGACTTTGTAACCTCCTCCCAGAATAATGAAAACCTCCACCTATAATAGTGGCAACCTCCATACTCGAAATATCCAATCCACAGAGAACTGGTCAAGTGTAGTAGCTACCACTAGCTAAAATAGTGTGGTTAAGTGCACACCTAAGGAAGCATATCCCATGAATGTAGGAAAGCTCCAAGTAAATTAAAAGATACAAGGAAAATGAATATCCTACACTAACACCCCCCATAAGCACATCTTAGGTGGGTAGTGAAAAAGGAAAGTGGGTCTCGATAACAAGGCCTGATGAGGTACCCACGTACATTCATCTCTCACAAAGATAGAGTAAAAGGAGAAAACCTAGTGGGAAACCCCCTAAAGAGAGACAAATTAGAATTGAAGAAATCTAGAATCCTCCCACCCAAAAATGATGAAACTACTGATGCGGATAAAAGAATTGGGCCCCGACAACTAGGCCATGTTAGGTACCCATGTACATAAAAAATATGAAATGGGAAGAACTAAGACAACCTGATAAGAATCCAAAATTTGATGAAGTAATGAGAAAGAATATCTAAAAAGTATAACTTTCTCCAAATATCACCCTCCAATAAGCATAAGTTGCATGAAAAAATACATCCAATATTGTTTTAAAAACTATTTGTTGGCCAAACAGGCATAAAAAATAAAGGACAAAGTCGACACTCTAGAGGAATGGAGAATTTGTGTGAACATGCCATGCTCAAAGAGTACTATGGGAATCCACAACTGCTATAAGGAAGACACAACGATCCTCAATATGGGTTCTGATAATAGGCACCTTTTTAGATACCCATTTACAATGCGTGTACAAAATTCTTCTCAAGAGAAACACATGCAATAAATGTTCTTATTACAGAAAGAAGAAATGAAACAAACAAGTCACTATGGGAGGTTTGGTCTCCTACCAAACTGGGCCCCACCCTCCGGTTTTCAAAAAAGATTTTTGAAAAATGAACCAAGTGATCATCGTCTTCTTCATCATCCACTGCAAAAATCCTCACAAAATGTGGCACTTTATAAATTATCATGTTTTACAATATAAATAGAACCAATGCGTGGGAAATTTAAAAATATTAACTTTTACAAAAGATGACACTTAATTCCGCGCTACTAATCAAAAGTTATTACAAAAACGATTTCCAGTAAATAAGGCATCTTTTAAATAAAATTGAAAAATGCACTAAATGAGGATGAACCTAGCTTTCCAACCACCCATTGGAATAAAAAAGGAATGTATAATACAATGGTTTAGTTTGTGAGGGGGAGTTTGTCTCTTGCCAACCTAGGCCTCACCCTTCGTCTTCGTCAAGCGAAGATACAAATAACTAAATAATAAAATTCTTCCTTTTACAATTTCAACTTGTATTCAAAACACATAAAGTGCTATTTTTCGGAATAATAAAGAGTGAAATTGAAAATAAAAAAAGTTCTTTGATGAAATCATCATTCGCTTATGTTTTTAACGATGTGCCCTATTCCATTTCGGGAAATGTGCATTGTCTATGTCAAATAAATTCAAACTTTTGACTTAAGAGAAGCTATATAGAATCAATAAGTGTTTTTTTGGCCAAAGATTTTGATACCCATAGAAAGTGAAAACACTGCTTAAAAAAATGTCTACTTATGTGGATTTGTACATATTTTCAGGGTAAGATATATTCATTGCATGATAATATCATACCAACTTCGGGTAGTTAATTACCTCACGTACAGTTTGTTGTGCATCAGCTGCACTTAGATATGCTTAATGCATTCATCCCATGGAAAAGATCTTTTCGATCGTTATAAGTCAAATATGAGCAAGTAACTTTGATTTTTTTGCAATCTAGCTCCGAATTGAAGAGATCTGACAACATGGGCACCAACTATAACCACGTGTCTCGTTTCAGCCATGGAGAGATTGGTGACTATAAAAATGTCTTTATAGGTTTACACTTTTATTGGAGCTTTGTAATATTCTTTTGCTATAATGGAAATCCATATTGTTGAGGTTATAAATAAATTGTTCAGCATAGTGTCGTAGACCTTGTTTCCAAACCTCAAATATGTCCTCCAATGTGAGAAAGATGACACTCATAATCCAATTGAGATATGATACGCATCTACTAGCCTGTCGGAGCATGTAGATCCAAGATCCCAAGTGATAAATGGGAGGAGAGAATGGAGTTTTTCATCACATTGGACTAGGTTAGGGGAAAAAATGAAAACTTCTATCATTAAATGCTCTACAGATAAGGAACAGTTCTTAGCTGGACTACTTAAACACCTACATGGATTCACATCTATGTCATTTTCATGTGATAGTTATGCATTATATTTGTAAGGCGTTGAATTTCTTATCAATGTCCATGGTAAGATATTGCACTTTCAAGATGGATATATAGAAAATAACATATAGAATGAACTAGGGTTCAATCGTGTACAAAATTTCTCTTTTTCAATAACTTGTTACTGTCATGATACCTTCGATGATATTATAAAATAAGAGTTCCATAAACTATACCGGGTTCATGGATATTATTAGAATAGTGTATCCATGTAGTCTATAAGATAATTAAATCTATTCTTTAGAATCTTATGTTGAATAGTTTATGTGTCTTGTGCATGCTTCCACATATTGCAAACATATCTACCATGGCACTTGTAACTCCAACATCTGACAAAAGTCCTTTTTCTGGATTTGCTTTTGTGACGTGTCTCATATATCACATGTAAAGATACAATATAGTTCGGTATTTATGCTCAGGACATATGCTATTGAAAAATAAAGGTGAACTGGATCTAGAGGGTTGAATTCTAACTAGTCCGTATGACCTCGTGTACAAGGTGATGCCTATCCATCAAATGAAATGTGAACAAATCCCTCAATGCATAGAATCAAGACTGTTCATCATATTAATCACCAATGGATTGGATTCCCTTCAATTCATGATTACTTGACTAAAGATATAGTCTTTATTTTAAATGTAACCAAAGTCATCTCATCACCCCCCAAAAACCATATATATTTTTATTCAATATCTATATAACTCGTCTAGCATTTCAAGGGACAGCGTCCTAATAATGGCTCACTATAAACAATGTTAGGGTCAACTTTCGAATGTAAACCCATTCATGTAAATAAAATATAGGGTTGTGGTCGAATTGAACTAGATTAATGGCAATTTACATTAAATGATAAAGTCCTCAAGTGATGCCCAGGGGAGGCATGAGTGATGGATAGGGAGGTATCAAATAAAGAAAAATAAAATACAAGTTATCTAATAGTATTTGGCATCAACGATTAAATTGGTATCAATTTAATGCCCCTCTTTTCAAATTGGCTGTGATAAGGGAGTTCATATGCTCATGACCAAACAAGATGTTACAATGCTTACATAGCTTCTCGGCCACATTTAAACAAGTCAATGTTTACATTTATCATTTGTAATGAGGCACAACTTGTTGATAATGTTGGAAATTTTGGTCTCACTAATTGTGACCACCGTTTTAGCGTACGAGACTTCCATGCAGTTTCTTTTAAGATCTCCCTTTATTTATGTTTGAATGATCATCTAGCTTTTTCATTTTGTGAAATGTAATGGTCGGGACAACGAATTATGAGTTATATATTGGCCGAAATAGTGAAAACCAATTGAACTCAGGCCTTTTATGGAATAGCTCTCGACTTCTCCCTACGACCCTCTCTAAATATTTTAGATTAGAACATTAGTCAATATGAATACCACTATTGGGTATCGGGGACTACCTTCGTACATGGTTCCATCTTGTAATGGAAAAGAGTAAATCGAGGGCTCTTTTAAGAATATGATTTTTTCATCATTAAACTATCACGAATATAAGTTTGTGTGATGTCATATCTTAAATGATCATGTTTATGGTCAAAGGCGTTCCCCTTATGGGCCCAAGTGTTACTTCCACCATAACCATATTCTATGTAAATCTGTGTTCCAATTTGACAGGTTTAATGATCTAGACCGTTTGGATGTATATGTGGGGTTTCTAAATTTAGGCCGTTTGGACATTTTTTCATATAATTTGGAGCTTTTCGACAAAAAACCTTATATATAACATTATAATATTTTCTAAGTATTACTTAATTGCACTGATAAGACTACAAGTAACACCATTGCATGATCATTATCATTCTCTTGGCTGCTCCACAATATGTATTTTGGAGGACTTGAGAAACTTGAGTTAAAACTTTGTTTTTAATTGCCAACCAATCAAAAATTACATCTTTTTGAAGACCACCAACTTTCAATATGTATTTCAAATTCCTGGAGCAATATCCTCACTTAACATTATAAAGATTTTATTATATTTAAGGTGGGCCTAATTTAATACGGTTTGCTTTATTCTCATCCGTGGTTTTTTAATTAAGACTATCTTTTTAACAAAAATACCAAGGAAAATTTGAAGTTGATTTTCTATCGCGGCTAAGTTTTTTTTGGCCATCTTAGAAACATTTTAGAGTTTAGTTTGCACATATTTATAATTATTATAATACCATGTTTAGATTAGTTGGTGTTGACATTAGGTGTGTTGTGTTGCGGTATGCTCGAACAATCTAAAAGCTAGGGTTTCCTGCTCGTTTCAAGGTAATACCCCCGTGAAGGATTTGATTCGCTTCCATCAACAACATAATCATTTGAAGTGTGCATTTTATTTGATATTTGTTACAGTGCTAGGATCTAAATAGTGCTGATATGCAAGACTTTAAGATCCAGAATATTGTGGGATCCTGTGATGTGAAATTTCCTATAAGATTGGAAGGGCTTGCATATTCGCATGGTGCTTTTTCAAGTGTAAGTTGTGTGGGCACTTGTTAGTAAATTTGTCTCTATCTTGATGTTGGACATCTGTATTGATGCTACACAACTGTATTGATATTTTATGTTTCCTTCTAATGTATTCATGTTTAGTTCAAATAAAATAGTCCACAAATCACTACCACTCATGTTATAAGATTTGCAAATGTATATTTACGAATTTGTAACAAATTTGAAATGTAGAGATAGAACCTTTAAATGTGATGCTTCATCTATATTCCTACACTTACAAAATCAATTACACCTCTTATCAACATCAACAACAAAAGTAATAACTATCCCTCAAAATCAAATTACATATACCGTTCGGCATTCACATTGCATTGTACACATGTGATTGCTAGTATTAATGACATTTGAATAATAAAAGAAAGAAGACACTTATTTAAATGGATAAGAGAGTGATACGCTCCCTGAATAACTTTATTGATATAAAATATACCGATTATAATCAATATAGCTATAATAATAACCAAAATGGTTATATGAATCCAACAAACACACAATAGAAAACCTAAGTTTCTAAAATACTATTCCCAAATTTAATAATATTAACAAATTAACCATATAGTTAAAACAAACAAATTTATTTTTTACCGTTCAATTTTACTCAACACTTACCACACAAACACCGAATTATTTTTAAACTTACATTTGAGATTTATATTTACAGGAAAAAGAAAGGGAATGATGCCATAATAAGACACGATGTAGATTTGAATATATAAATTCCTAATATGTGGAAGCATTTATGTCTATATATGTCATATAGAGACACAAGTGGATTGAACCCATGATTTGTAAACCGTTAGCTTTGGAAATTTACAAGACCACAAACAATTACTGTTCTACTTTCAATTCTTCGAAAATGACAATCTTGAAGTTAGTGAATACAAATTGAAACTTAGAACTATTTTGCGGCAATGAAAAGCTAACAATTCAACTCACAACATTATATTTATCCTAAAAACCCCCAAGTTGAGGGAAAACCAGCCAAGAAGGGCAATAGCTCTTTCTTCCCAATATTTTATTGGCCAACTTAAAGCGAAATACATATTACAATAAGATGAAGGAAGATAAACAATGTCTACACCTCCCTTCTATACTTGCTTTGCTCTATTTCACACCTTACTTCTATAAAAACTTCCATCTCCAGTGGTTTCTTGCTCAATTTTCTTCATTCTAACTTTGATGCCCCAAAACCACTTGTTCTCCTTGTATTTGTAGTTGTTTCCCATGTCCTCCTGTGCATTGGAGAATGAGAAGAGTCATCTAAGAAAGAGACACGGTCAGGGCGTTTGAATTCTGTTACCATTTGTGGATTCATTTTTATTTTTTTGTCCATTAGTGACAGGACCACCAGTGTATGCAGACAAGCGGTTATGCAACCATCGTGGCGGTTACGCAACCGCCGTTCTATGCATGGGTCAGTTACGCAACCGCTACTCTGCACAAAGGGGCAATTCTGTAACTTAACAGTCTGCTATTCTTTTTGTCTGATTTTTCTTTTGGTTTTGGTTGTTTTGATGAAGTGGTGTTCTTCTAGACCCCTATGGATCAACCCATGAAGTCATTTAGTGAAGATATTAAACATATAATGTTCTTGCCTACAAATGGGCGAATGAATAAGGGAGAGGAGTCATTCTTTGAGCGTTACCCAATAGTTGTGAGGGTTCCTGTCTTCTTGGGCTCCACTTTTAGAATATTAAAATATTAAAATTTGAATGAAACAAATCTAAAATATGAACATTAATTCTCCAAAACCAATGTAATATTTCCTTTTATTTGTGCTATCATGGCCATGTCATTAGTAGGGTACGCACATCATTTTAAAAGAGTAAATTCATAGAAATAAGATCTCCAATATTTCATATATTGAGCAAATAATGTATTACACGAGTGCATTTCTGATTGTAGTTAATCCCAAGGCAAAATTCAAATACATCTATCATATCAATGACAGACAAATTTTAATAAGTTTATAGCCTTCTCTACCCACTATAATAAATGTATTAATGACATATTCAAGTACAAACCTAGACCAAATAAGAAATATTTGCCGTCCAATATTGGACCAAAATCAATGACATGACAACTCAAAAGGCACCATCTTCAACTATGCATTGTTTTAAAAATAGATATGCGCTCATCAAAGACTCGTCCACTTTCCCTCCACTTTCCATAACACCTATATGAAGTACCTGTAATAAATAACAACCATTGTGATTGTGAGGCTCAAGAAATACAAACTGTAGTTTATTAAATTCAAATAATATAATTGAAAGACTAGTAATTCAAAATTGAATTCAAATCTAGCCATTGGATTATTACATCTAAAAGATTGATCCACACCATTTTATTTCAACCAATTAAAATAAAACACACGGATCAATCACTAGCAATGATTCTGTCTTTAAGTATAAATTCAATTCACTACCTAGTTGGCCAAAATAAAATTTCACTCACCATTGTTTTAACCACAAAATATTGCATTGAGCCAGACTACCACAAACTATTGCATAGGTACCACACTATATATGTTTCATACTATATTTGTATAGGTATGATATTTTATTTTATCTGAATTGATATTTATTTAAAATTTTCCATTATTCTTTGATTTTATTTAGTTTTTATTATGAAAACACAGTCCATACATGATATTATGTTTAGTATTTTCATTGTAAACTTGTAGCTTTATCTATGAAAATTGAACATTTATAATTGTTGGAAAGTCAATTAGTTTCTTGTAACGATAAAGAGGTTATAAACATATAACTTTTTCTATGAAAATTAATATATGTCTTTACAAATTCCACGCCATTTTCTTGCAACAATAAAGAGGCTACGAATTATAGCCTCGAATAGATTTCATATTAGATGATCATACACAAGAAGATTAGCTTGAATATATTCTCTTTCAAAACCTACCACATAGCCTTAGGTCTATATAAAAGAAAAAAAAAATTGTTTTCGAGTAATTTACATTTGTTCACCATCCCCTTCAAACAAAAAAAGTTGAACTAGAAGAGCTTCAACATTTCCCATAAACCAACATTAATCATGTTTGAATGTGAGGGTTGAAGTCATATAAAAGTAGTTTATGTTTAAATTATTATTGGCATTGACATGCATATTTGATTGATAATAATGAACTATTCTGAACTAAATACATCTTAGAATCTCAAATTGTGATTTATCTTAGTAAAGGAAAATCTATAAATTATTAACGAGTACTACATCAAATGTTTTACAATGTGTTGCAGTATAAGAAAGTTACTAGAAAGTTGAAGTAAATACTAAAACACTGAATACTTCAACGCCTTGATACAGTTCCTTGCTCTCAACTATCCATTTCCAACCCTCATCTTTGAAGTATTTTTTTAAGCATAGACACTAACATCAAATGGTTGTACTTGCACTATTTTTTGGTAAATTTAATAGTTCTACTTTGTTTAAATTTGTAATTTGCATGGGAGTGACACTTTTTTTATTTAATGTATAGGTGTATATTGTCATCACAAGGAGAAGGCAACTACCTAGGAGAGTAAGACCAACTAGTGCCAAAACTAGGGGAGTGAGATTTCCACCGAGTCAAAAACATGAAGAAGAGCCCAACAATAAATCAATTGAAGATGCCAACAATACATGAGTTCGAGATGCCAACAATTCAAAACTTCATGATGAAAACAACTAAGCAACAAGAGGGAGACTGTAACGAACCGTTACACCAAAACCTCGAGGCATTAGTGAAATCCGCACATGAGGATCATAACATCCCACCACACTTCAGTAGAGCCCGACTCGGGCTGGGTTTGTGCCCGCACTCCCATACATATGAGCCCCGCTTCATCGACGTTTAGGTGCCCCACGACCCTTGGCTAAACGGCGTAACCAACTGAGTGGGATTCAAACACAGGTGGTCGCTTTGATACCAAATGTAACGAACCATTGCACCAAAACCTCGAGGCATTAATGAAATCTGCACATGAGGATCATAACAGAGACTTTCAACTAAAAGAGTCACAATACCGAGAAATGATTGGAACAAATATGATATGGATAGTGCCATGAAAGATGTTGAAGAAAATGGATATTCTATACACTTTGCTGCAAAAAAAGGGGGTATACCAGCGAGCACTCTTACTTCTTGGTTGATGGGTTTCACCACGACCAAAAGAAAGTGCCCACCAACAATTCTTACTGATGAAGAAGAACTCGAGTTAGTGAGTTGGTGTCAAGAAATAACGAACATGGGCCACGTGTTAGAAATTATACAACTTAAGGCATATGTGGCACAAATATGTGAAACTAGGGCCAACCCTTTTACGGATGGTCTGGTTGATAGATCATGGTGGGTTGGTTTTAAGAAAACACACCTAGAACTTACATTGAGGACAGTTGAAGGCCTTGATAAGGATCAAGCAATTTGTCTTAGGCCATCAATTGTCAATTCTTTCCACATTACATTGTCTAAGGCCTATGAGGGCAATCCATATGGACCAAACAAAATATGGAATTGTGATGAGACTGGATTACAGGCTAGAAGGAATTGTGGTATGAGAGTACTTGCTAAAAGGGGCAATATAAGTGTCCCTTACATCATTCCAAAAAGTGGGGAATGGATTACCATATTATGTTGTGTAAACACTACCAGACAAAGCATTCCAGGATTCTATCTTTTTAAGGGGAAGAAACAATTACATAACTACATTGTAGGTTGTGAACCTGGTGCATGCACGACAACACAACCTCATGCACAAATGACTAAAGATTTATTCATGAAATGGCTACATCACTTTGCAACATCTATACTCGGTGGTGTATCTCCCATAAATAGACATTTATTGATTTTTGATGGTCATGGTTCACATGTTGCTTTGGGAACAATTCAAGAGGCAAGAAGTTTGGGAATAGATTTGTTGACATTGCCTACACACGCCTTCTCATAGACTACCACCATTGGATGTGAGTGTCTTTGCTCCATTCAAATCTTACTTCAAGGAAGAGAGATGAAAATGGATAATTGAGAAACATGGAATATATATAAAATGGGAAAAATTAGCAGAGTTGGGAAGTAAGGCATTAAAAAAGGATCTTACATCTGAAAACATAAAATCAGGTTTCAAAAGGACAAGTATCTGGGCTCTAAATCCAAATGCATTGAATGAAGACATGAGACCTAATAGAACATTTGACACATCTTTTCAAGATGAAGTAGGTGCAACAGAAAATATGTTACAACTAGCTAGGGTTGGTTTGGAGATTGGGGAAGATGTTGAGATGGTGCCTAACACACAACTAGGCCAAGAATTAGAAGTTCAACATATTGATATAGACTTAAATGACTGTATTGATAATCAATCAACGAGTCCAATTGAAAGAAGTCAATTTGATGAGCCACTAACTATGCCCACACAAGCTAGCCCTCCTGATTGGATGAAAGAAGCTGCTTTCAATCTAGGTGTAAACTTGAACTTTAATAATGAAGAAGTCAACATCTCTCTACCAACCCAACCACCAAAACTCCATGAGTTAGATTTGGTGCACTACTATGTAGACACTCGAGCTGAAGAAAATGACGTAGCAACACAGTTGGAGGCAAAAGATGTTTTAGAGGCAAATTTTGATCAAACTCTTGTGGCAAATCAAGGACAAAGTACTCTTAGAATTTTTTTTAAAACTCCCAATGGAAAAAATCAAGGGATCAAGGTCAAATTGTGATGCTGGAATAAGATTGAGTAGAGAATCTCAACTGATCGCAATTGATAAGTACATGGAGCTTCTTGTGGAGAAAGAGAAAAAAAGAAATAAATTAATGAATTAAAAAGAAAAGAAAAAGGGAACAGATTCAAGAGAAGAACGCAGAACGAATTATTGCAAGAGAAAGAAACGAGCAAGAAAAGATTGAGAAAGAATACATAAGGCAAACAAAGGAGAACCAAAAGTTGATACAAAGGCAAGAAAGGGAGCAAAAGAAAGAGCAAGAAAGGATTCAAAAGGATCAAGAAAGAAGGGAGAAGGAGTTTGAGAAGGCAAGAAGAGAGTTGGAAAGGCAAAGGATGCTAAACAGTTCAATTAATCCTTTGCATGAATAACACCCATTATTAAGGGAGTTGATGGCCATACATTTCCCCCAATTGGTATCTGCAAATAAAATTTCACTTGGAGTGACTACTTCTGCGAATTTTGATTCATTCCCAACTACTCCTATGAGAGATGTCAACATGGGCAGGCATCGACCAACTTCTAACATCCCTACATCAAACATTACTAAGATTCACCAGTGCCCTTCCCTGGTTTTGGGTAGTGATATTGTAGTAAGTTTTTTAACCTTCTGGTAAATGCTCAAGTTTTTGTATTTTGTAACAGGAATTTCAATTCAAGAACAACATAAACCTGAATCTGATAGTTATATATGGCTAGAACATGATCTTAAAATGTATTATCTAGTAATGTAGCACCTCAGTTTATTTTTGTAATGGACACATGCTTATAATATATGTAATGAAAATGATGTATTTGGAAGTTAATAGCTTACATGGAGAACCACTCTCAATTATTATTTTCGTGCCAATAGCCATTTTTATTCTAAATATTTCAATTCTTGTTTATGTCACTAAAAACAAAAACATCACTAACAATATTTCATGGAAGAAAATAAAAAATACAACAATTTGATTTTTATCATTGCCTTAGCGAGTGGAGAAAACTCACCTTTCTAGGTATTGTAGCTTAATCTTTGATATTTTACACCAGCAACGTTGGAATTTTGGTTAGCATCAAAATTTATTG
Source organism: Taxus chinensis (assembly GCA_019776745.2). Taxonomy (NCBI): domain Eukaryota; kingdom Viridiplantae; phylum Streptophyta; class Pinopsida; order Cupressales; family Taxaceae; genus Taxus; species Taxus chinensis. The sequence continues at coordinate 12,073,280 of CM034150.1, read as the reverse complement.
AAAGATAACAAGAAGATATTAGGCATGTTATAATGTTACTGTAATTTAAAAAAAAAATCTTTAAGAAGAAATTGAGCTCTTGCGTTTAAAGAATCAACAAAAAATTTACAAGAGGATTATATGTGTTAATAAACACAATTATCAAACAAATTTTCCAGCGTTCCACACGGCCTCAACCTTGTTCACATGTAAAAACAAAGACACAATTGCATGTCTACTTTTCTGGGGTTGATCTTAGCTAAAATTTCATAAAAAACAAACAAAAACCCATCTATGAAAAACAGTCAAGAAAAGGTCAAGTAGCTGTCTAAAACTTGAAACAACATGTTGACTCCAAAACACCCAGAAAGTTTTTCTGAAATTCACCGCATAAAAATCTTCAGCGACGGAAACAATGATTGCCCCACAACGAAATGGATAGAAAATCATTAGATGCAAAGTGTGCACTTCCCAAATAAAACACTAGCAATCTACAGGAAATGTAAGAAAAAAAAGTCAAAACTCATTCAGTCATTTTTCTTGTCTTGAAAAATAATGGAGGAATTGTAACGGCTAACTTTGCAGTGCATGTACAACGAATAAATGGTATTTAAATGTAACATTCATTGAAGCTCTCCTATGAACGTGGATACATGTATGCATCACACGCCAACAATATTTAATTAGAAAATCAAATCCCTGAAATTTGGTGGACTACAGATTTTACAAGTGGGATCCATCTCAAAAAGATTTATCCCTGTTTGAAACAAAGTTTGGGTGCTCAAAAAATGGCTCCTCTCCCTTGTGATTTGTTAATTTCTTGCAATTTTCCTTTAATCTTTTTGGACAAGTAAAAGTCTTTCCTCGGTAACCCATGAATTTTTACCTACCTTGATCTATTTTCTACCTTCCACACATTATTGGGGTAGGGGTGGGGGTGTCTTGTTATCTATTTCATAATTATGCCGAAAGATATTTCTTACAATGAGAAAGGTGATAGTTTGATGGATGGGCTAAAGTGTGAAATACTTCGACGTCTTGCACGGCTCCGCCTCCAACCATTGATCTCCATAAACTATTTGCATTTGACAATCTTTGTTTTACGTTTTCCATCTCGTTGGCCTGCGCTTGTACGTTTGGAGGTGGGTCAAATAGAGAAGGTTACCAACGGCTAATCTCCACGCAATATGCATCTAGTCATCTAGTTGATGCCGCGTCAAACGCATCAACGATCATCCATTTCACAACAAATGGATGGTCGTGATACGTTGACCAGCATTAACCGAATGCATATTGAGTGGAGGGTAGCCCCTTGGGTTTGTAAAGCTTTGTCACCTCGGCCTCCGCAGCAAGGAAGAGGGACTGGAACATCTGACGTTAGGCGAATGTAGTTGAAGCTGAGAGAGCTGATGTTGGTGGCGATGGACGAGATGTTTAAGACGTTCTGACAACGCCGAGGTTAATACATTTTTACATCGGGAAATCTCGGAGGGTGTTTGACAGCAGTCAGAGCAACGGACGGAGGAAAGGGAGGGGTAGAGAAGGTTGAAGCTGTCGATTGTGTTTGGTAGCGTCTGATATGGCACAGACGGATGGAGGTCTAGGATTTCAATTATCCAGTTTAACTATTGTTTTCATGAACCAGTTTACATCCTCCAGTCGTGGTTTCATTTTAAACCACCATACCACTACCTTGCTCGCAGTTTCCGTCTGCAGTACATTTTGCGAGATTGCAGTTCTAGGGCACCTATTTTTTTGAATTGCACGACTGTCAGAGTTTTTCATTGAACATCCCAAACCACCAAAGAAGAAGAAAAGAAAGAGAAGGCTCCTCTTGCCTCTGAACAGGATAAACCTGATAAGAAAAAACATCAAAAAACAAGGCCATGCTCCTCCCAAGGAATTTCCCGAGGGTTCACTGGGTAAAGTGGAATGCCATGTACTCCACGACCGCGATCGTGTAGATAATGCTCTCAAGGCCCTGAACCCTTCATTGGTTGCTCTTAATGGCGAGAGAATTAGCATATACGATTTGATCGAATATATGTCTTATCTCTACATGTGAGTTCTCAAAAGCCTAAAATATGGTAGCCAAGGACCTCGACGATGAATTCCTCTTTTGCTTTGTTGTGAGACTGGTTTTCTATTTTCAATTGTTGTCTGTTAAGAATTCATTTAATTTCATAACTATTTTAACTTTGCACATGACAAAAAATTGGTGTAGGATGAGCTGAACAACGTGGTGGGCAGTGGGCAGAAGCTGGAGGGGTTCACACATATGTAGGATTCACTATCCATTCCATAAGCAATTATTTGTTTGATTGGTGGTTGTTGCAATGAATGTTTTGATATGAGGTTCTCACCTGACTTCCATCTATTCAAGCTTGTGCATATGCCTATGATTGGGTGTGTTATATGCACAGATGTAAAGTGCAAATATTGTTCTCCGCATATGTGTTAAAACTATTAATATGTTTTTATTTCCTTGTTATTTTATTGGTGGAAACTATTTCTTTCATTTCCCGAACTTGAATTTTGTGGAGGCAATTGTGTTTGATTGGTTTCTGTTTTGGTGATTGTTGTTGTGATATGAGATGTCCACCCAACTTCCTGCATGCAGCCTTTTTTTGGATGCAGGGGATCTAGGGTAGAAGGGTTTTTTTTTGTGTGTGTGCGCTTGGTATATTGCATAGGCCTTCAAATATTTCGTTTTTCCTTTGTTTTGAATCTCTATACATATGGAATTTTATCTCATTATTTTATATTATAATTTCGTTTTTGGTTAAGAATAACTATAGATTTTCCAGAAAACCCTGGTTTAAGATCTAACTTCATGTTAATTTATTTTCCTATGGCAATATCTAATAATCAGTTAGTTTTGCACATAAAGTTTTTTATTTCAAGTGCCATGTATGAATATTTTGTCTCATGGGGAAGTCTACTACAATGCTTCATTGAAGTATGTAAATTGTATTTGTGATTAACGTTTTATTAACCTTATAAGTAGTTACATGAAGATCTTTTTGTTGCAAGGGTTTGTACGAGGATTTGGATTTGGGGAAGTGAATTCAATATTTTTGTGGGGCATTAATTGGGTGTTTGTTTCAAATTTCATTATTTGAATGTAATGTCAATTCATCATAAATTGAACTGGTATATTAGTTTTTAGAAATTATGTTGTAAAAGATGGAAGGCCTATTATGGTCTATGAAAAACTGTAGGAATGACAAGATTTTGAATTCAGAAAAAAGGCAAGCATTATTCTACAGCCCAGTGACAACTATTCATGGGGAGTGGGACTTGTTGAAGTTGGTTTTTCCTTTACAACATCATAATTATAGATTTCCTGTGAAGTTATTAGAGAATCTTCCATGGTGGAGGTCCTGAAAGGCCATTCAATAAATTTTAGAGAAATTTGCAAAGAAAATTACAATAATCCATCTATGTCAAAATAAATGCCAAGTTTAAACCAATGGGTTGATTCTGATATGCATAAGTAAATCACAATCAACGAAACTCCAGTGATAGTAACATGAATTGCACATAAATGGAGATTGAGGTGTAATATATCTTTAAAAAAATGCCATTGCCTTAGGCGTCTGTCATCGTCACATGCCTGTACAGAGGAAGCTACGCGGGCACTCAATATCACAATAGTAACCACTGCAACAATAACTAATGAAATACGAAAATGCCCCCACAAAATAATAGGGGAACAAAACATATCCATAGTTTACCAGTGATATATGCGATAACAATATTTACACTTTAGACTTGCACATATGACATGCATGTAAAAGCCACTAAAAGCCAAATTTCATTTCAAAATATGGATAAGAGCTTCCTATTTGATGTAGTTTTTATTTAGAATAACCATATTTGAAGCTTTGGTGTGCGTTACCAAAAATAGGGCACTAAAATCATTTCATATTTCCCTTTGTTAGGGTTAAAGTTCACATATTGTTTTGGAAATTTTATGTTTTAAATTGGTGGGAACTATTGCTGTTACTGTCGGTTTGAATGTAATTTTGTGGCGACAATTTTTTGTTTGATTGGTTATTGTTGCAATGATTTGTTGATACGTCAATTGTTTAATGTTACAATTCCATTAAGTTCATAGTATGCAAAATGTCGATATTGAGATACTATTCTATATTTTATGTTTTGGTGCAGTTATCAGATTTGGATTTAAAAACACGTTGTCAATTGTTTTGGATTTAAAATATGGTTTTGTGTTTCATTTCATGATTTACATTAGACATTATATACACAGGAAATATTATGTATATGCATATATATTGTTAAATCTATGCTTCTTTTTTATTTCACGATTTACATTGCATTTACACACACACATTTACACACACACACAACACACACACACACACACACAATGTATATACATATATTCCATTCATTTGTTTGTTGTAATGTCATTTGCATTTCTTTGCATCTTTTTATATTTGTTACTAAAAACTCCTTTCATATGCAAATTACAAAGTAAAATAAAAACAATGCTTTAAGGACCATTTTGATTTCTTTTTATAGTTATTGGGTAATTCAATATGAAAATCATATATTCATTCATTCATATATATCCACACATGCCTCCCTCTTTTTCCTCTTCATTGTTTATTTAGAAGCATTTCAGATAACCATGACATATATAAACAATATTTGATCCAAAAAATACTTAGAATTATTTAGACTTAAACTTCTTAGTTAAAGGCAAGTGCAACAAGTTTTCGTTGTTTTTTTATACTAGTCATAAATTCTAAGTGAAAAAATATTTATGTTTTTCATCTTTCATGTTTCGTTAAATTATTTTACAAATGCTTATTAAATTACAAGGCTTATTTTGGTGTCTTTAAATGCTTTTTGAATCAATTATGAGATGCGTTAGCTTTTGTGCTTCAAAATAAAGTAAGGATTAATTTGTGGTATTTGTGCAAAATAATAAGGTGGTGGTTATGTACAAATATTGTTGTGCATGAATTAGTTATATATTTGTCCAAATTATAATAATAAGATTTTTGTTTCATCACTCAACTTCGGTATCTCAACACAATGTTTGGGCTTCTTAAGAAGAAAAACCATGAATTTTGCACTGTTGAATGAACTCAGGAAGAGCATAACTTTTTCTAGTATTTTCCAACCAAGTAAATCATAGTCATTAGAATTTAGGATATTTGTAATTCTAATATGTTGAGGATCAGGCCTCAAATTCTTGACTGCCAAATGGCCTAAGCCAAGGCATAAAATTTTGTGCCCTCTTTGAACAATTTTTTTTATTGCATATCCACCTTACTGATTTTAGAGTAGAGACAATTATTTTCCATTTTTACCTATGGTAGCAATTTCTATTAACAATCATATTAACTAAAATGAAGGAGATAATGAAATTATTCCCTGATTTATGATTCTATTTTATGTTTGCATTCTATCTTGGGGTTAGATTTATTAAATGGAAGGAGTGAAATAGTTTATTTCTATCAGAAAACAGGTCTTCTTTCAATAATAAAAAATAAGACCAACTATTTGCCAAACTTTTACTACTTGCAAAATATCTTGAGAAGGAAAATGTTGACGTTGTCATCCAGACCATAGAAAGTAACATGTCATGGTTAGAACATGAAGTGATAAAAACAATGCTCTTCCTTTTAAAAAAATTGATCTATTGCTCATTCCAAGGCATTCATTCAAACCTTTGCATGGGAAAAACATTTCATAAATTTGAGACATTTACATTACCGGAAATGATTGTTTTGGTGTCATTGTTTGGATTGAAATCTTCATTAATAATGAACGAGACATATCTACATAAAATTATAAAGTCTTAGCTACAAATCCATAAGGAAAACTCTTTCAAATGATACCTATTATTGCCTAGGAGAGCATGGATAATGGCATAAGATAATGGTCGATAAAGATGATATGAAACCACATGATCAGCGTTATGTTTTGTGGTTATCAAATTCAACAACAACAATAACTTGACTTGGGATGATGAGTCCACTCCACGTATACCTATCTCTAAAGTGTATCAAGACACAAAGAAGATAATTCTCCTTAAATTAAAATGTGTTGTAACTACCCAAAAATCACAACACATGCCATTGTTAACAATAACTTGCTCCACCTCCCTTTCTCCAATTTAAACAATTGCCAAAAATAGTGTGTGGTTTGAATGTTCCTTATTTTTTTGGCTGACAAAAGTGCATGACAATTACCTACCTATTAGTATTTAGGGGAGAGAGAATCATACAATCATATCCACTAACAAATATTATATTAAACCTCTTTCTTGCTTTTAGAAATATGTATTACTTCACATGTCATATCCTTTTATAAAAAAAATACCAATTCTTTTTCATATATATACAAAAGTAAACATATAGATTTTTATAAACAAGGTCTTTCGTTATCTAATATGAAGCTTACACATATTTCTTGGTCGTTGTTACCAAGTACTGAAGAGAATTTTTCTGTAAAATTTTCTTGAGGTATGATCCTAAATCTTGTTGTTGTATCATTAATGCTAACATATTTTTATGGTCGTCGTCGCAAGAAATGTTGCTAAGAAAAACTAAAATCGTTAACCTGCTAGCTATATATAATAACAATTATCTTGGTAAGAATGAATTCAATAATGGAATAGGTGTGGGACATGTAGGTATTTAATTACCACATTTTTTCAAACATTTCATTCATGTCTATGTCTTATTTAACAAATTGAAGAACACCCATTTTTGATCCTTGACACTGATGCTCGTAGATGAATGACACCATTAGGACTATCGAGTGTTAGGGATGACACCACCTATTTTGGAAATGTCAACCATGGACATTTACTTTCTAAATAGCTCTATTAAATATTAAAATACATTATGGAGGGGGCTCATGACCACCCAATACCATTTTTTCACATTTTCCCTTTTACTGCAGTCAAGAATCGTAAGTTTTAATCATGTATGGTTGTTTGCACATTTCTTTCTTTCCTACATTTACTCAACCTTACAGCTAAAAGGAGTAAAACCAAGGAGAAAAAATTGTGGTTAGGTTTTGAATGATTAACCTATTGGATTTCCCACATTTTCTATTTTGACTCTTTAAGCACAACTTACACTCACATGAATGATGCAAGTGAGATGACGACAATAAAGTGAAGCACAAATAACAAATATTATTTTGGTAAGATCAATTTTAGTCATGGAATAGGTGTGTGACATGTAGGTATTTAATTACCACATCATTTCTAACATTTCATTTGTGTTTACTTATCTAACAAATTGAAAACCATCCAATTGCAATCCTTGACTCTGATTCCTATTGATAGATGACACCATTAGGACTATTGATGAGGGAACTCTTAATCATTACCCTTTTATCTAGAGAGAAACCCTAATATCAAATGTGTATGAAATTATGACCCTCGCACGCCATGTATGGTCAAAATCTCTTTGTCTCTAAATTGTCCCTTGAGACATGCATGTGAATTACCTTTACATATATGTGTCTTCTAACTACTCATAAAACAAAAGGCCTGAAATTGCAAACAACTATTCACTTCAACATTTTTTATCAACCACTTTAATTTTCAGATATCTCCACAATACATTTCCTTAATGACTACACAATTGGTCCTTACCCCTGTACAATATTCACAAATATGTCATGTGATTGTAGGAGACTAGAGTTTCACAATGGTTCCCCAAACCCCTCTACCCAGTATAAGAAAACCCCTATAGATCTAAAAGGGAGCATGCCATAGAGACTCCCTCGTCTCATGTTTTTGATCCTCCTTCACATACCCATGGTGAAGATGTTTTACTTGTTTTCCATATCATTGTTCCCCATAAAATTTTATTCCTTTCATAATACTTTTCTTCATGTCAACTACATTTTTCTGCAAACTTTTCCCATTCTCTTTAGTTACATTTCAAGGACTTTCCTCCAAGCAATCACCATAAATAGTTACTCCTCTCTAAAATTACAACACATTACATCACCACCTACCGTACTAATTTTAAATTCTATTCCACTCTCTCTTCCTGCATAATATACTAACAAATCAAATACCTTAAGAAACACAACTACACTTCTCAATTTCCTTCGCTTTTCCACACTTCTTTCTTCCATTGCATCCCTTTCGGCGTTCACAATGGATTGCTTGCATGCAATTTCTAGTATTTATGGATACTCTTAAAAATGGTGTGGAATTACTTCCAATATTTTATAGTGGGAAGACTATTTATCTTCGATATGAACAATTTCCCCACTTGGGTGAAATTGTGATTTCTATCAATATGGTGATGGTTTACATGTTGTTTCGAAGGCATGTGAATTAAGAATTTTATTGCATTATTTGTTACATGATTAGTACAACATCTTTATATATATATATATATATATATATATATATATATATATATATATATATATATATATATATATATATATATATATATGGAAAACCACTTTTATAATGGTGTGTATTAATGAAATGTTATTATAATATAATGGGAATAATTTTAAGTGGAAAAATAATTTCCCTTGGTTTTTTTGATTTTTTTTCTCCAACTAAAAATAAGTATCAATAAATTCACACCATCTTAAATTGTAAAAGAATCTAAAAATTACCAATATTTACATAAAATAAATAAATATCAATAAATTTGCACAATCCTAACTCAAGAATTACCAATATTCATGTCAACAAGTACTTCTTTAATGATCTTGTATTAAATTTTCCTTTTAAGTGAAAATTATAATATTATTAAATGATTAAACAATTGTTTTCATTGTTCAAATAATTTAAATGTCGTCATTCAATAATCACTCATATTCACATGAACTAATTCCTCTTTAATAATTTTGAATAAGATTTGATTTATGTGAAAACTCTAATGATACAAATATATTTATTTTGATTGAAAAGTGCACTTTCATTAATAAAAAATTAAAAAATAGTACAATGTTGATTGTACAAAAAGGCGGGTGCAAAGATTCACATCCCATAATGCTAAAAAAGACTCTAAGAGGGAGGCCAACTCACCTCAAGGAAGCACAACAAAGACTAAAGCAAAGCAACACAACCATCATGAGGAAATAACCTCAGTCTTTCCCTTTTTTTGTTTCTTTTTTACTACATTCCAACCCGAAGGAGGATGTTTAGTGGCAATCATTGGAGGGTCCAAAATGTGGATTTCAATTAGATATTTCTCTTTATCAGATTTAGAATTATTCATATTCATGGGATATCTTAATTCCTCCTATGATAGTTTTTGTACACCTAATTCTCTCGAACAAAGATTCTCCACAACCATCACTTCTTGTGGAGTTACCAATAAATGATTCATCATTTTGGACTTTTGTGCCCTCGTACTTTTTCTCCACCTTCGAGGTGTGCAGATATTTTGTATGTTTGTCGGCTTGGGCTTATGAAGGAAGATAATCACAACTTTACCAACTTTTAGGTTAAACACAAGGCCCTTTTTCCATTTAGGTTTCCCTTGTTCTTCAGGACATGCATCTTGAACATTCCTTGTTTGATGAAAAAATCGACACTTAAATGTTTTATTTTCATAATCCAAGATTGGGGTCGAGTGGAAATTACCCTTCTTTAAAATCAATTTGTCTAAGAGACCTTTACTAAGGTTAATATCCACATAGATTTGAGCATAGGTGTAGTCCACTCGTCATATAATTTAAAAGATTTCCCAACATATTTCCAATATTCTAAATGACTAAGTAAAAGGAATAGGAAAATTTGTTATCTGGACCCAAACCGAACATTTTTAGAGACCACAATAGTGGAGGGGTTAAAATCCAGGAACCAAGGGGTAGTGAAGAGTCCTATTTTCCCCCAAAACTAGGGGCCCATCCTCAAAACATTTCTAGTAGTACTCCTCCATAAATAGTTGGACTGTAAAAAATTAAAGGATATCAAATTATTTGGCCCAATTGGTGTGAATCCACCAATAAATTTCTACAGATTTCAACTAAAATCCATTACACCAACATAATACAGTTAGATATTTAAGGGCTACAAAAATATCATGAATCATTAGATCTTTGATCTCTAGAGTAGGCACTTATTTTGTCTTCTCTACAATATATGAGCTTGAAAATGAGGGGAATTTGGATGTAATGAGAGAACCCTTGGATCAGACTGCATCTCTGAAGGACTAGGTAGGCCCACCTGACCCTCCCACTTCCTCCACATTGTCCTTGTGTTGCACTTTCCTTGTTATTATCCTGCCAATGTGGCTAGCCCTTCACAGTCATGGTTGTTGATCTCCCTTATCACTTAGGGTTTTTTTCGCTATCCACATCTACTTTTTTCTTTCCACTACGCTCACCCAATGTTTATTTTAAAACAAATTTCATTTTGTTGGTCTAGGATGTTATTTTCCTCGTATTTATTTACTTGGAATAAATCCTCACCCTTGGCGACTCATCTTGCTTAGGTGTGCTTGACATCATATGAGTTACTATGACATGTCTTAGATGTCACAGTGAGTCATATTCTGTTGTAGGGGTTACATTCCTATTCTGGGAATGTAACTTCCCTTCCTATTCTGGGATTATTCTCTTGGAGGAGTTACACAACACTCTTATTTGTACTTTCCATCACTTGAGCTATTGTAATGGTAAATCTATGATTTTCTACACTTTGATTTGTTTTCCAAGCTCTATTTTCAATTCTTGTGAGTTCTTCTTCATGTTGCATTTATTGTTGGTTATCTTGATTCTCCACAATTACATGGTACTCCATGTTGTTATCCGGAGATCCTCTCAGATCCTTCAATATATATTCATTATTCAAGTAATTTAAATAACATTTTGAATTTATCCATGACAATGGTGGACATGAAGTGTTTATACCTAGTTGTAGACACTTAATTTTTGGTATTGATATAGTTAATTAAAATGATGCTAGTGTATTTATCTATTGAATGATTATTGGTTAAGATTAGGCTCGTAATGATGCATTTTCCCTGGGTTTGTGTGACTTTTGATGAATTCTCATGTTTTGATAAAATTTTAACAATTTATGCTTTGTCTCTCTTATTGACCCTCTATTCTTATCTATTTTCCCATGTTTATTTCTTCTTCTCAATATTTTCTCTCATCCTTGCCTATTTTTGACTTGTCATGTATTTTTTCCATAATTTTACCGTATGCTTATAGTCTCCTAAAACCATACTAGTATGGTTCTATTAATATTCATAGTGGACCCTTTTTACCTTGTTTCGATTCTCCTAAGTTTCCTTGTCCTATTTTTTCATATTTTCCTTCCCATTATGTGTAAATGTGTGCACCAATATGGTTCTAATTTAAATTAAAAATTTCTATAAATATAAAAGTCACTTAATACATTTAGAAAAATTGTAAATAACAATGAAGGATCCCAAGTGAATTTCTATTGAAGTTATAAGAGCAAGTAATTTGTATTATTTTGGAAGCATCCTTGTGTCAACAATAGAATTCAAGCATTTAGAGAAGAGTGTCTTCATTACTACTTATTATATCCATTCAACCCAATAAAATTTAGGACATCAATTACATTGGACTACCTAATGAACTACATTACAATTATATGTTGATTGTTAAATTGTGCATATTCCTAGGATGTGATAATAATGGAGGGATAACACATGCCCCTTAATTCCTTCCATTTTTTACATTTTTTCATGGTGGTGCAGGATTATTAATGTTATATGGAAGAAGACTTGTTTCACATCACAGTGAATTATAGAAAATGAGAGAGGTTTTGAAATCCTAGGAGTAAAGGAACAAAGTATTCAATTTAGATTTACATCATAACAATACTACTACAACTTTGTTCCTTTACTCCTATGATTTTCCTTTATTCAATTTAGAGTTACATCATAATACTACTACTACAACTATATTTGTGTCACTAAAAGAGTGTTTCAGTTTTGGGCAAGGTGTTTTATTTTGCATGCTACTTTTGGTTTTAATTTCAACTTTCTATTTGGACCTATTTTTGACCATTGTCGTTGAATTTGTGAGTAGCTATGAATCACTTGAAAGCCCTAATTATCAAGTATTTGTAAAGCATTTAAATTATTTCAAGTTATCATATGCTTATAGAGTACTCTTCTATAATTAGGTCTTATTTTCTAAGTTATATATATTTAGGCCTAATTGCAATTATATGTGATTACTTTATTCCATTTTTTATTGTACAACCACTTTCCATGTCTACAATTTTGTGAACCCGGCTCAACTTGGACACAACCCAAAGTTTCCCCTTTGTGTTGAACATGCATTTCTTGTATTCTTGTAGGGATTAGTATTTATATCTTTCATGATAGAGTTGGTTGTCTCAAAACATGTGTTATGCATTTGTTTCAAATATTTTGGCCATCATTGTTGTATGTACTATTGATTGTGTATTTCTCTTTACATATTATATGTTTTATGCCATCTAAATTTACTACATCTAAAACTCCCAACCAGAATAAATGCTAGGTGAAATTTTATTTTTTTTTGATCTTATTCAAGTTCCTTTTCTTAATTATAGATCTTGAGTGATAAATAAATTGGTTTCTCTTAATAATGCTCATGTTAATCCTAAAATTGTACATTTTCTTTATGTTGATGATCCTTTGAATGATAATACTATGAATGCTCCTCAAGTTTTTATTGAACGTGGAAGTAGTAAAGGAAAAAAAGTTGCTTGAAATGACCAAACATTACTCCAAAGCTTATTCAAGATTAGAAATATCTTTTGAAAAATCCTAATGAAATATTGTACTTTTAAAAGTGGTACTACATGTTCAATCTCAACTCCAAGGTCAAGATACGACCAATAGTGTTTTGTTTTACAAGACAATACCTATAAGGTGACCCAAGGATGTTTGAATGCTAATATTGAAGATCAAATATTTAGAGATCCCCTTTCCTTACCCTAGTGAAATATTCATTTCTCAAAATTTCTTCTTAAATATTTTAATCTCATGTGCCTCCTATTGTTAATGCTTTCTCTTACTTCTCAAACTCTTGTGATTGATTTGCGTGTCATTCAATTTCATCCCCATCCCTTAATGTATTACAAATCCTTGATCGAGTTTCCTCTCAATTTCCTTCTATTTCTTTATATAATGATTTTCAATGGTATTCTTTTCCTAATGTTTCTATTCTAACTTATTCTACTATTACTTAACTCCCTTATTTTGAAATGATGGTTATGATGAATAAAATGTGCTTATTGTAAAATAAGATTAATGTATTATCCAAAGTTACTCAAGATCCATGTAGCAAGGCCACTTCTGATGATATAATATTGAACCCTTTGAATTATGAAGTTATTAATTACCTTTTCTTGTTAGGATTTTTTCCTCTAAGGTTTGAACTATACAATGGGAAAAGAGATTCATCTCACCACATACTATACACATATTGGTATATTATTGACAAAGTTATTTCCTAGGATTTTAAAGTATTATGTTTTTTTTATTTGGTCATAGATTTACCTCGTGGGTTTGTGCATACTTTTACCACAATTTAGTCAGTTATTTTCTTGCACATTGTTTAATCAACACTAGCATGAGGGTCACCTTTACATATATTTCTCAATTAAAATAAGTAACTATGAGACTAATCAATATGCTCTTAGATTGAATACTATGGTTAACTAGATGCACCGTAGATGGGCTCCACAAGTTTCCTAGAAGTGAACTTCAAAGCCTATTTTCTCAAATATTGTTTACACCTACCAAAGGAAAAAAGAAGTTTTCAACACTTACCAATATTTTGATCAGTTTTTCCCAAAGTTAAAAATGTAGAGATCAAGTATTTAGAGGTAAAACATGCCTTAATTGTGGGACCAATTCCCCTACCTGTGGTGGAGAAAAATTCAAGCTATGGAAAATTTTAAGGCCAAGAATAGTGATAATATTTTCCCAATCTATAAATAAGGTAGGGATATGATATTATAAATGTGGACAAGTCATTGGTGGAGATGCTGACATGTGGCACACATATCTCTTTATAGTTAGTTATATGGTTATAATATATTGGGTCGAATAGAAAACTTGTGAAATTAGTTATATTGGGTAATGAGTCAGTATACATTAGGATTAGGTGTTATTTATCCATTAAGAGTAATCCATGTCTATATAAAGGAGATGAATATCATTAAGTTATGTATGTAAAGTACGTTTTGAGTCTTATATTTGGTAGAAGGATTTGAAGGTGTCCCCTTAAAAGTGACATTCCCATATTGGGAGATCTTGTGGAGTAATTCCTTCCTAAAGGATTTTTGTATGGTGTTACCCTATCTTAAGGGTATGATTCAATTTATGAATATATTACATATTAGGGAATATTGACCTACTAATATCTCATGTTGTGTTGATATTCATTATATTTTGAACGTTATTTGGATTATCCCATTATCATATATGAAGATCTTATCAAGTGGTATTAGAGCTTCAATTTGGGAAAAAATGGGTTCAAACCATAATTCTGAAACTTTGTCTATATTGCGCAAAATATTGTGATTTTTTCTATAATGTTTTGCAAGTTATAGATATGATTTATTTCAGCATTTTATGATTTATTTTGAAGGATTTATTACATTTTACATTTTTTCACAAATTCAGTCTGCATGTTGGAATTTCATAATTTCTCTGCTTTTTTTACATTTTCAAAAATATTGCATAAGTTTAGTGGCAAACTTTTCTTTGTGTTTTCTTATTTAAGGTCAAATTCAGCTAGGAATCATCAAGTCAAAATTGGTCATAGGAGTTTTTTCTTTAAACAAAAGTTTATGTGGATCATGTAGTTGTTAATGTTCTATCAAAAAATTTGAGATTAATGCTAGCGAATGGAAGCTCTATTTTAATGAGACAATTTTCTATTAAAAATGTGGAGATTGATACCACTTTGGATTAACAGTCCAACAAGAAGTCGGATCTCTCAATTGGAAAACAAAGAGATCTTATCGGTATTGGGAGGGATTAGAACAAGTTTTCTTGGCTAAACAACACACAAAAGAAAAAAATGGGAGAAATAAATTAATGATGATGAGGTAAATGATGTAAATAATGAAGAAGATTAATAAGAGGAACATAATGATGATAATGCAAACGCTACATATGATGCATAAGGAGAGGTAAAGAATTTGCTAACTAGTGTTTTGTTTACACTAAGGAAACATTAAAATGAGGATTAACCTCACTCTTTTTAAAACCCTTGCTAGAAATTGAGTTCAGGGTACAAAATACTTTGGACATATACCTTCATATGGGAGCTATATGACCTAATGTTAACCTATAAAGGGTTGGTGTATTTGGGAAAACCACCACTTAAACCATGTATTTATATATCTAAATATCGTGATCTATATTAATCTCATCCCTAATGATATTGAATATGATTCTAAGGAGTTGGGTCTCATCAAAACAAAAAAAGAGAGGGGTAAGGCAGAAAATGGAATTAGACTTTCTCTTTCAAACACTAAGCACAATAAGCACCTTGAAGTCAATTGAATCACAAATAAACAAGATCCAACAAGAAATCCTTTTAACTGATTCCAACATTAACTCTAGGAAATTAGCTAGAGGAAATTTAAACACAAAGAACATAGATAAATTATTCGTTTACCACTATATCTTAAACACTTAATAACTAAGATTGTATAAGCACATCTAAGAAACTAATGATCAAAAACAATAATTCATGAAAGTAGTTTAACAAAGCTAAATCTACCTACCCTACAAATTTAGCCCAAAATTCGAGGTGAAAACTTCACTTAACCACTAAAAATAAACTTATCATCCATGCATCAAAACATAAATTAACAATTCAAAAAATTCAAACTCACAAAACCAGGTAGAGCTCCAAACCCTTTCTCTATATCAATTTACTAGTGTCAAGATAATATTACAATGAAATTTGGGGCGCTTATAACATAATGGAACTAGCCATCTCCTCTACAGGATTTGGAGCTTTCAAATTATACTAAAAAGTGGGAAAAATCCAAAATCAACCTCTAAGTGTTTACAATCAAATCCCCCAAGGGTTGGAAGGCATCAGTGAAGCATATTCCATAATCCTAACTGGTCAAGTTATGACACATCACCATGAGCGGGAAGATATTTGTTTGGAAGTTGATCCTTGGAAGAGAATTAAGTTTATCCCATGGAATCAACAGGATGGATGAAATTTGGGTTTCCATTTATCTAATCATATCGTGATTGCATTTAGGACCATTGTAACAACTTAATTTTGATCCAATGTTTGCTTATCTCCATTCTTTATGGTTTTTTGGGTAAATAATGGAATATCCAACTAAAATCATCTCCACAAGTGAAAATATCAACCAAAAAGCATATGTAATGAGTAAGGTGTCATTAATTGAAAGAAATGATAAGAAGATTCCTTGCACTCTATCTAAAAAATATTGCAGATATATTCACCATTTTCCTTGAGACTTGGCTCAAATTAAATATCTTTGAAATATGCTTCTAATGGTCCCAGTCTCATGTTCAATGGAGGTCTCTAGCAAAATATGTCCAAAAAACCATTGCCTTTGTTTATAACTATGTGACGTCCTCAAGCCATTTTTACACTAATTCAAACCATCAAATATAAGCTAATGAAACTGGCATTGTAGCTAGTCTCAAAGCTTTCTGTTCTCTATTACATGTACATTATGTTACGTTCTCTCCATCATTGTCTCAACATCGATTGGATTGAAGGGATAGGGGAGAATCTTCTGGATGGTGTGAGGGCACTTATTATCACCACTTGTCTCTTTTTTGCATACTTGTCCTCCATCGGTGGCCGATAAGGTCTAAAGCAAGATATTTTAACCTTAGGACAAATTTTTAGAAACCGAGAGCACCAATGGTTGCAACATGTTCTTCTTTTCCACATGGCATTCATCTATGTGCTACCAAGTGAAGATATTTAAGGTGAGGAACGTTAAACTCAATGTGACTTTGTATGAATTGAATTGAAAGATTTTAATGACGTCCACGAGGCCAAGCAACCTATGGGACCTGAAAACAAAAATAAGCTCACCAAATACACCAAAGAGACCAGCCCAAAACCACTATTTTTGTTTTTTCTCAATTTCTTTGCTAATCTTAAGCCTTCTATAATGGATTTTAGTCAAGTAATCTACTATTTTTGAAATCTTATCCTCTTCAAATAGGGTTGTGAGAGCTTCCATTTTTTTAAAATCAGCATAGCTACTCTGGATGTCCTCATATGCTACACCCTCCATTAGGGAATGTCATTCCGTTTCTATAGACCCTGACCTACAAAACCGGAAAAATATTTCACTGTAGAAACACTGAACTCTGATGGTCACCATATGTATCCTCTTACCACTTGTATTAAATATGAGCACTAAAAATTTTGGAGACTCACGCCATGGCTTCAAGACAATCCCAAATGCATGCGGAAGCGGTCAAGTTCGAGGAGGAACTTGCCTAAAAGCAGAAATATGAATGAATGTCACCTGTTAGTTATCTCAAATCCATCTCATTAAAGGTGGAAAAATTTAAACTGACTAAGTCAACATATTTGGGATGCCTCTTTCCGAGGTGTGTCCCTTTCTTTGAACAATTAAAGTTGAAACTTCACTTAAATAGAAAATCAAAGATTTGGTTGTCACTTGAACGTTTCAAGGCCAATTTTGATCCAAGAAGTGGAAAACTCTTACAAAAAAGTGGAGAACTCTTGCATTGTCTTCCCTCTTTTTCCTGCACATATGATAGCCACTAAAACCAGCCGTGAAATTGAAAGCACTTATATCAAGATTATAAACAAGAATAACTCTGAGTTATCATTAAATAAATTGTCTTTAAGATTTATGCC